>LPNX010815977.1:0-72055 GCA_001517045.1 Pseudotsuga menziesii | reverse complement strand
AGAGTACTTGGAGTATGTCCAAAACTAAACCTTCACGGCTACCCACAAGGAATATGTGGGCTGAATGGAGTCTCTAGGGCTATTGTTCATAACGCACCCTTTAGGGTGTGACAGAGATCGGCGCCCTGAGGTCACTTTTCAGGATTTCCCGCTTCTTTTGGGTATTTTGCCACCGTAATGGTTTGATCTAGGTGGTTGGATTTTCACCTGATGGTTTGTCAATTTGGGAGAGTGAATCCTAATTATTCTAGTCACTCAAGTGCTTTTGATACAGCTTGACTGATCGGACGAACCGCAGCCAAGTGCAGAGCATACACACCGGAGTCTTGTCAATTTTAGTAAATTTTGAGATGGGTGTTCTTGTTAAAAAGAAAATCCTCCAGGAACCTCTTTTGATCCAAGTGGATCTCAATCGTGGAATCAAGGAGGGGTTAATTTTATAAAAGCTAATGAAACAATTGATGAAAAGGAAAACACATATACACAATTTCGGTTTTCTAATTAGTCCTACCACACATCTCTTTCCCCTTTCGCGTCAATCGGGAAGTCGTGGGGTAAGTATTAAGATTATTTTGAAATCTCAAATATGGAATATAGAAATGATAATAAAACAAAGTATACTACCTTGGAAATTAGAACTACGCTAGATTGCAAAGAAAAGGAACGAAAAGCAAAAAAAAAGACACAAACGCAAATCCCCCCAAGGGGGATGGTCTCGAAAGGACATTTTCTTTTTATTAGTAGCGATTTACAATATCAGTAAATTGAAATTGATGCACTTTGGTCCTTGTTATCTGGGATTCAAAGGCTTACAACAAGCTTGTAACAAGCTCAAATTAAAACACAGCGGTGGGGGAAGCTTCCGGGAAACTCTGGTTCGTCCAAGAGTTGGAAATTGGGCAGAGTCTCCTTCTCTTTTTTGTTAGACCTGCTAAAAAACAGCGAGCAATTAAAATCAAATGTGCCCAAACACACTTTAAAAGTGTTTTGGGTGACCACACTAGTTACCAAAAAAAACTAAGTAAAAAATTGTTAAGTTGGGGTAATCTAGTTTTGCAAAAAAAGGAACCAAGGAAAACAAGCTTTCCTTGGCATCTTGGCTTGTTGTTTGGGCAGCCAATGAGATGTGCACTTTTATTACAGAATATGAAACTTTGAAGTACAGCAAATGAAATTACCTTAAAAGCAAGCTACAAATTTTCTTTAAAATGCTTGCAAAAAGAGGGTAATTTCAGCTAGATCTCTTGAAATATAACTTTATATGCAAAACAAAATTGAAATCTAAACTTAAGAAATAATATTACTAGCTAGATCTATATGTATTTTTCTTAATGAGAGAGATCTAAGCAATAAGATTCCTTAATAGTAACCAGTTTGAAGAAAATTTAAGATTTTTGGAGGAAAAGGAGAAGAGAAGTGCTTGTTGCTGAAGCAGATCTGCAAAAGAAACTTGTTAGTGAAGCACCGAGGGGCACAATTTTCGCAATCTCTGTTGGAAAACCAGTGGAATCAAACTTGAACCATAGCTCTTCCAATCACGGCAAACCTGTAAGCTACACAACAAATCCTGCAAACAAAACCATTAAATCTGAAGATACATATGAGGAGTAGGCGATATAGCATACAAATAATCTTATTTAGCATACAAATATTATCTCATTCAAACATATGTAGCAAAATAGAACTAAGTAAGCTTACTTACAATGATCTATCCCTATGATTCCAATAACCATTCAGGCAGACAACAGTTAAGTGCAAAAAATTGAAAAAATAGCAGTTTCACCTCAAATGCAGCATGATAATGATGATCCACACATGAAAGGTACTCCACAATTGAGCCTCCAAAGCTTCTCTTTATTTCAACAAATGATGATCAATACACAATTACAATAGTAAGCCCTTCAATCCAGTTCTAACTAGTTTGGAAGAGGAGGCTTATGCTTGGATATATACAAAAACCGGGAGATCCAGCCCAAGGGGGCGCAAATCCCAAGGATACAGATCAAATCAGCTGATGGAGAGTCAATCAATGCAGATCTAAAGCTACACTGAACCTACTTTTCAACCGGGGGCTTGATTGAGCTGACACATCAACCCATAAACCGACACATTAGTCCATAGAGCATCTAGGAGAGTCCACACGTGTGGAGAAGAGAGAGAGGGTGCAATTCCCCATAAAGACTGCTGAAGATCAACTATGGATCTGATTTGATCACCTCCTTCAGTCAAGGATTTGTCAGATCCAATCAATCCAATTCAAATCTGACTGATTTCAATCAAATCGGTTGAGAATCCACTGATCTATGATTTTGGATTTGCTCCATTATTCATCAATTAATTAATTAAAATAATCAATAATTGATTTTTGGGCCTTTCTAACTTGAGTGATGAAAAATCACTAAAAACTAGGAAATAGTGGGTCCATGGGTTTTCATGGTGCTCTTAGCTTGAAAATGAGCACCTACATGACTGAAACTGATTACTTGGCCCACTTTTATTACAAAATCAAATTTTCCAATTAAACTATTAAAAAATAGCCTAAGTTTTGGAAAAATTAAATTTTAATAAAAAACACTGAAAAAACTAAAAATTTGAAAAATTGAAAAAACCTAGGGGGACTTAGACATGTTCATATGACTCGACCATGATGTCTAGCATGTTTATACATTGACATATAGACTCTAATAACCTCAATAGGCCTAAATGCCAAGCCGACCACCCCAACTTTGGAGGTATGGAGTGAAAAACTCAGAAATTATCAGTGGTTTATTCAACAACCAATAATAACCAAGGGAAAAAAACACCCTAGGCTGATTGGATTGACAAATAAAGTCTAAGAGACCGAGTCTTTTACAGACATTATCATGCTAGAACATTTATTACAATTCCTCCATGGGGTACGAACATGTGATATAGTACAACAAGCACTTCCTAGAAGTACTTCCAAAGGTCTTCTTAAGTCCGAACAAGTTATCCTTGTCCGGTTCACCAGGCTCACTTGATAAAAAACCACTAAGTACAACTTAGGTGGTAACAAGCTGATCCTCCTTTCCCTTCCTGCCCATCAATCCGACTTATTTTCCTTTTTGCGACTCGTGTTGATCGAAGGCAGCCTCTTCAAATCACCTTGCCCTCAGCCGTACTTGCCTTAGCGATCCTAACTTAGGGAAACCCCCTAGAGCTGGAGAAGATCTAGCCTGAAGCGAGGAGAGAGGGGTGTGTTGACATTGGCCTCTCTCTCGAGAGTTGTCGTCGGGCCGGCGTGCTCGCAATTTGGGCTTTCAGCACTCGCGTGCCAGTTTCGGGCAACAACATATCTTTTCCAACTTCAACTGTCCGTCTTCCAAAATGGATCGTATGAAATGGTATTTGAGTTGTATATGTTTAGTATTATAATAGAAGGTTGAGTTCTTTGCAAGATGAATGGCACTCTAGATGCCAGTGTACATTTTACTATTCTCCTGCTTCTTTCCTAATTCCTCCATAAACTTCTATACCCAAATCATCTATTTTCTAACCTCTATAGTAGCAACATACTCTGCTTCCATTGTTGAAATTGCAACAACCTTTAGCAGTTTCGAAATCCAACTTAATATTGTTCCACCTATAGTAAAAACATACTTTGTGATGCTCCTCCTGCTATATTTATCACCTACCATATCTGAATCAACATATCCCTGTAGAACAATGTTTGAACCTCCAAAACATAATGCATGAGTAGTAGTAACTCTCAAATACCTAAGAATCCACTTTACTAACTTAGAATGCTCTTTACCTGGGTTATTCATCTACATGCTTAGATCTCTCACTACATGTGCAATATATGGTCTTTTGCACACCATCGCATACATCAAGCTACCAACCTCTGATGAATATGGGACCATGGACATGTGTTCTATCTACTCTCATGTCTTGCGACACATCTCCTTAATTAGTTTGAACTGGATAGCCAAAGGTGTACTAACTGTATTTGCATCCTGCATTATAAATCTCTCCGACACCTTTTCCTATGTACTCACCCTGAGTCAATGTCAATTTGCGATTTTTTCACTCTGATTATTCTCATATCAAGATTTGCTTTGCATCATCCAAATCCTTCATCGCAAATGAATTAGCTAATTTTCTTTTGAGCACATTTACATTTTGCATGTTAGACCCTGCAACAAGCATGTCATCTACATACAATAACAATATAATATAATTTCCATTATTTAACCTCTTATAATAAATAAAGTGGTCAAAATTACATCTATGATAACCTTGCTCTACAATAAGCCTTGGAGCTTGCTTTAGGCCATACAAGATCTTCTTTAACTCACATACTAAATTTTTCTTCCTTTTGACTTTATACCCCTGTGGCTACTGCATATGAATCTCTTCTTCCAAATCCCCATGGAGAAAAGTCGTTTTTACATCTAACTATTCAAGATGCAAATCTTCTATTGCCACTATTTAAAAGTCCTAATTGAAGTCATTTTAACAATAGGAAGAAATATTTCATCAAAATCTATACCTTTCTTTTGTGCAAACCCCTTTGCAACAAATTTGGCCTTATACCTCTTTTTGCCTCCATCTTCTTCCATTAACTTGTAAACCCATTTATTCTGCAATGCTCTCTTACCTACAAGAAACTGAACCAAGTCCTACGTATGGTTTCTTACCAAGTCCCACTTCTTTCTAGTTTCTACTTGTATTGCGTTCTCACAATTTTTTGGTTCACCAGAATCAGTCAACAATAAATAATTTAGTGAAGGAGAGTATTGTTGAATGGATATACTTTGAAAGTTTTGAGAATCTCAACCCGGTTTCAAGCTTGTTAGCTTCTCTGCATAGTTTAATGCCTAAACCCTTGCATGCACAATTTTTTTTTAATAAAAATTGACTAAACTGAAACACATGGAATTCTATTTCGAAATTTAACATTTCAGAAATTTTCTCCTTCAGTTAAAAATTTCAAACTTAGAAATTTAAAACAGCCAAACACACATGAAAATAACACTGATATTTTTTACCAATGGTCTAGGATAAAACCCCCAGGGAAAACCTGTTTCTGAGAGAGAGAGATTTATTATTTCTTCAAGTAAAATACAGAAATTCAAACAACAATACTTATCAATTTTCCCTCTCGAAATCTGAACTTTTACTATTGTTTTTCTCCTCGAAATTCATGCCAAACAAAATTCATGCCAGAATTATGCCAGTATGGACATAATTAAATTCTGTACTTTGCCTCAAAAATCGTGCACAATCTGTATTGTCCAATCCTTGAAAACTGTGCAGAATCCATACATCACCTTAGGAGTTTTGCACCCCAAGGCACAGTTCAATACATAAACAACAGTACTACAGGCCTTTGCCCATAGAATGAAAGGAAGACTCTGATCATGCAACACCCACTATCAAATGGTTGTTCCTATCAGCCACTTGATTCTATTGTGGAGTGTAAGGAACTATCAACTGCCTCTTTATACCCTTCTGTCTACAGAGCTCATTGAATGCATGAGAAGTATATTCACCCCCATTGTCTGACCGAAGTACCTTGATCTTCTTTCCTGTTTGGTTCTCCACAAGAGCTTTGAACTCTTGGTGTTGCATGATCAGAGTCTTCCTTTCATTCTATGGGCAGAGGCTTGTAGTACTGTTGTTTATGTATTGATCTAGGTGTTGGATTTTCACCTGATGGATTGTCAATTTGGGAGAGTGAATCCTAATTATTCTAGTCACTCAAGTGCTTTTGATACAGCTTGACTGATGTTGTTATTGTACATTTTGATTTTTCCAACATTTTTGGAATTTTATTTTCTTTGATTTCATCAAGCATTGTATATTTTGTGTTTTTTTTGTTTCTTTTCCTGCAACTGATCTTTATACTCGACTTTTTTATTGAATACCACATTTCTACTAATGGTTTTGTGATTTTCATAATTCCATAAGCGACAACCAAAATCATTAATTTTGTATCCAAAAAAGGTACAATTTTTGGGTTTTTCCTCAAGCTTTGTTTTATTTTCTTTATCAATATAGATACATGCTTCTCAACCGAAAGTCTTCAGAAATGAGTAGTTTACCTTTTTACCTATCCATGCCACCTCTGGAATGCCACCATCCAAGGAGTTGAAGGCCTTCTATTTATCAAGTAAACACCAATATTACAACATCTGCCCAAAATTGTAAGGGCAATCCTGCATGCAATCTCATACTCTTTGCAAGCTCCATAATTGTCATGTTTATACTTTATGACACTTCTCTTGTGGTGTTGTTGGAATCATCTTCTCTCTACAAATCCCATGGTATTAATAGTAACTATCAAACTCCTTGTTGTAGTATTCACCTCCATTATCTTATTTGAAACACTTAAACAAATTTCATGTCTCATTCTAAACCTAAACTTTCCATTTCTCCAAAATATGAAAAACATCATATTTTTGTCGAATGCAATAAACCCAAGTTTTCTTAGTTGCATCATCAATAAAAGTAACATAATAATGAGAACCACCAAGAGATTATACTTAAATTGGTCCCCATACATTTGTTGATTTTTCCTAAGCAGCATCGAGAGCCATTCTCTTGGAGAATGGGGACATCTGGTTAAGGATCAGGATGTGGAACCAATCTAGCACTGGGGGAACTCAGCCTTGAGCTAAGTAGCCATTCTGTTGAATGGGGACATCTGGTCAAGGACCAGGATGTGGAACCAGTCCAACACTGGGGGAACTCAGCTTAGAGCTGAGTGGCCATTATTTGAATGGAGGCACCTGGTCAGTTACCAAGAAGATGAACCAGTCTAGAACAGGGGGACTCAGCCTAGGGCTGAGGGCCATTCTCCAGGAGAATGGAACCGCTTGGTCAGTTACCAAGTATTTTGACCATGGGTCAAATTATGCAGCCTAGGGCTGAGGCACCTAGTCAGTTACCAAGACAAGACTATAAGTCCTAGACCGAGTTTGGGCATGTGAGGCACTCTTACCCTCGATCTGTGGGCGTTGTGACCTTCTCCAAGGATTAGCTACCCTTGGTTAAGACACCTAGTACCCGATCTTAGTAGCACAAGGAGTGTGAGATATATGTATTAATAATTCTCCCTATTTATGATGATGTACTTTGAGTGGGTATGAAGGACCCCTATGACCACTTGTTTTGACCACAGGGCACTTGAAGAAGGCTAAAAGGTAAAAAGTAAAAAATACATAAGGACCCTTGGACCATTAAGGAGTCAAAGTGAAAATGCAAAAAAAAACCTTTAGTACCACTAAAGGTAAAAGTCAAAAAGTAAAAGAATAAAATCATATTATTTTATTCTTTTGATTTTTGGTCCACTTCCAAGTGACTAAAAGGCTATAAAAGATCACTCTAATTCATTTTCTACACACACGTGATATCATCATTCAGCTGTTCTTAGATGATTTTCAGTAATGATCCAAGGTCTGATATTCAGATCAGATCACTAACTATTGCTGCAAATTAAATAAAAGTTCTGATATTACACTTGCAAACACTCAGTAAATTTCTGACTAGGGAAATGAAGGTATTTTGTAGAGAAATTTGTATGCAAGGGAGATGGCAAGGGAAAGCAACCAAAGGTAAGTTTTAGAACAATGAATTCATTTTCCCTAACACATTTAGATCGGGGACCATTCAAGTTTCAGAGTCTGCTATGCAGAAACTTAATCCCCCGCTTTTAGGTCACCCAACCGTGAAACTAGGGAAATTTATTCAATTCTTTCGACCAAGGGCTTGGGGAAAAGCACAAAGGTGTTATCAAGCCTTCAGAAAGCATAAAATATGGTTTGGGACAGTTCATAACAGATTTGGAGAGGTCTGGAGAGTTCAGGAAATATTTGGGGTTTTTAGGCAATTTTGGCCTAGGAAATTCCTACGCAATGGAGGCTCCCAAAACCCGGTACAACCTAACGAATTTCTGATCTAGAAGGATGTATGGATAGGTGGGTTTGTCAAGGACTTACAACAACTTACATAATAAAAATTTACTGAATATAACTCTCTGAATTGAAAGAACAGCTAGACTAGTCAAATTTAACTAGTAATTTAGCTAGGGTGTGCAAATGAGGTTGGAATTCATAACAAGACTGTATTATACCTGATAAATTTATTAGACCATCCAAACTCATGCCCATGATCAAGACTCAATTATAACTGCACTAGAATGCTCAAATCCCTCATTTTGATGACTAGTTAAACTTATACATGGAAATATGAGTATGCAAACTTAATGAATAGAGTTATTTCGACCTGAATGAGATAAATAACATTATTTATCAGCTGGTATATATCATAAAGAAATAGATTAACTGGCCATTACATCAAAGGACTCAGAATGATGGGCAAGAGACCCAAAATTGGACATGAGAGAGACTGAGAGCGTAGGTGAAGCTTAGGCTTCACTGGAGCTCGACTTGACTGTGATGGAGGCTGCAAAAGATGACTGATAAGACTTCAATGGTTGAACATTAAGCGCTCCATACCTGCAAAGTGAAAGGAATGGGAATGAAGGAGCGGGGAAAGGAAGGTTTGGGGCTCATATTCTAAAGCTCTTAGGTGCATCACTCAGAAGACTATGCTCACATAGCATCAAATAATTAGTTCATCAACCAAACTATGTGAATGTGCTTGAATTGTTCTTTAATAGAATTCTGGATGAACTGTTTAGCAAGTAGAAGCAATTGGTGACCTGTGAGAGTAAGTCAACCATCTAGAAGCCCTAACCCTAGCCACATAAGTGCCCTCCTTGAGCAAATTGGAATGTAGGACCATGTGGAGATATTTCCCTATCCAAGTCATCCATCTGGTTTAGCAACTGCGCCCTCCTTAGTCAAATAGTTGTTGCTTTTATCCCTGACAACTTTATGCTTTTCTCTGCTTTTGAGACAGAGTCTCCAAAAGGAAACTGTGCCCTCCTTTGCCAAAACTTTCCTGCTTTTGTTTTGACAATTTTCCGAGTCTCGAAAAAGAAACTGCGCCCTCCTTTTCCAAAACGTTCCCGCTTTTCTTATGACAACTTTTGTCATAGCTTTTGGGCACTTTCCCTTTTCTCTCTGACGGCTTTTGTCAGAGTTTCCTCTTTCTTGATATCCTCCCTTGGCAAGTTGGCTTGCCAATTGTGCCTGACATGGCAAGCTCAATTCCGCATGTTATTTGCACAATAATTAATTAATGGAAACAATTAAAATCAAGTACATACCTTAATAATAATTATCTAGCAAACTTTCTTGAGGCTAATTAATTAATGCCTCATAAATAATATTTGGACAATATTCCCTAGGTGAGGTAATTAATGCATCTTTGACCCGCCAATGTGTTGGGTATGGTCAACACTTTTATGTCCAAAATTATGGGGACATGACATTTTCGCTGGAGAGAGAAGTATTCTGTTTTGTCCTACCATGTAGGCTTGATCTAGCTAGGGCATCTTCATCTCTTCTACTACAACCAAACCCTAAGCAGCTAGGGCACCGTCATACTTCTGCTACAATAGTCATCCACGGCCAGCAGAAGGATACTAAAGAAAATCTGACTTAAAAATGAAATTGTTCATTTATACATTATGTCAAATATTTGCAGACACTAGGGTTTTAACTTTAAATTCTTAAAGTAAAACCACACTGCTGAAATGAACTTCAAAGATTTTTTGTCAACTATTGAAACATTCTTTAAGCAGATGAATACAATAAATTTTGGTCTAATGACTGGGCAAAACCCCAATAAATTTTGGTCTAATGATTGGGCAAAACCCCACTACTTGGGGAAAACCCTAGAAAGAATTTTTTCATTAAAGAAGAAAATCTAAGAAATTTTTCTAACAACTCAAAAAAATTATTCTTCTGAACCCTATTGGCAATATTTCCAAAACACCTTCTACAACAAAATATGTCGAAAAACATGCCTGATGTATAGTACGATCTACTGTACCTTCACACGTGCGCGTACGGTTTGTACTTTTCTGTAACATGTGTGGCTGTACAAATTTGTTAGTTCTATACTTTTCTATTCCCTTGAAATTCGTGTCACCGCCTGAAATTAATGTTGTACGACTTGTCATCCTTTTTTGTACTTTTTTGCCTCGAGAAATGTGCCCACACGTGGTTGTATGGACTGCTTCAGACTATCATTAATGCTGCTACAATTCTGCATTAAATGCTGTTACTTGCATTGGAAATCGTGCCAAGGATTTTCTCTCTCTCCGTTGGTCTTCAATTTCTCTCTTTCCTCATTAATGGTGAATGTCCTCATTTGTCCTTTCTCATTGTTTTTATACTTGGATTTTGTAACTATCTTCAATAACTACTTAATCCAGGGTCTACAACTTATTTCACTTTTAATAATTAAACACTTTAATTATTAAATACATTTTAAAGTGAGACACACTTTTCTAAAATATAAAAACACATTCACTTTATTTACATAAACGTCACTTTGTTACATAAATACAAATGGACAAATTTTTTAGTCCTCTCATTCCACCCACACCAAAAACATGGGAGGACCTTCAGAGTTATACTTTCAACACTCCCTCGTAACAAGGAAGGTCTGCAACACTATCTTCATCTCGGACTCCTGCAACAGCTCCCTCCTGCTCTGGAATCATCCTCGGAAACAAATGCTCTATCTCAAAATGAAACTCTGATGCCTGAGACTCAACCCGAGTCCCATCAACCTACTCAACTGCACCATCCCTTGAGTGGCTGAGTCTTCTGCCAGTGCTCAGGAGAGAGTCACTCTCCTCATCTCTATCAAATGCATCATCCTCTGACTTAGATAGCCATCCTCCTGCTCTTGCTTCTGCTCCTGGTCGTACAACATGTCCTCTGAAGACATAATCTGTCCCTGCGATCTCTCAACAAGATGGTGGTGCCAACTAGCTCATCTCTCCGATACATGAAGATATGACCAAAAATGATCATCATCCCATAGCCATCATCCTTGAAGGATGAAACTGAGAGTTTGCTCACTCTCATCCCTGGTACAAATAACACTCCATGAATTTCCAGGATCTCTCTAAGGTCTAGTTGGAAGTTGGAACCTAACTGTTCCAACCCCTTGAATAGAAATCTGAGGACTATCAATATCTGTTCAAATGAAGTGTCCTGACTCCAGCATTGTGATCATCTGAAAAGAGTCATAAACTCCAGTGATATGTCTAGTTGCACCGCTGTCAACAACCTAGACATGCTCAAAGATAGAACTCCCTATACTGGAATCAATTGAGACAAGAGAAAACTCTTGCTCAAACTTTGTGGCAAATTCTTCTACAACTGCAGATGCGGCCACATCTCTTTCAGTCTTCACAATCTTTTTCTCAGGACATTTTGTGGCATAACATCCCAACTGGCCACAATGATAGCATTTGATTTGACTTAGATATTTCTTCTTCTTGTTCTTGGATTTGACTGCAAGAGCAACATTTTGCTCCATCTCCTCACTGATTTGCCCACCCAAAGCTACCTTTCGAATCTCCTCTTGGGTGAAATCATCCCAAACTCGTGACCAATTTGGAAGCTTCTCTCTGCCACTATGCACTTGACAAAAACATCCCATCTCTTGGTAAAGCCCTTCTGGGCTATTCTTACCATCTCTGAGTCTGAGATAGTTTCCCCTACCGCTGTTAACTCATTTTTGACTTGAGCCATTCTAGTCAAGTAGGAAGTCACACTTTCTCCTTGGTTCATCTTTACATTGTGCAACTTGTCTTTCAAGGCCATCTTGCGATTCTCGTTCTTTGCCTCAAATAGTAACTTTAAGGCAACCCACATATCATAGGCAGTCTTCTTCTCTGCCAAATGAGGGATGAGATGATCTTTCACTTTGTCCAGGATCACCTTCTGAGCTTTGGCTTCTAAGCCTTCAAACTCCACTAGCTCATCTTTATCTGTGGGCTTCGTCATCACGGTCCTTACAAAATCCAGATTCTCCACTCCTTGAGCACTGTGGTTATCCTCACTTTCCAGGGTATATTATTGGATATTCCATCCAATCGATCTTCGTACCTGATGCTCATCATCTGAAGAAAACAACTTACGACCAAAAATTAACTGAAGAAAAAATCTAACACTTCAAAGAACACCTGCTAAACTTCTTTTCTAGTATGACTCTGATAAACTGATCTGATCCCATCAACTCTTATACCATGAAGAAAATTTGACCTAAAAATAAAATTGCTCATTTATACATTCTGTCAAACATTTGCAGACACTAGGGTTTTAACTTTAAATTCTGAAAGTAAAACCACACTGCTGAAATGAATTTCAAAGAATTTTTGTCAACTACTGAAACATTTTTTAAGCAGATGAACACAATAAATTTTCGTCTAATGACCCTGCAAAACCCCACTGCTTGGGGAAAACCCTAGAAAGAATTTTTTCATTAAAGAAGAAAATCTCAAAAAAATTTCTAACAACTTAGAAAAAATATTGTTCTGAACCCTACTGGCAATATTTCCAAAAAGCCTTCCACAGCAAAATACCTTGAAAAACGTGCCTGTTGTACAATACGGTTTGTTGTACCTTCACACGTGAGGGTATGATCTGTACTTTTCTGTCACACATGTGGCTGTACGGATTTGTCAGTTCTGTAATTTTCTGCTGCCTCAAAATTCGTGCCACTATTTGCAATTAATGTTGTACGACTTGTTAGTCTTTTCTGTACTTTTTTGCCTCAAGAAATGTGCCCACACGTGGCTGTACAGAATGCTTCAGAATGTCATTAATGTTGCTGCAATTCTACATTAAATGCTACCACTTGCATTGGAAATCGTGCCAAGGGTTTTCTCTCCCTCCTTTGGTCTTCAATTTCTCTCTTTCCTCATTAATGGTGAATGTCCTCATTTGTCCTCTCTCATTGTTTTTATACTTAGATTTTGTAGCTATCTTCAATAACTACCTAATCTAGGGTTGAAAATCATTTACAAAATCAAGGGTCTACAACTTATTTCACTTTTAATAATTAAACACTTTAATTATTAAATACATTTTAAAGTGGGACCCACTTTTTTAAAGTATAAAAACACATTCACTTTATTTACATAAATGTCACTTTGTTACATAAATATATAAGAACAAATTTTTTAGTCCTCTCATCACACCCACACCAAAAACAAGGGAGGACCTTCAGAGTTATATGTTCAACAAATACAACTAGGGCATCACCCTAGGGTTTACTCTTGTTCACGGGCAGGTTCAAAAACACTCTCGGGTAGCCCTAAACTGCCCACAGAACTGACGTGAAGCCTGTTAACTATTCCAGGCAGGGTGGCTTCAACCTCAGGCAACCTTAGTCTCTTTGGGCAGCCTGTTAACTATTCCGGGCAGGGTGATTTTAACCTCGGGCAGCCTGTTAGCTATTCTGGGCAGGGTGATTTCAACCTCAAGCAACCTTAGTAAATCTTCAGGCAATTTGTTAACACTTCCGGGCAGCTTTTGTTCATTCTCGGGCAGTCTTCCCTACTTTCGGGCAGCAGTGAACCCTCAAAAAGACTTCGGGCAAGCTCGGGCAACCTATTTCCAGCATTTGGGCAGTCAGTTGGGCATCTGGGCAGGATTCGGGTAGCAAGTGAAGACTCTGAGCAGTCTTCAAGAAACTCGGGTAGCACTGCTTTCTCTCAAGGGAGGCACACAGGAATACTCGGACATGCTCAGATTGATCTCGGGCAATCTCAGATTGATCTAGGGCAGTTTCATATTGATCTTGGGTAGCAAGAAGGAATTAGGGCAGCGAGCCCTAAGTTGAATTTTCTGTATAAATTATTCTTGTGGCAATTTTGATCAATGGTTCAAGCCTATTAGGGTTTGATAAATTATTGAGGAACATTCATCTCAGAATTCTAAGATTACAAACTCAGTGATCTCATTTAAGGGATGAATTACTAATGCTTTTGGGGTTTTTGTCATTTAAAGGTTTCCCCATGAAAAACATCTTGTGTTTGCAGTGAGGATTTCTCCTCAACTACGTGCAAAAGCACCAACCTTAGCTCGTCTAGAGCATAAGGAAGAGTTAAATGATAATAAAAAGAAACGAGATAACAACAACAATATTTTTAGGGTTTTTTCATATATATACTACTAGCTAATGCAAGAAATAACAATGAACGCACATTTCTTTTGAAGTTGGGCTACCGTAGCTGTCCTAGGAAATGGTCCCGCAACTCCATTGTGTTGGTCTCCAGTCTCTTCCACAGCTAGTTGTCGAATGGGGGAATGGATCCAAATGGGTATGGAGTAAGCTCAACATACACTGTGGGAATGGCGTGGCAAAATATGGGAATAATGGAGAAGAGTGTGTGATATGATTGAGAGAAAATGACAAAAAGTGTTATTGGGGAGTCCTTCACAATGTATTTATATTATGGTCCTAAGGTTTTTTGACCCAACGTATTTTATTGTCCTTGCTATTTATCTATGTATGGTTTTTTGACCCATTCTCATTTTTAGGGTTTTTTACCCTTTTTGGGAGAGAATGGAGGTAAATCACAATAAATGTTCATCATCCCTTCATTTATGGGAAGGAATAATGATGTTTTGGACCATTTTTAGTGGAAATACAATTGTGAAAGTCAAAATGGAAGAAATAATGGTGGGAATATGATGTATGATTATGGTTTAGACCATAGAGAGCTAGGTGAACAATTTTTTGTGTAAACAATGTTCATTGTGTTGATGTTTTGATTTGTCTACTGCACTTGTCTTATTGTTATCTTACAGTCTACAAAATTTTAAAGAATACATGCTAATGCTAAAATTCAAGATGGTATTAAAGCTTTGCATGTGAAGACCCTAGTAAGAGGCAAATTACTGTTGTCTTGCTAGACCTTGGGACATTTTGTAGACTTAGATAACTGACTTGTGTAGCAGAGATGGCTACCAACACTTTCAGAGCAGAAGAAAAGCTTGAAGGTTCAACAAATTACAACTCTTGGAAAGCTAGGCTTACAACCATCCTAGAAGAAAATGACCTTGATGACTTGGTGTTCAACACCATAGAAGAACCAACAACTAATGCTGGTAGATTTGCCTTCAAGAAGAAGCAAGCAAAGGCTAGAACGATCATCTATGACTCGGTCAAGGAAACCTTGATGCCGACCATCACACCATTGAAAACCACCAAAGAATGCTTTGACACCTCGACAAATCTGTATGAGAAGGCTCCTTATCAGAAGAGAGTTTTGAAGAAAAGGCTTCGAACAATGAAGATGAACAAGGATGAAGGAGTTGGACCCTTCTTCACAAAGATTGTACAGGTAAGAGACCAACTCACTGCTATTGGTATTACTGTGGATGATGATGACCTTGTACAGACTGTATTCGATGGTCTCCCAAACTCTTGGGAAACATTTCTGGCAACAGTAAGTAGACGTGAGAATAGGCTTAAGAGAAACTCCGTAATGGTCAGTCAAGCAAGGAGGAAATGTTCAATGTACGTAAAGAGTTTATGTTGTGAACATGGCTGATAGGAATAACTGAGGAACACTGATGGGGCCTCCTTGCGGGACGATGGATGGCGGTAGAATAAGGCCAATTGTGCAGTATGGATGGAGCGGATGGCTCGTGAACATGCCAATACGTACAAGGTTTGATTCGTGTGGTGGCATGCAAATCGAGTGAACTCCGAAAAATGGCCCGAAGAAATAGGGAGGGAGGCAGTCCAGGAGGTTGTTTCTTCACCTGGGAGCTATTTGCACGGTGGCGGAAGCTTCCTATCCTTACAAAGGATTATCCATATGTGAGCATGGACTACCGAGGAGATTTAGAGAGGCTTCGACCTCCAGGACAGGTCTGGGGACCTGACGATACGTATACATGATGCTTTGTGGTTGCAATCATATATAGTTTACTAGCAAAGTGGTAGCTAGATCATGTGTGTGACATACTGTGTGCATGGGTAGACGTGGGACCACACCCTCCAACAGGGTACCAGCAACGCAGGAGTAGGGTGGAGGTTTTAGATCCACTTGCTCACAGGCAGAGGAGGCGACAGAGTACTACAATGGACTCAGTGCAGCTAGACGTGGAGTAACTACTGGAGGGGGTCACTGACCCATGGTAAAAATGATGTAAAACAAGAAAGGAAAACTATGATACAAGTGTACTGCATGGTGAGCGACTTCAGGCATATAACCTCTTGAGGTAGAGCCCAATGCGGGGATTCTTCAAGAGGTGGCCGTCAGAGTCAGCAAGGATGTGTGCCCCCTTGTCGAGACATCGATGGATGACATATTGGCCATACCACATGGAATCAAACTTCCCTTTCCCTAGCTTATCATTAGCTTGGTCGTAGACGAGGACTAGGCCCCCCTCAGTACAGGTGCATGGGTGGACGGGGGAGTCATAATGGGGATTCGACCGAGTCTTTAGCCGCTTCGATCATTTGGAGAGTAGTATGACGGTCCTCATTGGTTTGTTCAAGCATGAGTAGGTGTTGTTCTAATGGTGAAGTGTCAGGGAGGAGTTCGACGGCAAGGCGGAGCGATGGAATCTAGCATTCAATGGGAAATTCCGATTCCACACCACAGACTAAGTGAAATGGGGTAAAACTGGTGGTGGTTTTAGAAATCTCTTTGTCATTGCGACAGTGGTGTCGGGATAGATTAGGGGGATCTTCTGCAGTCGAGGATGGGAAAGCACTACCGGAAGTAGAGATTGTGTAAATGGTGGTGGTTGTGTCCAAAGAAGAAACTGGAGCGTGGATCTCCTCAAGGATAGGAACGTTCGACTCATGGGAGTGTTTCCGAAGGTCGCGGAGGAGTGACCAATACTTAGGCAAGTCTGGGCAATGGTGAGAATAATGACCATATAGGCCGCAAACTGCACAAGGGTGGTTGGTTTGCAAGGACTTATTCTTAAACATTGGTGGATCTAGGACAGTGACCACTGGGGCGTCGTTAGTGTCGTCTATAGTGTCCATGTGGGTGCGAAGGAGAGGCAAATCGGGACAGTTTTGTGTCGCATGGCCTTGGGCATCGCACAAAGCATAGATAGGAGCAGGACACTGTTTTGTCGTAGCTTTGGTCACCTTGCCACCATCTTTCTTTGAAGGAGGACGGGCAGGAGTAGAGACAAGAGTAGTCTTTGGGGAGCAGGAAGTGGGTGTGACATCGTCTTAATAGGCTAGACCAGAGTCAACATGACCTGGGGAGTCGGGGGCAACGCAGGTGGCTCTCGGGGGCGAGGTAGGTGGCTCGAGTTACCACACAGGAATACCCAAAGGGAGAAACCAGGCAAGTTGAGAGTAGCCATGATAGGCTTGCTCACAATGTTGAATGGTGGAAAAAGGAAGGGAATCGTGTGGACCGAGAATGAACCTCAATAATTCCTGGAGGATTGTGGTTGAGGTTGCGAAGAGGTCGGAACGCTACTAGATGTGATAGTGCACAGATCCGATATATCAGTTGATGAAGGAGAAGGTGGCAAGGACAAAAAGGTTTCCGTCATAGGAGTGTTGGCGAACAAGCTCGGGCCAATGGCAGACATGGATGGTATGGACACGCTGTCGTTGGTAGTGTCTATAGCGGGAAGGACGTGTTTTGGTGTAGCCAGCTCCTTCGGATCATAGTACGTCAGCTGGTCGATGGTCACAATCTTCCCATCATGAGAGAACATCAAGAGTCGAAAGAGGGTAGAGGCAACGACTCGCATTGCATACATGTAACTACGTCTTAGGAGGAGGTTGTAATCGAGTTGAGCATTGACAACCTCAATGTCAATCAACACGGTTTTGCTGAATAACTCAACAGGGATGTTTGTGAGGACGCCTTGGGGTTGAGCAGAGTGACCATCATAGGTGCGAAGAGCGATGGTAGAAGGTTGAAGGGTTGGGGATCCGAGTTTCTGCCAAACAAAGGTTGACATAACACAGGTGGACGCCCCCTCATCAATGATGCATCGATGAATAACCAAATTTTGAATCATAACTGGAACTTGGAAGGCGACGGATAATGGCATTCGGGGTTCTCCTTGATCAAGGTCAAAGGTGATCAACCTAGAATCAGAGGGATCGACGACACCTAACGTGGATAACAACGCTTCACGTTGCGAAGGACAAATTTTGAGCACTTCCAAAGCAGACATGGCTGTGGGGACTGGGCCAAGTCATCAACAATACTGTAGTTGAGCACAGCTCTGGTCATGGCGTTCTTCGCGATGCGACGTAAAGGGAACTACGGGACTTTGGCAGTCTCGTCCATAGGGGGTCTCGGCAAATGCAAAGACATGTCAGGAGTGGTGGAGGTAGATGTCGCAGATAGATCAACAGTTTCCGTGGTAGAACCATATTGGTTTTGTTGAGTCTGGAGGTTGACATCAGACGATAATGTCATGAGGTGATGGACACCAGGATCAATGAGTTGAGCCGCATAAGTGGTTGCGGGAGTTTGTGGGGGAGAGGGATGGATTGCAACCATCCCTTGGTGTGGTAGGGGGTTTTGGTGGACCATAGGTGGAGGACCCAGTGGTGCTAGGTTTGGCTGAGCTAGAGCAGCCGCGTTGGGATCACCTTGACTATCGTTTTGGAGTAAGTGGTGGCCGCGATTCAAGTGAGGACACTGATGGGTATAATGGTCGTAGGTGTTACAGATGGCGCATGGATGGTTAGTCTGTAACTGTGGGTTCTTCCCAGGTCTAGCGGAACCTTGGGGATTTTGTGTAGTGGGTTTGGCTACGTTATTGTTTGGAGGGTTGGCTTCTTGGCCACCTCCTTGAGGCTAGTTGTTGCCCCTACCTCTCTTGTTCCTTCCCTACCCTTGTTGGTTATTGGGGGCGGGTTGGTTAGGGAGGTTCTGCTGTGTGTAGACCTATCCTGGAGGAGCAGGAGGAGTTAGGGTCGGAGCCGGAGTGGGTTGTACTGATGGTGGGTAATAAGCAGGAGCAGTTGGTGGGGTTGCACAGCTAGCTGATTAGCCAGCACACGAGTGCGCCGAACAAGTCGGTCCATGAACATGAGGGGCTTGTGCTAGAGGCACATAGGACGGTGTGGCTACGGAGTGAGTCGTTACGCGTGAAAGGTCAAGGGCGTAACTTGGAGGTGTATAGGAGGGTGTAACTCTGGACTGAGTCGTTACGCGTGAAAGATCAGGGGCATAACCTTGTTGGGAAACACTATGGGTGTTATCGGGATGGGGTGGCATCATGGGGGAGGCTGGATAAAAATGAGGATGCTGGGTAATAGAGCCGATAACTCCATTAGTAGCATGAGATGCCCCCAGCGTATCGCCATGTGAGGTGCAGGAACAGGGAGCATTGTGTATAATGGTGTACAAGTAACCTGACTGGGCGTATATAAGATTGAATTCTTGAGCCTTAAGGATGGCTTCCTCTTCGGTTTGCGAGCACTCAGATGTGACGTCCTTGGCTATGGAGGGGAGTAGGATTTTGAGGAACCAATCTAGGAAGATCCTATCATCTAATTGGATCTTACACAAGCTATGGCGACAACGCCATTCATGGATATGATCCGTGATATGGGTAGTTGTGTTCTGTTGACAGGATAATAAGATTTCCACTCCCTCGTCATAACGGATGGGTAACTGGAAGTATTGAAGGAACAAAGAGGCTAACAAGTAAAAGTCGGGGTAGGTGGCATGAGGTAGTTCGATATACCACTTGCCCGCAACACTAATTAGTTAATCAGACAGAATCATACACTATGTTGTTAGATGAACACCATAGGTGGAATGGCATAATGTGATTTTAGGGATTCTCTCCTGCCTTACCCTCAAACTTAGGAATGTTTGAGGGAAGGTTGGTAGGCATAGGAGGCCATTGTGGGTTATGACGAATGGGGTCATTGGTCAACCATGCCAAGTCAGGTAGGTTGAGACTAGCCATAAAAGGTATATTAGAACCGAAAGTGGATCGGGAAGGGCCCTAATGGCGTCGGTGACTGTAGGAGTGTAGTTCCCATGTGTAACTGGGGGTGGGTAAGGTTGACTTTCGACAGTAGGAATAATCACTGGTATGGTAGGAATAGTCGGAACATACGTGGAAGGGCCACTTCCCCCAGGTATAAATGGTGGAATGGTAGGAGCAATGGTGGCTAGAGTGGGGCCACCACTAGTGGGTAGCGGACCAACAACAGTGTATGTAGTGGACAATGGGCCACTAGGACCAAAACCTGTCGGGCCAGTGGAAGGGATACCCGTAATGATAGGTGGAATGGACGTAAGACCACTACTAACAATCTCTCCCTGAAAGGGATCAACATGTACACCAGCCATGGGGCTAGATGGAGTAGTGAACAAGGTGGGCTCGGCTTAATATGAATCTGAATCAAACTCGAAGGCTATATGTGGCTCCAAAGGTGGTGAATGATGTTGAATATGACTCCAATGGTGACGGTTCAAAAAACCAAACTGGGGGGTATGCCCCTTAAGCCTATGTGAGTATCGTGGTGGAGCTATGATGGTGTGATGGAGTGTTGTGTGATGAATGAAAACTCAATAGCATGAATTGCAGGCCCAAAAACCCAACTACAACCGAGTGTGTAGAAGGAGAGCGTATGAAATGGCGGCTCTCAGCCCAACAACAATCTCTAAAACTGAACTGCAACAATGGGTTACATCAAGGCGAGTCTACAACAAAGTTGTTAAAAAGACAACAAGCAGTACTACCTATAAAATAAAATGACACACTAATCTATGGGATAAAAGTGCAAGCAAACTCCTAACTACAAGCTGAAAGCCCCTCACAAATCGTATCCTTAGCAGGGTGAAGAAATCCCAGTCAAACAATACGAAATGGAAAAACAATATAGACTAAAGAGAATCCCACTACCGAGAAGGACCTCTGGGTAAAAGAGCCCTAGAAGAATGGCCACTAGGTTACCTCGTTCATGACACGTCTAGGATGGTTTCCTGACACGTAATCCCTTTAGCCCTCGACCCCCGGCTAGGTGATACAGGGAGGACTACGAAGGTTTAGCCTTCGATGCAAGATGGAGTGCAGTATTCCACCCTGACCTTCGAAACCCCTTCTTTGCGACTTACTTCTGCTGAGCACAGGGGGCCCTGACAGATTGGCCTTGACCGTGTCAACAAGTATAAGAGGATTTTGGTCCCCTAATGGACAACAACTATGTCTCAAGATGTGAGTGACAAAGCGATGTTGTTTGGATGCATATCTCCATGGTCCTAACTTAGCTACAATATTGTTTTGTCCTCAAGCAAGGTTATAATGTTGGTTGTATAAAGCTAATTTTAAGTCTGGCTTGGGGTAAAAAACCAAGCATTTTGTTCTTAGGGTGTGAGATGTGTGCAAATGATGTGTACAAACCCCAACAATCCAACGCCGAAGATGTTCCAATCTCACTGTCGGGATGCAAATAAAATGCAGATAAATAGCAGTAAATGACTGTAAATATGCTGCAAAATAACTTATTCGTTCAAAAATAAAATATACTTGAAGTAAATGAGCAATAAAAGGAACTAATCAAATGTAGGAAACATACATGGGGTCTCAACCACAAAGTTCGACTAGAACAACTCACAAACCAAGTAAATGGGATCACAAAGCATACCAAGGGGCTGCAAAGGGTCAGATGTGGACATAAACAGGTCGGAAAGGGGTTTAACACAGACAGGGGGTCTGAAACAGGGATCTCAAGCACCAAAACAGACCGAAAAACTGCAGGTCATACCTGTCGGCGGAACAAGGGCGATTGAGGCCGCACATAACAATGAAACAATCGCGATCTGGGCAGAAAGACAGTCGACGGACTCGGGTCTCACAAAACAGAGGATTAAGCGTGATAGGTCGCTCAAAACTGAGTCAGTAGAGACCGGGGTCACTCTGGAAGTCGAGACAAGTGCGATTTGGCTTTCTGAGCCAGGTCGCACGTATCGGGGCAAAAGGCGCGACTTGGGTTGCACTTATCGGGCAAAAAGGTGCGACTGGGTTGTAACTTTCGGTCGGATAGGTGCGACTCGACCCGAACAAGAAATTTTTTGAAAAATGGGCTACCGGCTAGGGTCGGGGGGCATGCACTAATGCAGTACTGGTTCAGATCTACCACAAAGGGGTCAGATCTGTGACGGTTGAGGGAAGCAAATGAGAACAAACCAATAGCAAAACCTACAAAAACAAAGATTCGTATCGATCGACTGAGTGGAGTCGCCAAAACTGTAGTGGGGGTTTCTCCCCGGCTACGTGCAAAAGCACCAACCTTAGCTCATCTAAAGCATAAGGAAGAGTTCAATGATAATAAAAAGATACGAGATAACAACAACAATATTTTTAGGGTTTTTGCATATATATATACTACTAACTAATCCAAGAAATAACAATGAACGCACCTTTCTTTAGAAGTTGGGCCACTGTAGTTGTCCTAGGAAATGGTCCCACAGCTCCATGGTTTTGGTCTCCAGTCTCTTCCATAGCTAGTTGTTGGATGGGGGAATGGATCCAAATGGGTACGGAGTAAGCTCAACAGACGCCGTGGGAATGGCGTGGCAAAATATGGGAATAATGGAGAAAAGTGTGTGATATGACTAAGAGAAAATGGAAAAAAGTGTTCTGGGGGAGTCCTTCACAATGTATTTATAGTACGGTCCTAGGGTTTTTTAACCCATGGTATTTTATTATCCATGGTATTTATCTATGGTTTTTTGACCCATTCTCATTTTTAGGGTTTTTTACCCTTTTTGGGAGAGAGTGGGGATAAATCACAATAAATGCTCATCATACCTTCATTTATTGGAAGGAATAATGATGTTTTGGACCATTTTTAGTGGAAATACAATTGTGAAGGTCAAAATGAAGGAAATATTAAATAATGTTGGGAATATGATGTATGATTATGGTTTAGATCATAGAGAGCTAGGTGAACAATTTTTTGTGTCAACAGTGTTCATTGTGTTGATGTTTTGATTTGTCTATTGCACTTGTCTTATTGTTATCTTACAGTCTGTAAAATGTTAAAGAATACATGCTAATGCTAAAATTCAACGTGGTATCAAAGCTTTGCATGTGAAGACCCCAGTAAGAGACAGATTACTATTGTCTTCCTAGACCTTAAGACATTTTGTAGACTTAGATCACTGACTTGTGTAGCAGAGATGGCTACCAACACTTTCAGACCGGAAGAAAATCTTGAAGGTTCAACAAATTACAAATCTTGGAAAGCTAGGTTTACAGCCATCCTGGAAGAAAATGACCTTGATGACTTAGTGTTCAACACCATAGAAGAACCAACAATTAATGTTGGCAGAATTTCCTTCAAGAAGAAGCAAGCAAAGGATAGAAGGATCAGCTATGACTCAGTCAAGGAAACCTTGATGCCCACCATCACACCATTGAAGACTGCCAAAGAATGCTTTGACACCTTGACAAATCTATATGAGAAGAAGGCTCCTAGTCAGAAGAGAGTTTTGAAGAAAAGGTTTTGAACACTGAAGATGAACAAGGATGAAGGAGTTGGACCCTTCGTCACAAAGATTTCACAGGTAAGAGACCTACTCATTGCTATTGGTATTACTATGGATGATGATGACCTTGTACAAATTGTATTCAATGGTCTCCCAAACTCTTGGGAAACATTTATGGCAGCAGTAAGTAGACGTGAGAATCAACTAAACTTTGATAGGCTTTGGCATGATTGCTTGGAAGAAGAAGGAAGAGTTCAAAACAAGGCTACTAGCACTAAGGAAGGAAACCTTGCTTTTACAACTAATACAAGTTCAAGAAGCTCTCCCTTCAGAAAAAGAAGGGAAAGAAACCATAAGGTAAACACATTGATTTTCAAAAGTGGAATGTTATAATTGTCATAAGACTGGGCACTTTGCTAAGGATTGCAAGCAGCCCAAGAGGTAGTTCAAATAGAGGTTCCAAGCCTCTACTGCAGAAGAAGAAGAAGAAGAATACCAAGACTACCAAAGAAGATGAACCTAGAAGGGAATATTACCTGATCTTTTCTCTTTCTGGATCCATCACTGACAGTGCTAACTCTTGGTTAGTAGATAGTGGTGCCTCTAGACATATGACAGGTTATCGTNCTACTCAAGTGGAACTTGGAGATGACTCCACTTACAAGATTGAAGGAGTTGGCTCAACCTCACTTCAACTTGATTCAGGTACGGTCTTGCATATTGATGGTGTCTTATATGTTCCCGGTTTAAAGAAAAACCTCTTCGTTGCTGGTTTAGAAGACAACGGATACAGAGTCCTCTTCATAGACAAGAAGGTCCTATTGTGGGCAAAGAATGAGAAGCTAAGCTCAGCTGTACCGATTGGGGTTCGAGAGGGAGGTCTTTATAAGGCTTCTGGAAATTCCACACAAGCTTTGGTTCACCACACAGTTGATCCATGTGAGCTGTGGCATCGGAGGTTTGGACACCTTCACTATACAGCGCTTCCAGGCCTACAAAAGATGGTTACAGGTATGCCAGAGGTTTCTCCCAAACATAATGTAATTTGCAAGGGTTGTGCTCTAGGTAAAAACACTAAGAAATCTTTCTCCAGAAGCAAGAATAGATCTAAAGGACTATTGTATTTGATTCACTCTGACATTTGTGGGCCCATGCCTTCACCCTTTTTGAGTGGGTGCTTGTATTATGTCTTGTTCATAGATGATCATTCTTGGAAGTCATGGATTTACTTCCTCAAAGCCAAAAGTGAAACTTTTGACAAATTCAAAGAGTTCAAGGCTCTGATTGAAAATGAGACAGGTAGACACATTCGTATCCTAAGGTCAGATTAACGGAGGTGAGTATGAGTCTAATGAGTTTGATGATTTTTTTCGAGAAGCAGGAATCAAGAAAGTGCTGACAGTGCCTTACAACCCTCAACAAAATGGGGTTGCAAAAAGGAAGAACATAACAATCTGTGAAGTTGCTAAAGCCATGTTGGTCGACCTTGTTCTTCCTTTATCTTTATAGGTTGAAGCTGCATGTACTGTTGTGTACATCCAAAACATAAGTCGTCGTGCCATCTTTGGGGAAAAGACTCCAGAAGAAGTCTTTACCAACAAGAAACCTGTAGTTGACCACATGAGGATTTTTGGCACTCCGATGTATATTCATGTACCGAAAGAAAAGAGGGCTAAGCTAAAGCCTTTCTGAAAGAAAGGCATATTTGTTGGTTACGGTGACAGCTCGAAGGCCTATCACATCTATGTCCCTGGACAGAGATACATTGAAATTAGTAGAGACATTATTTTCCACGAGGAAGCTATGTTTTATCAAACACAAGAGCCTTCAAAAGAAGATGAAGGACCTCCTTCTGAGATCTCAGATTCAGAAGTTCAGAGAGAGGAAGAGGAATTTGAGAATCAAATCTCGGATGTACCTGAGGAACCTAAAAGTCCACCAGAAGAACTGCTTGAAGTTCTCCCTTCCAAAAGGAGACCTGCCTAGTATTGAGAAACGGTACAAGAAACTGAGAAGCATAAAGCTTCTCCAGGGACTTTCAGAGAAAGTATAAGGCCACATAAGTACTCAAGTATTATGAGCTAGCTCATCAGTGCTGAACCTTCCACATACAAAGAAGCAGCAAATCAATAGGTATGGATTGATGCCATGATTGAAGAGTACAGTTCAATCATAAAAAATGATGTGTGGGAAGTCGTCCCTAGACCAACAGGAAAGTCAGTGGTAACATCAAGATGGCTCTACAAAATCAAGCATGTTGTTGATGGCATCATTGAGAAGTACAAAGCCAGATTTGTAGCTCGTGGCTTTACTCAAAAAGAGGGCATAGAATATGATGAGACTTTTGCTCATGTTGCCAGGTATACTACTATCAGAACCATCATTTCTCTTGCTGCAGTGTTCAAATGGAAGTTACATCAGATGGATGTAAAAACAACCTTCCTCAATGGCAAGATTGATGAGGAAGTCTACATTCAACAACCTGAAGGCTTTGTGACTCATGGGGATAAGTCCCATGTGTGTAAACTAAAGAAAGCCTTGTATGGGCTCAGAAGGCTACAAGAGTTTGGTATGAGAGGAAGAGTTTGGTATGAGAGGATGGATGGATACCTTCACAGCTTGGGGTTTTCCAAAAGTACTGTGGACTCCAATTTGTACTTTAAGGTTGTTCATAATCATATATTGATTCTTGTCCTATATGTGGATGACTTGTTCCTTACAGGTGATGAACAACTGATAGCACAGTGTAAGAGGGAGCTCACCTCTGAATTTGAAATGAAGTATCTTGATCTGATGCATTATTTTCTTGGCCTTGAGGTCTGGCAAAAGCCAGGCGAGATCTTTCTAATACAAGGGAAGTATGCAGTGGACATCTTGCAGAGATTTGGGATGTAGGACTGCAAGTCCTTGAGCGTGCCCATGACTACCAACTTGAAGAAGTTGCGAGACTTAGCCACCAGTTCACAAGATGTGGACTCTACCCTGTATCGACAGCTCATTGGATCTCTAATGTATCTTGTGCACATGAGACCAAATATATGTTACACAGTAAATGCTTTGAGTCAGTCCATGGTCGATTTGAAGCACATACATTGGGTAGCAGCCAAACATGTACTCAAATATGTGCGAGGTACTATCACTTATGGGCTCAGGTATACTTCCAGTAGTGGAGTATTGTTAGCAAGATATATTGACTCAGATTGGGATGGCAGTGCAGTAGACCGAAAAAGTACTTCAGGTTACTGCTTCAGTATGGGATCTGCAATGATCTCTTTGTCCAACAGGAAACAGGGTTCCATAACACAGAGTATAGTTGAAGCTGAGTATATTGCTGCAAGTGATGCCTGCAAGGAAGCAGTTTGGCTTAAGAAACTACTATCTGATCTGTTCGGTGGAAAGCTTGACATAACAATTATTCATTACGATAATCAGAGTTGCATTAAACTTTCAGAAAATCTAGTGTTTCATGATAAATCGAAACACATTGAAATGAAGTATCATTTCATCAGAGATCTAGTACAGAGAGGCACTATGAAATTGTAGTACATCCGTACAAACGAACATATTGCAGATATTCTGACCAAGCCTCTGACAACAACAAAGTTTGTGTACTTTCGTGACAAGCTTGGCATGGCAAAGAATACCTCTATCGCTGAGAAGGAGTGTTGATTTTTCCAAAGTAGCATCGAGAGCCATTGTCTTGGAGAATGGGGACATCTCGTCAAGGATCAAGATGTGGAACTAGTCTAGCACTAGGGGAACTCAGCCTTGAGCTGAGTAGCCATTCTATTGAATGGGGACATCTAGTCAAGGACCAGGGTGTGAAACCAGTCTAGCACTAGGGGAACTCAACCTTGAGCTATAGTGATTTTGTTGAATGGGGACATCTGGTCAAGGACCAGGATGTGGAACTAGTCCAGCACTAGGGAACTCAGCCTAGAGCTGAGTGGCCATTCTTTGAATGGAGGCACCTGGTCAGTTACCAGGAAGATGAACCAGTCTAGAACTGGAGGACTCAGCTTAGGGTTGAGGGCCATTCTCCAGGAGCATTCTCCAGGAGAATGGAGGCAATTGGTTAGTTACCAAGTATTTGACCTTGGGTCAAATTATGCAGCCTAAGGCTGAGACACCTGGTCAGTTACTAGGACAACACTATAAGTCCTAGACCGGGTTTGGGCATGTGAGGCACTCCTACCCTCGATCTGTGGCCTTTGTGACCTTCTCCAAGGATTAGCTACCCTTGGTTAAGGCTCCTAGTACCCGATCTTGGTGGCACAAGGAGTGTGAAATAAAAGCAATAGTAATTCTTCCTATTTATGATGATGTACTTTGGGTGGGTATGAAGGACCCCTATGACCACATGTTTTGACCATGGGGCACTTGAAGAAGGCTAAAAGGTAAAAGTCAAAAATACATAAGGACCCTTGGACCACTAAGGAGTCAAAGTGAAAATGCAAAAAGACCTTTGGTATCACTAAAGGTAAAAGTCAAGATGATTTTCGTTGGAAGAGAGAAGTATTCGGTTTTTACCTAGCATGGAGGCTTGATCTAACTAGGGCATCTTCATCCCTTCTACTACAGCCAATCCCTAAACAGCTAGGGCATCTTCATCCCTTCTGCTACAGCCAAACCCTAAACAGCTAGGGCATCTTCATACTTCTGCTACATCAGCCATCCTCTTTCATCCACGGCAAGCAGAAGGATACAACCAGGGCATCACCCTAGGTTTTACTCTTGTTCACCGGAAGGTTCAAAAACACGCTCAGGAAGCCCTAAACTGCCCACAGAACTGACGGGCAGCCTGTTAACTATTTCGGGCAGGGTGACTTCAACCTTGGGCAACCTCGGTCTCTTCAGGCAGCCTGTTAACTATTCCGGGCAGGGTGATTTCAACCTCCGGCAGCCTGTTAACTATTCCGGGCAGGGTGATTTCAACCTCTGGCAGCCTGTTAACTATTCTGGGCATGGTGATTTCAACCTTCGGCAGCCTGTTAACACTTTCAGGCAGCTCCTTTTCAGTTTCGGGCAATCTTCCCTACTTCCAGGTAGCAGTGAACCCTCAAGCAGACTTCGGGCATGCTCGAGTACCCTGCTCCAGCATCCGGACAGTCAGTTGGGCATCCGGGCAGGATCCGGGTAGCAGGTGAAGACTTTGGGCAGCGTTCAAGAAACTCGGGCGACACCGCTTCCTCTCACGAGCAGCACACAGGAATACTCGAGCAGGCTCAAATTGATCTTGGGCAGCAAGAAGGAATTAGGGCAGGAAGCCCTAAGTTGAATTTTCTGTAAAAATTAATATTGTGGCAATTTTGATCAATGGTTCAAGCCTATTAGGGTTTGATAAATTATTGAGGAACATTCATCTCAGAATTCTGAGATTACAAACTCAGTCATCTCGTTTAAGGGATGAATTACTAATGCTTTTGGGGCTTTTGTCCTTTAAAGGTTTCCCCATGAAAAACATTTTGTGTTCATTGTGTTGATGTTTTGATTTGTCTACTGCACTTGTCTTACTGTTATCTTACAGTCTGCAAAATTTTAAAGAATACATGCTAATGCTAAAATTCAACAACGTCTGTATGCACAAGCTCTAATTTTTCACTCTCTTGTTCTTCCCAACTCTGAGAAATTTGACTCTCTTTTGTTTCCCATAAACACGGTTCTCATAGAAATCCAAATCAACGTGTTTCAAATTTGGCAGCAACTTCCTTGAGTAGAAAATCTCCATCCCCTTCTCACTTATTTGCCCAAGCCTATGATGCTACAATGTTGTATCCACTCCTGTAGAAGCTAAAGAGATGGAGGAGTTACCATTACCAGTACATAAATAAAATGTACCTATTACCAGTGATCCTTTAGTGACCTTCCATGCATATTCTGTAAATATGGATATACAACCTTCACTTCCCAATTGCCCTGTTGTAATTAAATTTCTTCTCAAAGCAGTAACATGTCTTACCTCTTTCAGCAACCATTGGATCCCATTCTTTAACTTAACTGTATCTTACCCTTTCCAACAATTTTGCATGGTTTATCATCACCCAAATCATTATCCAAAATCACCTTGAACAAAATCCTGAAAATATTTCCTATGGGGTGTGGCATGAAATGAAGCCCGTGAGTCTAACACACAAGAATCAGTAATATTATCTAATGAAATTATCAAAGCATCTTGTAACACATCACCTGTTACATTTGCTTCCTGATTATTTGTTGGCAAAAGTTGTCATTGATGTCAATAGGTTCAAGAGATCTGTTGAGGTCATTAATGTCAAAGTTACAGTAATGATGATGATAATGGAGCAGTGATGATGATGATGTGACAATGAAAGGCTTGAGGCAATGATAATGACATGATTGTGGTTCGATAACCAAGTCTAGTTCCGGTACCAGTTTCACTACAAGGAAAGTGACAAGTATGAGAACCTAATGAAAAGCAAGGGCTGTAGATATGAGTTTGGGTTCACAATTATTACAAATGACCCATATGAATATGTGGTCATTTGTTGAAGCGATTTTAATGTATCCATGAAAAATTGATGTGGCACAATCACTATGAATTCGATTCGATCCACATATGATCCATGACAAGTTCACACATGAAATTTCAGTCCACATTTGAAGATTCAAGTTGGTGGTGCGCCCATGGTTTGGTCAAAATCTGTCAATAGGATGGAGAAAGAGTTTGTATTTTCAAATTACTTCGAATAATTTCACTCATTGCCACATTGGATTCATTAAGACAGGAATTAACCAAGCAATGCATTTAATGCATCGGTCCACAAATCTTATGAGATATCATTTGAGGAGTTAGGGTGTGAATTAGTGATCTCAGACATTTATTACAAGAACCAAGATATCAGGTGAGCTGAGGAGATGTAAATTAAGTAAACCTTTTGTGATGTGTGTTGGTCCTCTACTAGTTTTAATTGCAGCTATGAGTTGGAGGGAAAACGGTTTGGGAATCACATTTGACCAAATTCCAGAAACTTTGAGACAGCCCCAAAAAAGTTTAAGAAACTCAAATTGACATTTTTGTTCCGATCCACACATGATATATCATTAATGAATAAGCCAACCAAGTTCAAGCAACCGACGAAACTCCCACATCAACAATCACCGAGTACATATGGAAATCAAGCTGACGAAGCAAATGTGGGATTTGGTCTATACAAATTGTCATATATATATATGAGAATCAATTTGCTTAGAAGTGGGGGGCTTGGTGTATATTGAACGAGTAATTCTTGAGTGAATCACCTGGGAATATGAAACAGCTAAGGAGCAGGTCGATATGAAGCAACAAGGGGTAAAGAAGAATTTGAGCTACGAGGGATTATAATATGGGTGTTTGAAAGGAAGATGATACAATGGAATGTTGGGCTTAGAGCTTTCTTTTGATTACAGGTATGAAGATCATAAACATTATCTCTACATATGCCTGGCTGTGTGAAAGACGAGTTAAAGATCAAATGATTTGCCTGAGAATGAGGTTGAATATTCAAAGGATCATAGCCTGGATATGATGCTATTCTAATTTGAGAATGAAGAATTGAGCAAATAAGAATTAGAGTAGTTGTCGCAGAACCTGTATACAAAGTGCTTGTATAAGGTGTGAATAAACAAGTGAAGACTTGAAAATAGTTCTAGATATCATATTATTGATTACAAAAGCATCTTGAAGACCATTGTATGAGAGTGCAGAACCAACAAAGAAGATTTAATGGGCAGAAGACAAATCGTGGGCAGAAGATAAAATAGTGGGTCACCACTGTTTGTGGGATGAGAATAAACAGTGGGCAACCACTGTTCATGTGCAGAGAATAAACAGTGGGTTATCATTGTTAGTGGGCAGAGAATAAACGGTAGTTTACCATCGTTAGAAACTAAGAAGAGGGCAAAAGACAGTCGGGGTTTTACCACTGATAGAGGCTAACCAGAAGACAGAGAATGACCATTGAGTTGAGTTGACCACTAAATCTGATGTAATCTACTCCATTGAGCTAATCAATCTATTATTGAATTTCATATATATTTGGTGTACTTCTTGTTGATAACTTCTCTTGTTCATAATCGATGATGAATGACTAACTACATATGTTTGATTTGGTGAAATTTAATAATTGTGTGAGATATTGATTCACCCTCCCCCCCTAAGTATCTCTGTGTGTTCTACAATGGTATCAGAGCAAGGTTCTTCACTCAATTCTAACCAACTTGAAGGAGATGAAGGAGATCCTTGAACACATAGAATGAATGGTCAAGTAATTATTTCCATGAATGGAGGACCATTGTTTGATGGAACCAATTATGCATTGTGGAGTGTGAGAATGAAAGTATATTTGAAGTCAGTGGGATTTGATGTATGGAACTCAGTTGTTACCGGTTACATTCCACCAAAGAAAGTGAAGTTCACAGATCAGAAGGATGCAAGGAAGAATAATTTGATGGCCAAACTAAACTTGATGGACTGACAGATTCCATAAAAGAGAATGTGGGACAATGCACCTCAGCAAGAGAACTATGGCTCAAACTAGAAGATATCTACTCAAATAAAGAAGTGCTAAAAGAACAAGAGTAAAAAACCAATTCCAGCAATCATGAAGGTAAGAATTGCTCTCATATGAATGAAGAAGAAGTGCATATACTTAATCAAGAGGAAGAGGGAAAGAAAGTGGTAGCATACTTGACCAATCAGTTGCAGGAAAAGAATGAAGCATGTCAAACAAAGGAGCTTGAGATTGCTTCATTAGAAGGTGAACTTGAAAAGTCAGTTGCAGAAAATCAAAAAGCAATTCAAAGAAATCACTATGCTCAAGAGTCAACTAGAAGAATACTCTAAAGGGAATTAAGAGATCATTGTTGATCTAGAGACTCAGATATAGAAGACAAGAAGAGTTGAAAAATCCTTGACAAATCAGCTAAAAAGCAAGAATAACACTTGTGAGACAGTGGAGGTAGAGATGGCTACCTTAAGAAAGGATTTGCAGAAAATGAGGAGTGAGTTAAATCTTAAAGAGAAGTTTGACAGCAGCACTAAAATCTTGGATAAGATTATTAGCTGTCAAAGACCAACGTTTGACAAATCAGGGCTAGGATATGGCCATAGATACAATGGTGAAGGTTCAAATGCTATGAACAAAAATGCAGCTAGCTCACTCAAGAAGGAGGACCTCGAACCTCAGAAAATGATCATTCAGGAGTCATTCCTCAAGGACAACAAAAGGAAAGATCATATTCAGCCAGGACATGGATTCAAATGGACTACACTAGTAAGAAGATCATTTGCTCCTAGAAATACTCCATCAAGAAACAAAGATATGGGTTCCTCGAAGATTCAATGTTATAACTGTCACTATTATGGACACATTGCAAGAGTGTAAAATAATTTTTAGACAAGGATCTGCAAAGGAATGTAGACGGAAATCTAAAGTTCAAAGCAACAAAGAACCTGAGGCTTTTGTACACGAAGTTGATCAGTTTTCAGAGAGTGCTATTGGTAGAAAGCTACAAGGCAAGACAAGGACTTAGATCTTTGTTTTTATTACAAGTATGAAGATCTCAATTCAATACATATGCCTAATTGTGTGAAAGACAAGTTAAAGATCAAATGATTTGGCTGAGAATGAGATGAAGAAGAACTGAGCAAATAAGAATTAGAGGAGTTGCCGCAGAACCTGTATACAAAGTGCTTGTATAAGGTGTGAATAAGCAAGTGAAGACTTAAAAAGGTACAGAAAATCATTTTAGATATCACTGATTAGTAGATTACAGAAGCATCTTGAAGACCATTGTATGAGAGTGCAGAACCAACTGAGAAGATTTAGTGGGCAGGAGACAAATTACAGGAAGAAGATAAAGCAGTGGGTTACCATTGTTTGTGGGCTGAGAATAAACTGTGGGCAACCATTGTTCATGTGTAGGTAGAGAATAAACAGTGGTTTACCATCGTTAGAAGCTAAGAAGAGGGCATAAGACAATTAGGGTTTTACCACTGGTAAAGACTAACCGGAAGACAGAGAATGGCCATTGAGTTGAGTTAACCACTAAAGTTGATGTAATCTACTCCATTGAGTTAATCAATATACATTATTGAATTTCATATATATTTGGTATACTTGTTGATGACTTCTCTTGTTCATAATCAATGATGAATGATTAACTAGATATGTTTGATTTGGTGAAAATTAATAATTGTGTGAGATACAAATTCACCTACTCTCTCAATATCTCTGTGTGTTCTACATTACTCTCCCGCTGTCCATCTCCTTTTTTCTTTAGAGATCTATAGTCTTTCTTTAGATGTCCTTTCTTCCTGCAATACCAACACTCCAACATTCCTAGTCTGGATTTGAATCTACCCTTTCTATACTTCCTATGGTACCTTGGGTTCTTTCCTCTTTCCCTTTGCCTTCCCTTCTTCTCCATAGTCAAGAGAAACCAACCAAGGGAACAATCTAAAAAATTGGCAATAATCCAAGGAATGAAACCTTGAGTTATTCCTAATGATCCTTAGATGTTCACCAAGAAGAAAAGGAAACAATTAACCATTAAAACATTATAAAGACACATCTTAAAGTGGATTTTCCTAACTTGAATAGTGACATCTAGGATTTCCCCCACCTTCACCTCTAGGTTGGATTAGGTCTCCATGTTTAAATTGTGTCTCGGTGTTGGTTTGTGTGATCCTTATCACATAGATGGTCTTCTTCTAGGTCTTGAACACAAGTAGTCTTACCACAAGTGTCTCTAGACACCAAGGCATCGAAACTCAAATGCTTATTTTAAATCGATGCCTAGCCAACAAAACAAAAGTGTTTTTAAACATTGTTGCAAATGAAATATAAAGTCATCCATTTGCCAAGAGACGAGCACTCATCCTTTATATGATGTGAGGTCGTTTTCCCCCAAAGGGAAACAAGGTTGTCACTCTATCGCACCTAAGGACGGTGGCGGGCAATGGAGGTCATATCGAGTCATTATCTGAGGCTCGTTAGGCTATTCAGGGCACTTGCTTTTGGATGAAGAAATTTGATAAACAATCATAAAAACTTATATAGGACTTTTATCAAACACTTGACTGCAAATCTGATTTATAACTTGTCTGAACTAACAATTCATAAGTTGAATTTATCTGATAGTTTTAAGTATAAACACCAATGCACTCAACTTCAATTTGAAGAAAAATGTGACAACACAGAAATTTAGGGCCAAGACCAGGGCAAAACCTCACCAGAGGAAAACCCAGAGAAAGAATATTATTTATGAGAGAAATCAGAAATTCAACAATTCAAAATTTCTTCAGCTTCAAAATAATTTTAGAAACCCTCTTCTGTAAATATGCATTGAAGAACGTGCCAAAAAAATACTCATAGTCAACCCATGCGTGCGAACTATAACAACAGTTTTCTTGAGATTCGTGCCAAGTACAGACTGTACGGACTCTGCCCAGCATTAAATGTAGAAATCTTGTCTAGAAATTTGTGCCTGCAATTTGTCTCAATTTATGTGCATGTACAGTCTGCAATAATGACTGTACGGATTTTGGTTGTACGGTGCAATGATGCTGCAGATGTCTTGGGAATTGTGCCTTCAGTTTGATGATCAATCTCTCTCATAAATCAGAAATTTCCTTCAGGAAATTTATTTCTCTCTTTTCTTATTCTACTTCTGATGTGATGTCTCTCTTTTCCCTAGACATTCTTTTATACTTTATTTCACCCAAACTAACACTAACTAACTCAACCAACTTAATCAAAGGATGAGATTAGCTTTATCTAAGGGTTCTCATCTAATGCACATATTCACTTTATTAAATACATTAAATGCACTTTTTGGGTTCTACAACTTTTAAGTCACTTTAAGTTTATAAAGTACAAAGTCACTTTAATAATATAAAAACACACTTCACATTAAAAAGTTCACTAGCAAAAATACAACTTATGCCCCCCCCATGTGACATCAAAATCATGAAGGACTTGTTGTCTGCCGATTGCACACTAGCAGCAAAAATCTTTCGAAAGTTGTCTCCTCACTTAGGAAAGTGGGAGAGGTGTGACCTTGGGGGCAAGCACAGAGCCAGGTACTGTCACCTACTCGTAGCTCCTCTGTTTATGCTAACTCCTAACAAAGCCAAAGGGGGTAGTCCCTAACAAAGAGTTTTCTATGGCTCAATGTTTTAAGTTAATTTTTTATGTTTGGATGCAGATGGGTGTTGTTTAGGAGTTATTATGATAAAAGATGTTTTAAAATTATGAATTTTGAACACAAGACAAAAGCAATCCACTTTGTTGTACTGGATTAAAAGATGAACAGTATATCAAGACTTATGAGATAAAGATGCATTCACAGTTAAAGATTTTATAAGCTAAAGACAAATGATCCAAATGTAACAATCACACATAAAATAAACCAGTGTCGTATGGAGTCAAAGCTCTGTAATGTTTAAAGAGATAAAACCAAGTCCTGAAATAAAGCTAGTGGATGTTATGCGAGTGCTCTTGGTATATTTTAAATGTTTTTTAAATGGTCTTGTTTAGGGCTTCAACGAAAGGTATCACAAGATCAACCAGGAAAATCTTCCAAGTTAATTCGTTGGAGACATGACGGCCCGCCCAGTATCTCAGGCTGGTATCGCGAAGATTGACCAGCTAACTGAGACTCTAGACAGCGGGGAGTTCCGACGCCTTTACTAGGAATGACTTAGCAAGTTTTCTACAACGTCGGTGCGTCGGTTATGAGGTAAAATTTTTATTAAGATGAGTCTTGTAAGATTAACAATCCAATGTCGTTTCTGGGTACTCCGATTTTTAGGTCGGTCAGAGCATACTCAGGCAAGGAAACAAGGAGATAAATTAATTAAGCGGGGAAATGTGAGTTGCAAAATTTTATTAAGTAAATTGATTAAAACCCTCCGACAAAGAGCGCTCTTGACTTTGTCTTATGACAGAAGTTCAAGAGACTTAGCTAAACTATATGCTTGATGCAAGGATATGCAGTGGGAATGCTCTCCGATAGAGAGTGCTCTTGACTTGGATTATGGCAAGTTCAAGAGACTTTAAAGATTTATTAGTTAAATTACAAAAATGTAAAAAAGACTAATCTACCCAAGAATCTCTTCAGGTTTTTAGGCCCTAATCGAGAGAGCATGGGGGTAAGTAAAAATCGAAATAAAAGACAACTCTCCGATAGAGAGCACTCTTGATCCACAAAGTGAGATTCAAGAGATTTCTACTTGAAACAGTAGATTTACTTATTGAAAGATAAAAATTTAAGAGATGAAGTAATCAACTTAATTAATGAAGCAAAATGGGCTAATCTAGCAATTAGTATTCTAAGAAAGATAATGAGATTATTCTAAGCACAAGCACATCTAATCTAATAAGCACATAAAAATAACAACACCACAAACCTCCCCAAATGAGGGAGGTTTAGAGTGGGGGCTTAAAAACCCCACTCGAACAAAAAGATAAACTTTATTGAGCTTTACAATTTGCCTTGGGAATTCAACCCTTGAAAGAACTTTTGAAATAAAGCTAGAAGACTAACATGAAACTTTATTAGTGGATTTTATGTAAAAATGAGAGTGATTTATCTTTTTTGTTGAGAACCTTTTCTTCAACCTGCAAAGAGAGAAAAAAGAAGAAGATAGAAAAGAGGGCTGAAACAAAGGAGGAAAAGATGGGCAAAAGGGAGGAACAAAAAACAGGAAATTGGGTGCAAAAGAAGGGAAGAATAGGGCAGTGAACTAAACAATCAATGAGCTACAAAAAATGGTGAAAACGGGACAGCGATAAGAGAGAAAAGTGGCTGCAAAAAAATGAAAAAAGAGGGCAGTGAAGAAAACCAAGAAAAAAAACACACAATAAGGCGGAAGGAGGCCAAATCCAACCTAGAAGAAGGGGGGGGAATCAACCAATAATCAACAAAAGGTGGGATCAACCTCCGAACAAGGTGACCACTAGAAGCACTAGTCCCGAAACCGTCTAGACTAACTAGATGTACGCAAGGATGCTAGTGGGAAAAGAGAAGTAGCCACAAAATTATGTGGCACTTGGGATCAAATGCCAAGCTACTTTCTCAGGTCAAAACCAACATGAGACACATGGAAATATTGAGAAAGGAGAAACTTAGATTAAACTTGAGGAAAGTAACCAAAAAGATTTCTTTTACTTGATGGATGAGGCAAAGAAATTGTGCTTCTCGGTTTTCCTGAAAGAGAATGACTTCTTGTGGAACCTGCAGAATGAATGTTAAATATAAAAAAGCCCCTGTATATCAAACGATACTTGAAAGCACACAGTCTTCAAGAGAAAAGCATAAGATTATATGAAATAGTGCTAGATTGTTAGCCTTCAAAATTTACACAATCAAATGCTTAAGAATCCAAAAAGAAAGGAACAAAGAAAAGTATCACCTCACACGGTGAATCATGACCAACATAGAGCTTCTGCTTTGACCTCCAAAGTCATCAACTTTATTAAATCTTAAGCAAAATATTACAATAGAAATTCTCCAGAGTTTCTATGCCAAAAATCCGATGATGTAGAGCTCAAAAGAGCCTCTACTTATACAAAAAGGAAAGAAAACAGGGCTCAAATCCCTAAATCCAAACTAAGAGTAACACCAGAGTAATTGAATGAGCTCGGCATGATGATTTGGAGTTGAATTGAGTTGCAACTGAGTTGTAACTGAGTGTTGGAGTAATGAGAGGAGGTGAGGTGGCTCATCCTCCTTTGTAATGATCATCCAACCAATAGATAACCCACACTTCAACCAAAAACGGATTTGACCAAAGAGGGAAAATTTCTGACTGATAGTTCAACTGCTACACTCCGATACTTAATCTGAAACTGACCGATATTGATTGGAATCATCATAAATGCTCCGTGCCATGTCATTTAGCCTTTTATTTTATTCAATTTGGTTAATTTTGGAGAGTTTTTTATTTTCTCCAAAATATTCATTTTTAATATTTTAATTAATAATTTCTTCGTAAATGAATTTTTTGAGAAATTATTAATTATGAGACCGAATGAACTTCTGAATCTTGGAGATCGCTGGCTCGCTGATCATGAATGATTTTTGGCTTAAGGTTAGAGCCTTCAATCACTGAATTCGGGTTCCGGATGACTGACTTATTACAATTTGAATTTTTCTATTTAAATTATGGAAAAAATTATTTTAAAACTTAGGAAAAATTTAAAAATGAAAAAATAATTAAAACCCTAAATCCAACACGTTCGGTAAAAAAAAATTGGAATTTTTTCTGAGGGTCCTAGTGACTTAGGACATGACCATGCTCTATTCTAATAATGTCTAGTAGGTTTATACATACTCAGTTGGGCTCTAATAATCCCCCAAGGCCTAGAATTCAAAATCGAGCATTCCAACTTTGGAGGAAGCGGGAGAAAACCTCATCAATTATACTCGGCTATAAGCAAAGCATAATTGTCAAGGGTAAAAAAAATCCTTGGAATACCTTAGTTGAAATTCCACGTCTTAGGAGACCAAACCACTCAAAACACTCTGCTAGCACATTTTATTACAAACCTTGCGGGGTCATGGTCAAAATTATTCAAAACAAAAACTGACTAGCCAAAACTGGCGAGGCACAAAGGCAGATCATCTGATACACTGGAAACAAACATTTATCATGTTTGTCAAATGGCGGCTCCTCTGGTAACCTAAATATGGTACAAAAAAGTAGGTAACAGGACCAACTGAGTTATAAAAACTAACATTGGAGCATAACAAGTTAATTAAATGAAATAAATGTTTTTGAAAGAGTTGATGGCCAAAGGATGAGCACTCATTCATTGTATAATGTATGACTCATTTGCCCCTACAAGGCAACAGGGTGAGATTGACCTCTCAAGGTTATGTCTTTGTCATTTCTGGAAGCCCATAAGGCTTTCCAGGGAACCTTCCTTTGGAGCTTAGCTAGTGACTTTTGTTGTGCAAATAACTGCTTTAAAAGGTTGCTTGTCTAGAGTTTAGTGGAGCATTCTTCTTATTCCACCCATTCATGAGACACCGCCATTCCCTATTATTCAGCTAGTCTATCTTATGTGTTGTGTGGATCCCCTTTTGCTTCTGGCTAGATTCTTAAAGGGTCAAGTGTCAAGTCATCCCCTTGGCCTAACCTTGTTTTTTTCACCTCCACCCTTGACTAGCAAAATGGTCAAATCGATAAATGAGTATACACTAGAGGTTCTTGTTTAGAGCAGTTGATTACTTTGATATATATATATATATATATATATATATATAGTAGAAGCCACTTATACTTGAGTCTTACAATTAACATAGATAATTGAGCATGCATATCCATTTTGTACTTTGCAATATCAAAGTTTAGCATTTGGGTCATCATTTGATCCTTCTTGACCTAGTCAACCTAGTTTGACCAAGTTAGCAATAGTGTTCGGCATGAGTTTTGACCGATGATTGTGGATGATGATTATTTGTGTTCTATCAATGTCTATTAGACATATTCATGCTTCAGATGATGGTTTATTTTGATGGCTTGAATTATTTTCATGATTATTAGTATTTACAGGTTTTATTATTATTATTTTTATTATTATTCTGACATGGATGGGGCCTTTGATATACATTTTTTATGGACATATGGTGGATGGGTACTCATTCATAGTGGATTTGGACATTTTGTGTCCATTGATGCACTCGGTTTCCAGTTTCAAGCACTTACTGATGAGATATGGGTCATTTTGTTAGTCTGCAGCACTTTGGCCTCACATAATCAAAATAAAATGTTTTTCAGTTGATGGTTGGAAACTTGGATCTCCTAGGGTGCCAAAGGGGCACATAGAGTGTAGCTAGTCGATGTTACCATATTGCTATGGTTTTGTGTCCATTTTTGCAGTCAGATGACGTCCAGGTTTAGTGATCAGTGAGATATGAGCAGTTTTATGTTCCTAAGGAAGTATTTTAATGATGAAAATGGCTAATGAAGAAATCGATTTGGGTAATTGTGTTGGACTCACGATTGTTGTCAGAACAAAACCTGTAGGTGTTAATCTCAGCCACAATTGTCAGAGTTAGGATCTCGGGAGGAGATTATTTTATGTGAGGAAACTCACGAGGAGCGTTGAACCGAATGTCCAACAATCTGCCCCCAACGCGAGTTGGGTGAGTTTTGAACCCTTGACCTGTTGCTCTGATACCATTTTTTGGACTCATGATTGTCGTTAGACCAAAACCTGTAGGTATTAATCTCTGCCACAATCGCCAGAGTAAGGATCTCGGGAGCGTTGAACCGAATGTCTAGCAAATTGAGGTAAGGAAATGGCATGGAATTGGTCCATGGCACATTGTTGGGGTCATCTTCATCCTCCAGCATCAGTTTCACTCTTTATGGGATCCACACGTCTTAGATTTCTCCACTTGGTGGTATTTTTGATGTATTTTGAGGAGTACGTCCTAGTGATTTTGATCACTTTGTGATATGATTAGTGATTATACTTTGTGATTGTGCGATGGAGCCATGCTAGAGAAGGATTTATCTAACCTCCTAGCCCCCACCATGTGTTATCTTATATCTTACACACTTTTAATGTGGTGCACCCCTCCTTGGGCGTTTTAGTGGGTGCACCCCCTTCTATTATTGGGTTGATCCATGTATTGAGTGTCTAACGAATCTTAGTCGTTGATTTGAGTGATTGTATCTTTTGATCTTGTCCCTTGACCTTTTTGGATCTAGGTTTTGTGTATCGGGGAGATCTATATATTGAGATGCTCTCCCATTGTAAACTAACTTTTGGCTCTGAGAATATTGGAATAGAAGAAAACGTTTGGAAAATCTCTTGGAAGCTTTGTTAATGTTCTTGTATGTGATTGTTATGCCTCTTGCTTAAACATTTAAGTGGATCTTGCATGCAAACGACATACTTTTGTTGAGGTCGTACTGATCTTTTGCAGGGTAACGACTTGCTTGAGGGGAGATTGTGGAGGCGACTTGCATAATCTCTTCTTGTGAATCATTTCATCTTCAGGGAATGATCAATTGTTACTTTGTGCATTGGATTATTCTCTTTAGATGACATATGTTGCATATATTTTTCATCCATGAATCAAATCTCACTTCGTTAGTTTGTTTTTGTAGGTGGAGAGGGGGCGCATTGCCTTCATTGGGCAAAACACTTTCATTTCATGTTGGATTTTGCTCGAAATTGTAACTAGGTGGAAGGATCATTGACATATAAGGCGGTCGCAAGAATTTTCAGGTATGATCTGCAAGGTTAGTATCATTTTCCATATTTTAATCCAATTGTCACACAAAACTCTAATTGTTAAAACCCTAGTTTTGTAGATTTGATAGATCAGGTGATTATGTGACGACGACCATCAAAACCCACTTAGGAATAATTAATTAAACCATAGATCTAAAGTTTGGCATTAATCCGACTCCATTTACCCCTTGGATCTAGCACTAGTTTCCTCAAATTCAAAATTTGTTAGTTGGGTATGCTTGAACCCATCTCAAATTCATAGATCTAATCTTCAAGCATCTAGATCTAGTCATTTCATGTCTCGATCTACTCTCTTGGGTCCACTTCGTTCACAATTTCCTAAACCCTAGGTGGATCTAATTAGGGTATTTCTCTTTTAGGCTAGATCTATCTAGATCTACACTATTAAACTTTTTGCGGTGCATCTCAAGTTTGGGAAATTTTCATTATCTTAAGCCTCCCCAACTTGGTTTTTAGCTCACCTACCATATTCATTCCCTAGATCTAGATTTACTTACTCATTATTCACCTCTTGTATCCATTGCTTATACCCTTAGAGTGTCTTGAGTAGGTGCGTTAACCCTCATAGGCTAGTAGGGTCTCCCACTTAATCATTCTCTGGATTGATCTAAAGTGACAAGAACCCGTCCGGTGTGACAACTACCTTTCATATGTAGTGGACGAGGCCCTTGCAGTGTCACCAGTTAGCTACCTCACCTCTATCGTCGCAGATATGATACGTTTAGTGGGTAGCTACACTATGTGTGATAACAAGCATATCCGTGTTTAATGTCCTAACAAAGAGAACTTAAACAACTCCTTGCTTGATCTAGAAACCCAATTGACTAAACATAAATTGTGTTGGCACAATTCAGAGAATTGATTGTGAACTTTGTGTTCGATTAAAACATGGTATTTCCACATAGGTCGAACTTCTCAAGCATCCTCTCACACAAACAAATCACAGATCAACACATCAATGTATTGTGTGGTTAAAACTCTCGGAAAGGGAAAAACGATGCACGACACCAACAAAATGACTACTTGAAGCAATATATCTTAACTAACTCCTAAGTGTTTAAATATCTTAACCTCCCCTCTTAAGAACAACTTGGGATAGGATTGAAGGATATACAAAGGTGACATGATACGAGAAAGGAGACAATAGATCCTACCCCCACTTAATAAAACTTCATGGACTCATAACATTTAGATTTTTGTAAAATTTTGCTTTTGTAAGAGACTTTTGAAAATGTCATCAACTTGATCATTTGTAGTGCAAACGGACACCTTAAGAATGTATTTGAATTAGCTTTTTTATGAAGTGCATGCATAGCTCAATGTGTTTGTTGCACTGATGTTGAATTGGAACTTTGGCGAGTTTGATGGCACTTTGATTGTCACATTAGAGGGTATTTGGATGTTGCTATTGGAATCCAAATTCTTAAAGGATTTGTTGAAGCCACAAGGCTTCTTCACTTGCATTAACTCCGATTGGATACTCTACTTCTACTGAATTTTTTTTTTTTAAAAAGCAAGAGCTTATTGCTTCTTACAAGCCTATGTGATAGGTCCAGAACCAAAGCTAAAAACATAACCTGCAATAGACTTTCGATCATCGAGGTCGCTAACCCAATTAGAATCGGTGAAACAAATCAACAAAGGAGTCTCCCCTGAATTGTCATGTATCACAAACTAAGTTATATCTCACATATAATGAAGTATTTATTTCGCTACTTTCAAATGACTTTTACGCGGTGTTTGCATATATGGGGTAACACGACCAACATCAAAGGAGATATTACGATGGGTATGAGCCAAATACAAAAGACTACCAACTAATTGACAATGCAAGGTGGCATCTACATCAGGTGCAGTGCAAGTGGTAGCGAGTTTGACTCCATACTAGAGGGCAAATGAAGTTGGTTTACAATCTCCCATGTGAAAGCGATGAAGAAGATTACAAGCATACTTATACTGAGAAATATAAATTATTTCTTTAGTATGCAAGACTTGGAGGCCAATATAGTAATGCAAATGTCATAAGTCAATTTCAAATGTTTTCTTAAGGTTGCTATTCACATGGGTTAAGAGTTTAGGGTCACTACCAATAATATGAATAAGGTCATCAACTTAAAGATTAAGGATTATTTCCTACTTTCTTGGGATAGACATTGAGGTCAAAATGACATCTAAAAAAATTGATTTCAAGAAAAAAGCTATACATTTTGGCATAGCGAGCTCGAAGAACTTGCTTAAGGCCATAGAGATACAAACAAGGCTAGAGTAGTTATAAACATATGCAGGAGGTTGTTCTTGTTGGAATTTGTGCAACTTCAAAAGTTATTCTTATTGTACTTGGATTGTACCTCCTACGGGAGTTTATACTGATGTAACTACTCATGTAAACTTTGGAGAAAGATCAGACAAGAAAAAGAATAAGATAAAATTAATTTGTATTTCCCCAAGGTAGGTTGACCCCAATGGTTTTCCACTTGGAAAAACAGTATAAATAAGAGGTGCCCCTCCTCATTATTACACACATTCACAGCAATTCACTCAGACATAAAAGGTGTGCTACAGTTGTCTAGGAGAGCATTTTTCTGGGGTTATATTTGCAAGAGACACTTTCTCTCTTCTTCTCTCTGTTCTCAGAAGTTATTATCTCTATACGAAGGTTTGCTGAGTTTTTCCCGATTGGGTTTCCCAGGATAAATTCTTGTGTTATTTATTTATGTGCTTTGTCTTTCTTCTAGAGACCCTATTGTTTATTTGCAATTAAGATATACTGTTATAATCTTGTAAAAACTAACATGGTATCAGAGTAGTTCTAGAAGAGGCCATTGTCAGAAGCTAGGGCTTGACCTTCCAAGGCCTTCCCTCATCTCTTCACCAGAAAAAGCCCTTAGGAAACTTTGCTCTAAGGGAGGTGCATCTTTTGGTGAAAAAAAATCCAAATTCCAAGAAGTTTCAATTTTGACCTAATTCCGCTACTGCAAAAATTAGGGTTTCAAGCTCTGTGTTGATCAAGACACTGCCTTCGATCAACTTCACCTCTCCTCAAATTTCCTCGACAAGGAGCATCTATTTGTGTGGTTAGTTTCTTCAAATTCAAATCTTCATTTTTGACCTAACTCCTACTAGGGTTTTTGGTTCATATCTACAGACATGATGATTGGAATGAAGGTTGAAGATTGTCTTGATGGGGCTACCAACTTCATATCCTAGAAGCCTAGGGTTCTTCTCATTCTAGAAGAACATGATCTCTTAAGATTTGTCATTGAGAAAGTTCCAGAACCATAAGCGGAAGAAGCCAAGTCCTAGTGGAGGAAGGGTGATGCGAAAGCAAGAAGGATTCTAGTGGACTCAGTCAAAGATCACTTGGTTCCGCAAATCTTAGAAAATATGACAGCTAGAAAGATGTTCAAAACCTTGAAGAAGTTATTTGAACACACTAGCATCAATGTGACTCTCACATTGTGGAACAAATTGTCAAATATGAAGATGACTAAGTTTGAAAACATTGCCTAATATTTCATGAGGATCATCGAACTTCGGGACAAGCTAAGGTCCAGTGGAGACAACCTTGAAGAAAAGGAGCTTGTCATGACCACCCTGAATGGTCTTCCACCATCTTGGGAGTCTTTCATCCAAATCATAAGTGGTCAAACCAAGTTGCCCAAATTCGATAAGTTATGGGCAGACTGCACTCGTGAAGAAACCAGGATTGCTGCAAGGCAAAGACTCCATGGTTCTCAAGTTGAGGAGAATCAAACCTTTATCACTCATGCCATGAAAGGCACGAGAAAAGGGAGGAAGTTTCACAAACATAAGCACCAAGCTAGGAGACCAAGTTATTCTCCAATCATAAGGAAAAGAAGAAGGACCTATCATGCATACAATGCTATAAGTGTAAGAAATGTGGTCACTATGCAAGTCAGTGTAATAGTTCAAACAAGAGGAAGCATGAAGCTTCAACAATTGATGTGGAAGATGGCCATCATCACAAGAAACAAAGAAATGAAGATCGTACAAAATTCTTCTTCATGTCAGCTTTATCAGGTGTGATTCCCACCACTAGTGATACATGGCTCATAAATAGTGGTGCTTCCAAGCATATGATTGTTGTAAAGGAAACCTTTTAGAAGTAGTTGACAAAGAATCCCATCTCCTTGGTGTACTTGGAGATGATGCCAACTACACCGTGAAAGGATTTGGATCTACCTCTCTTCAGTTAGAATCAAATGATTTATTACATATGAATGATGTTCTATATGTACTTGGTAGGAAAATAAACCTTGTCTCCATCCCCACTTTAGAAGACGAGGGATATAGAGTGACATTTGCAGATGGAAAGGTGCTAGCATGGCACAAATATTCTAGCATGAACACAACAAAATTGATCGGTATAAGGGAGGAAAGCCTGTATCGTCTAACCACTCTACCAGCTCAAGCATCAGTCCATGATTCTACTAACATCAATGAGCTATGGCACAAAAGACTAGCTCATCTAAGCTATCGAGCTCTCCTAGCTTTAAGGAACACGGTGACAGTTCTACCAATGCTTCATGTAGACCATGATGGTGTATGTAGAGGATGTGCACTTGCTAAGAATACTAAGGGTTCCTTTCCGAAAAGTGAAAACAAATTCAAGGGAATATTGGATATAATCCACTCTGACTTGTGTGGACCCATGACAATAACTTCATTGGGTGGTTACAGCTGCTATGTAACATTTATTGATGACCACTCACGAAAGACATGGATATACTTCCTCAAGACCAAGGAATCCGGGGAAGTGCTCAGTAAATTCAAAGAACAAGTCGAGAATATGTCAAGAAGAAAGATTAAGATCCCGAGATCAGATAATGGTGGAGAATATACCTTTACAAAGTTTAATGATTTCTGCAAGGAAGCGGGAGTTCATAGTTCCCTATAACCCTCAACAAAATGGGGTTGTGAAAAGGAAGAACCGGACAATTCTGGAGGCAGCCAAAGCCATGATGCATGACCAGAGTCTACCAATGTTCTTCTAGGCATAAGCATCCAAGACGGTCGTTTATGTTCAAAACAAATGCCCTCATAAAATCTTGAAGAACATGACTCTAGAATAAGCCTTCACAAGAGTTAAGCCAAAAGTAGGCCACCTTCGTATCTTTGGTTGTCCAGTCTACATTCATGTGCCCAAGGATAGAAGGACAAAGTTAGAATCTTCAAGCAAGAAGGGAACATTCGTGGGATACATTGAGTCTTCCCAGGATCAAGGCAAATCAAAGTCAGTCGGGATGTGACCTTTGAAGAAGAGATGGCTATCCGAAAGGGAATAAGATCTGATATGGAGATCGATGACGATGAAGACATGAGAGCATCTCCCCCTCCAAAAGTTAAGAGGGAGTCTAAAGAAAATAATGAATCGATCGGTCCCATTGATCTAGTTAAGCCAAATGATGCTCCCACAGATATGGCAGTAAACCAAGAAAGACCTAGATGGGCACAACAAGCATTGCAGGATACAGAGGGGCACAAAGATCCACATGGAATCCACCGTGAAAGAAAAAGACCTTAGAGGTTCTCAATTTATGTAGCCTTGATGAGTCACATCATTGACTCAGAACCTACCACATACGAAGAAGCAACTAGACACCAAGTATGGAAGGATGCCATGACGGAGGAGTTATAGTCCATCATGAAGAATGACATATGGGAGGTTGTACCGAGACCTGAGGGGAAGTCAGTAATGACCTCCAAATGGCTTTTCAAGACTAAACAGGAAGCAGATGGTAACGTGGAGAAACACAAGGCTAGATTTGTTGCCAAAGGATTCTCTCAGAAAGAGGGAATTGACTATGATGAAACATTTGCTCCTGTGGCTCAATATACTTCCATCAGAACCATCATTGCTATTGCTTCAGTTATGGGATGGAAGCTACATCAAATGGATGTAAAGACCGCCTTCCTCAATGTTATTATCGAGGAAGAAGTTTACATTGGACAACCATAAGGATTTATTGTCCATAAGAAAGATTCTCACGTATGTAAACTGAGAAAGGCATTATACGAGCTCAAGCAAGCACCTCATGCTTGATATGGATAGACGGATACCTGGTAAACTTTGGATTCACCAAAAGCGATGTAGACCCCAATCTTTACTACAAGATTGAGGATAATGAGCCACTGATTTTGGTCTTGTACGTGGACGACTTGTTTCTCACAGGAATGAGAAACTAATTAAATGGTGTAAGAAGAAGCTTGCCTCTAGTTTGAAAAGAAGGACCTCGGATTGATGCATTACTTCTTGGGATTAGAAGTATGGCAGAGGCAGAAGGAAAATTTCCTAAGTCAAGGAAAATACACCATTGATATTTTGAAGAGATTTGGGATGTTGGATTGCAAGTCCATGGCAACCCCGATGGATATGAATTTCAAGAAACTGAAGGAGTCCACTTCAAATTATGATATGATTGATCCCACCATGTATCACCAGTTGATTGGCTCTTTGATATATATGTCAAACACCATACGAGATATATGTTTTGTTGTGAACACCCTTAGCCAATTTATGAGTGACCTAAGGCAGACTCATTTGGTTTCTGCAAAACATGTTCTCAGATACTTACGTGGCACTGTGGGATATGGTCTAAGATATGCTTTAGGATGAGATATGATATTGCAAGGATTTTTTGACTCAGATTGGGTTTGGTGTGTTGCAGATAGGAAGAGTACTTCCAGATCTTGCTTCAATTTAGGCTCTACAATAATTTCCTGGTTTAGCAGGAAGCATACCTCAGTAGCACTTGGCACCGCAGAGGCAGAGTATGTGGTTGCCAGTACAACAACTCGAGAAGTGGTATGGCTTCGAAAACTCCTTACATGATTGTTTGGTCAGATTTCGGGACCAACTGTAATTCACTGTGATAATCAAGGTTGTATAGAGATGTCAGTGAATCATGTATTTCATGATAAAATGAAGCATATAGAGATCCAATATCACTACATTCGTGATATGGTGCAAAAAGGTGCGGTCGAGTTATAGTATGTTCTGACAGATGACCAGACTATAGATATTATTACCATGCCTTTTCTCAGGACAAAGTTTGAATACTTTCGCAGAAGACTTGGAGTATAAGAAAATGAATCCCTCGTGGAGAGGGAAAGTTGAGACTGACATCTATGATGCTTTCACACAGGTGCCTCTACTTGTTCTAAGTCTTAGCCAGGTATGGGAGAAATCCCATTGGCATTGTGAGACGGGCGAGTAGCATATAGTTGTGTGCATAATTGACCACTGTATGCTCAAACTCTCAATCTGGTGTTTTGGAGTAATCCCACCAGCTCTTGAGATGAACAAGTTATAGATGGTCGTGTACACAAGTGGCTTTTGCTTGCCTAGGTTCTCAACCAGGTATGGGAGAAATCCCATCGGCATCTTGAGACGGGTAGGACATAGATGGTCATGTGCAATGATGGCCACTACATGTTTAGATTCTCAATATGGTGTTCTTTGGAGTATTCTCACCAGCTCTTAAGAAGAACAAGTTGTAGATGGTCGTGTACACTGGTGACCTCTATTAGCCCAGGTTCTCAACTTGGTGTTAGAGAATTCCCACAATCACTTGAGATGAACTGACAGTATATGGCCATTTGAAGCATGTCCAGGTTCTCAATCAAGAGACAAACTCATAACAAGATGAGTTGATGTACTCTCGATGAACAGTGTTGACATCCTTCAATATGTATAGAGACGATCGAGACATATGAGATGTACAGAAGAGACCCATATGTTCATGATGTTGCTGATGACCATACCTAAAGAATACCTTCCTCGTTGAGAGGGAATGTTGGAATGTGTGCAACTTCAAAAGTTAATCTTATTCAATGTAAACCCTAGACATATTCAATATAACCTTGGGGAAAGATTAGACAAGAAAAAGAATAAAATAAAATTAATTTGTATTTCCCCAAGGTAGGTCGGCCCCTAGTCAAACTGGCAAGTCATCCCAAGTGATTTTCCACTTGCAAAATAAGTATAAAGACTGTAAACAACAGTTTACATGAGCAAACAATAGAATAAAGAGTGTATTCACTAGAACCATCCCCGACAACATTCATCTCAGAAATCCATATTGTTTTTCATTCTATTACAAAGATAACTTCAAGCCCTGGTATACTTTTATGCTAACTCGCTATGGCAGAAGCTGCTCCTCCCAGCCTCAAGAAGCTAGCTCAAGTTCACAACCAGCTACCACCCCCATGCAGAGACCATGAATCCGCTCGAACGAAGGTTTTTGGCCATGTCCTATTGACAAGCCAAAGGAACTCAACTCTCCCACTTCTTCCAAAACATTGTTCTCTCAGTTGTTTTCTTCCCTCTTCAGTTTTGGACTTGAATGCCCAATTTTTCCTCCAGGTTAATGGGTTCCATCCCCGTGGAAACCCAAGCACCCAATGCCTCCCCCCATTTAACCATGTATCGTTTGAAATTAACCTTTGTCAAGAGGTAAGGTGGCTCACATTTTGTTTTAATTGACATTATAATATATTATTTTATTCTTGGGTCCAAACTTAGAAATTAGAATAAGATGGTTTAATAAGCATAACCCAACCAAGGTCTATCTCACAAGTTCAATGCTAGGGTTTTCAATTTTTCAACCTCACCATTCCCTCTAGCAGATTCATAGTTCCCCATCTTTCAATGGTCTCTCATCCATAGCCATCTAATTGTTATGTTTATATTATAATCATTAGGCCTTTGTCTCAAATATCATTTATATGATTACATTACAAGTTGGGGCTTCAGCGGGGTGTTACATGAGGTTATTGCTTCTTCAGATGCTTGGATTTATCCTTTTGGTGTGTCAGTAAGGCTTTGTAGGTACAATGTTGATCACTTCAACATGCAAGTGCGCATCTTGCCCTTCAATTAAATAGTTACAAAGCTCTTCAATAGAAGGTGGTTTATAAGTAGTCTTTGGAGCTTCTCTGACAAATTGAAAGGTAGATTAAAAAATAGAATAACGACTAGCAAGCTCAGCAAGAAAACAAAAATATATTGGATATCTAACTTAGGTATCTTGCACTCTTCAACTAGGAGTTTAAGAATTTTAAATTTAGATAGACAGTGTTCAATACAAGAGAACTCACTTGGATTTAAAATAACCCACTATTTTTCAAGCTGGTGAGCATAAATCTCATTGTGTTTTCCAAATATGGTTTCCAACTTTTTCCAAAACAAATCCAGTTGGTTAACTCTTTGAAAGTGAAATTGTAAGTCAATAAAGATTAACATCTCAATTAATCCACATGCTTCATTAATTTTACTATCCCATTTTTTTTATATGAGGCATCAATGGAGGCGATTTATTTTCCCAAGGTAATTGGTAGTCCTTTACTTCGTAGGACATCCTCCATACGAGCTTTCCATGAGAAGTAGTTGGTACTGGTAAATAGAAGATCGCTTGGACATGACCTTTATTTTATTTTATTTTATTTTATTTTATATGTAGTGGCTTCCTTTGTTTCCTTCACCCAACAGATCTATTGAACTTGAAATGGTGGCTCCTCTTTCTAGCTTGCAACAACAACTCCTCTCGTCCTTCTAAAGGCGACTCTATCCTTTAATTCAGTGGCCACAATAAACATAACAACACTTGTATATATTGTATTTGGAAGCTCTACAATGGAAACCCTACAGCTTATGTTTGTCTAGGTCGCAACTGCCTTTCTTTAATACATGAAGCAAACATCAATTTATTTCCTTAGATATCTTTCTTCTTCAGCCTTTGGTTGTTGTGTCCTAGAGTTTTTTTGTGGGTTTGATCTGACTCTCAACTTTATGTAAATCCAACTTAGGAATATCAACATCAAGCAGCAAGAGACCAAGCATTTTGTCATTGATTCTAAAACGTATTAGAATATGGCTTTCTTCTCTCCCTTCGTGAGATCCCTTTCAAGGGTCTCACTACGTCTTAGAGTGCACTCTTCAGACTCAATTTCCTTGTCCAAAACGTAGATCCAAAACATTGTAGTATTCCCTTCCAACTTTCAATGACATCTCGATGAGAGATGGTGGCGTCAAGACGGACTCTTGCTATGGGAATACTGTTAGAGTTTTCTCTTTAATTCAAATATGTTAGATCTCTAATCTAATGCAATAGGATCACTAAAAGATAGACAAGCACAACATAAAATAGATACACAAGTATTTATCCTGAGAAACCCTCTCTCGGGAAAAAACCAACAACTTCTTCTGTATAGATTCGTCACTAAGTACATGTCAGATAAAGATAGAAAACCAAGAGATAAGATATCCTCTTTAGCTTCTTCTTCGTGTCTCCCGCAGAGAACTTGTCTTCCTTCACTTTGGAGCGAATTTGCTTGAGTAACTTGTGTGTCCAAATGAGAGGTGCGCCTCTCTTATTTATACTGCTCAAGTGGGTAACCTTTTTACCAAGTAGGACCGACTTCTTAACCTCATTGGCCTGACCTATCCTAGGGAGACTCAAAAATACATCTAATGACAATTCTTTTGGAGACTATTGCCCCAACTTATAATTAGTGTTTACATTTATTCTTTCAATGACCTTTTACATGACCAAATACAATGATGACATCTCCCGAAGGAGGAATAACATGGGTACAATAATAATATAATAATAATACAACAAATGAACAACAAGAATATCTTTCAAAGTTACATTTTCAACAACACTCCCTCTTAACAAGCAAGGTACTCTTTCGACACAATCATCACCACTAATGGACACAATCATAGCTAGACATCATCATTGTTGGGCATCATCACTGTTGCGACAACTCTCATCTCGTCGACCATTGACTACTAGCATCTCTCGAAGCTATACGTCATAAGAAGTTCTATAGAGTCGACCCTTTTTCATGTTGGATGTAACCATCTCTATGAGAAAGCCATCAAGAAGGTACAACCCAAGATCACATATTACATTGTCAAAGCAATCACCTATGTCTCCTACTATCATCTCGTTGTATTAAGATCATATCATCATATCATGTGGAAAGAAGCTCAAATGCATACATTATTTCCCTCGAGAAACCTGCGTCTTCCACCCAATGGAGAACAGCCTAGGAGCATCTGCGTCTTCCACCCAATGGAGAACAGCCTAGGAGCATCTGCGTCTTCCACCCAGTGGAGAGCATCCCATATGCATTATGTCCCTCGAACCACCTGTGTCTTCCACCTAGTGGAGAGAGAGTCCCACGAACATATGCATCTTCCACCATGTAGAGAGTAGCCCATGTGCATAGATTACATCCCTCAAACCACCTAAGTCTTCCACCCAATGGAGATCAACCTAGGAGCACCTGCGTCTTTCACCTGGTGGAGAGTAGCCCAGATGCATTACATCCCTTGGACCACCTACATCTTCCACCCAATGGAGAGCCTCACAGGTGCACCTTTGTCTTCTACATGCCACATCACTCTCTCTTTCAAGGAACATCAATCTAGATAACACCAAGCTTTTCCCTCAAGTACTTGAACTTCACTCTTTTTAGCGGCTTGGTCAACACATTAGTTGTCTACTCATCTGTGACCACATACTAGAGCTTTACTGCTCCTCTCTACACCATATCATCGATATAGTGATACTTGATCTCAATATGCTTCGACTTGTCATGGAACACTGGGTTTTCAGACAATTTCAACAACTCTGGTTGTCACAGAAGATACAAGTTGCCTCTAGCTCAAGATCAAACAAATCTGTTAGTAGCTTTCGAAGCCACACTGCTTCACAACTAGCCGAACATGCTGCAATGTACTTTGCTTTGGCTTCACTCAGTTCCATGCTCGTCTGCTTCTTACTAAACTAGGATATCATGCCAAACCCCAAACTGAAGCAGCATTTTGATGTGCTCTTCCAATTTGTGGCACTACTTTCCCAGTCCGCATCAACATAACCATGAAGATTAATCTTCTGGTTTGTCGCATACTTGATCCCATACTCAAGTGTACCCTTCAGATATTTCAAGACATGCTTTGTGGCAACCAAATGAACATGTCTTGTCTCCACCATGTATTGACCCAATGTGTTCACCACAAAGCATATGTCTGGCCTTGTGTTCGTCAAATACATCAACGAACCAATCAACTATCTATACATCATGGCATCAACTGTCTTTGAAAAAACGTCATACGACTTCAAGTTTGATGCCATGGGTGTGGCTTATGGCCTTACAGCCCATCATCCCAAACCTCTTCAAAATCTCTACGGCATATTTTCCTTGACTAAGGAATATCCCATCTGAGATTTGCCATACCTCAAGACTTAAGAAGTAGTGCATCATCCCCAGGTCCTTCATCTCGAACTCTACAGCAAGCTTCCTCTTCGTTTCTGCAATGAGCTCATCCTCGCCTGTTAAGAATAAGTCATCTATGTATAGTAGTAGTAACATTGATTTTCCACCTTCAACTTTGAAGTAGAGGTTGGAATCCACTTTATTCTTGGTAAATCCTAAGCTCATCATAAAACTGTCCATCCTGCCATACCACGTCCTAGGTGCCTGCTTCAAACCGTACAAGGCCTTCTTTAATTTGCACACATGAGACTATCTGTCATGTGTCTCAAATCCCAGTGGTTGAACATATACTTCCTCTTCAACTACACCATTCAAGAAGGATGTCTTGACGTTCATCTGGTGTACCTTCCATTTCATTATTGTAGCTAGAGCAAGTATAGATCTTATGGAAATGTATCTCACTATAGGGGCAAGTGTCTCCTTGTAGTCTATGCTTTCCTTCTAAGAGAAGCCACGTTCTACAAACCTTTCCTTGTGTTTTTCAATGTTGTCATCTGCAGCATCTTGATTTTGTAGATCCATTTGGAAGACACTAAAGACTTCCCTTTTGGCTTCAAAACCACCTCCCAGACATCATTCTTAATGATTGATTGATATTCTTCAATCATGCCATCCTTCCATGCTTTCTTTTTTGTTGCTTCCTCATAGTTGGAAGGTTCTTCATTAATGATGTCACATAGTAGTGCTACATAGTTGGAGTATGGTCTTGGTCTCTTACTTTCTTTGAAAGTCCCATCTAGAGCCCCATACCTCTCTACATCTTAGATAGCTTCACATGCCCATGTTGGTCTTCTCTTGTAGGTATTTTCCTCTCGAGGTATATCTACAGGTCTTTTGTGCCTCGATCATATCATGGCCATCATGTTCTTCTAAAGTCCCCTCTTCTGTAACTCTGCCTCTGACTCTAGGAGCTTCAAATTCTTCTTCATGTGCTTCATCTGAGTAAATTTGCTTGAGTGTTATGGCTAAACCATTGTCACTTGTTCTTCAGAACAAGCCTCATCATTCTTCTCTTGTAGGTGGTTGCATGCAATCCTTCCTACGAGTCAAATTCAGTTGCATGATTAGAAACATTTCATATTTTTCAAAACATATTAATAATGACAAATTCTTATGCATAAAAACATGTCACACAGTCATGCAACTATCTTAGCCAATGCTTCAACACAACATTTATCCATATCCCATATACATACGGTAACTTTCTAGATGTCTTCCATCTCTACCAAAATATAATTAAGAGCGTGCACTAGTCCCAATATGTCAGCAAAGAGATCTCATTCTAGACAAGTAGGAATGGAATGTTGTATAATACCATAGGCCACTTACCCATCACATGCATATTAGTAGTGTATTGTTCATGAATGCAAAACACTCTAACATGCATAATACATTTCCTAAATCTAGCGACATAAATATGTACACAAGTGAACAATATCATTTAAGCAATTAGATACATAAGAAATGACAATTTAAACACTTATCTGTGTTTGTTTAGTAGACTCCCTCTTGATATTTGTTTCCTTGCATGAATTACTGAAGTCTCTGACAGTGTGCTCTTCTCCATCATCTGATTATGAGGACTTGTGCCCATCTTGCTCATAATCGGCAATGTTGAGCAAGTCTTCTACACCATAGATCACATGGAACCGTGTTCCGGTGCTAAATATGTGTGTCCCTTCAACTTGTATAAGCCTCCCTCTTGCTCCCCAATTATTGTTGCATCATCTATTGTCTTTTCTTTTGGCCACATGAGTACTTGGCCATCCGCAAATGCAACTCGAAATCCTTTGGCATCTAAAGCTGAGATGGAAAGGAGATTTTTCTTCAATCCAGGTACATAGAGAATATCTTTCATTTTGATTGGTTTACCTGAGTCCAACTTATAGGAAGCTTCTCCAATCGCTTTTATGGGATAATGGTAGTCATCTCCAAGTTTCACCTTATTAGGTGACTCTTGTTTTGACAAGTTGATGAGGAAATCTTTGAACCCTGTCATATGCGTGGAAGCTCTACTATCCACAAGCCAATCATTGCTTCCATGAGTGACAGTACCTGTGAGAGCTGAAATCAAAATATATTCTTCATCACTTGAATCATATCTTGTTCTTTTACTTGTTGGCTCATCATCTTCAGCAGCATGAGCATGGTGCCTCTTCTTCTTATATGTTCTAGTGTTTGTCTTGTTTCTAGGCCAATCTCTTGCAAAGTGGCCTTTCTCATCATGTGTGTAACATTTGAGACTAGAATAGTCCCTTTGAGGTCTATGATTCTTTTGGAATCTTTTAGGCTTCTTGTGGGGGTGATCCCCCTTCTTTGCATGAGTTGTTAGGGATTGATTGTCATCTTCCCCTTTCTTCTCTTCTCTTGCCACCAATCAAGCTTCTTCTTGGGTGCATTCCTCCCACAACATGCTAAACTTAATGAGCTTAGAGCATATCCTTTGATTGAATGAGCCCCATGATCTTGGGAGACCATTCAATGTAGTCATCATTATCTCTCCTTCTTCGACATTTTCTTCAATGGCCTCAAGTTGTTCCTTGATTTGAGAGACCGTTGTGAAATAAGACTAGATAGTTTCGGAGTTTTGGATCTTCACAATTTTTAGTTGATTTCTGAAGGTCATTTTCTGGTTGATGTTCTTTCCTTCAAATAGTTTGATCAAAGCATCAAACATCTTCTTGGGATTCTTCAAGGATGAAACATGAGGGATTATGTGATCTTTGATAGAATTAGCAACAATCCTCTTGGCTCTAATCATGTTTTTCTTATGAGATGCTTTGGCTTCTTCTCCCTCTAGTTCTGCAACCTCCTCATTGACATACCTGTCCAAGTCATTTCCTTCTAAGATAAGAAGAATTATATACTTCCATGCTCGAAAGTTGTCATCTCCTTCAAGCTTATCCTTAAGCTTGGTGTGATCCATCATTTTGACTATTTGATATGAGAAACTCAAATGGAAATAGCAAAGAAATAGATCTTACCAATTTGAAATGCCCAAACTGCTTCTTGAACTTGCTGACCAAGGGTTTGACAGAGAAACTCTAATTTTTTCAAACTGGGACTCGTGAACTTCTACTTGGATAGAAAAATGTGCCTCCTCAAGGCAAGTTGTCCAATGGTGGCCTTTTCCAAAACCAATAAATGGAAGCCCCAAAAATCCGATGGCCTAGTTTCTCTTGGCAACAGTGATTAGGTCAAAAATGAAACTTCTTCAATTTGGAATTTGCTTCCACATAAAGATGCACCCCCTTAAGGCGAGTTGACTTGTCCCTCTTTCCAGGATGATATGTGGAGAAAAATGCTAAAACTTGGAAGCCCTAGTTTTGCAGCTTCATAGTGCTTTCTTTCAGGGTAGCTCTAAAACCATGTTAGAGTTTGCACTTTAATTCAAATATGTTAGATCTTTAATCTAATGCACTAGGGTCACTGAAAGATAGACAAGCACAACATAAAATAGAGACACAGATTTATCTTGGGAAACCCTCTCTCGAGAAAAAAACCCAACAACTTCTTCTGTATATATTTGTCACTAAGTACAATGTCAGAAAAAAGATAGAAAGCCAAGAGATAAGATATCCTTCGCAACTTCTTCTTCTCTACTGCTGAGAACTTTTCTTCCTTCACTTTGGAGCAAACTTACTTGAGTAACTTGTGTGTCCAAATGAGAAGTGCACCTCCACTATTTATATTGCTCAACTGGGTGACATTTTTACCAAGTAGGCTGACTTCTTAACCTATCTGGGTCGATCTATCCTAGGGAGACTCGAAAATACATTTAATGACTTCTTTTGGGGACTGTTGCCTCAACTTACAATTAGGGTTTACATTGATTCTTTCAATGACCTTTTACATGACCAAATACAATGATGGCATCTTTCAAAGGAGGAATAACAAGGGTACAATAATAATATAATAATAATACAACAAAAGAACAACAAGAATATCTTCCAAAGTTACATTTTCAACAACAATTACAACATAGCTCAGAACAACACTATTTTCTTGGTTTCAAGATTTTCTTGGAGGATTCAAAGGTAACTTCATGCCTTCTTCGTCCCAACCTCGTTCATTTAAAGATGTTGTGAAGTTAGGGCCCTTTATTTCCGTGGCCAAATAGCTTTCTAGTTCAACCTTCATAATGGAACAATCTAAAGATACTTCAATAATAGAGGTGGAAGATCCATGGGTCTATCCCCATGAATCAATCTACACTTGGCAGGCTATAATTTGTCGATTCAATGGAATTTGGCCTTTTGCAATAGAATTGCGATAATGGGCGAGTCAAACATGGACCTAAGACTACAAACTTTTCCTTTGTTCCAAGGGTTATTTAACAGTCCACTTTACTAAGGCATAGGAGTATTAAAAAGTCTTTAAGCAAGGGCCTTGTTTCTAGGGATGTTTAGGACTTTCCTTCCTGCAATGGTTCCCTGAATTCAACCATTTGTCCATGACAACTATGACCACTCATGTTTGGGTAAGATTTACAAATCTACCCTTGTACTTTTGGACTTCGGATATTATGGCCTCCATCGACAACTCCTTGGGCCATTTCATTAAGGTTGATGTTGATAAGATTTTGAAGGGTATACCTTTGCCAACATTTGTGTTGAGCTTGATCCTAGCCATGGGCTATTGGACCGATCCTCGTAGACTCAAAAGATTTTTCTTTTTCTACCAGTTGATAACGAGAGTGTTGCATTTAGTTGTAGATCTTGTCAACAAACTGGGCACCTCCAAGAAGCTTTTCCTCTTTCCAAGCTCACATTCATCCCTCTAGTGTAAAGAAAGGGACCAAGGGATGGCAATAGTCAAAGGGCAACAAGATTAATTCATTCTCTAAGCAAGATTGCCAACAGCCTCAAAAAGACTTATCAGCCAAATCACCTCCCTTGGTTTCAAAGCAGCCTTCTTCAACTTCAATTCAACCTCTAAGCTCTGCAAAAGAACCACTACCTTCACCATCAACTCAACCTTCTTAGGTTCTTCCAATTGATGAAAAATTGATATATCGCTATAATCTAACATCTCTCTTAGGTGGTTAGAAACACCCTCATGAATCAGACAACTTGCATAGTGATAAGGAAACAACCATGGCTATTGATAATTTGATATCTAGGATTTCTTCAAAAAAATGGCCCTTGTTTTGAAAACATCCACTCCTGACAATTCCTCAAGTTGGATTGATGTTCGTAAGAAAAAAGAAGAAAATATCCTCCCAGGTCAACTCAATGACTTGGCCTCTTTCCTTGTATTTTAGTCATGCACTGCCAATCCTGTGTTTCTCCATCTTTTGTCTAGTCATAGATTTGTCTTGGTATTTAGGTCGCTATTATGGTCCTCCTTGTTCTTCTCCACAAGGATTAGATGAAGTGGAAATTTTTAAGTCAAATATTGCTAGCAAGATTGATTTTAACAGGCCTCATTTTGCATGGCGACTTGAGTTCAAAATCCATAGATTAACTTGGAGGGGGCACTTAAAAATCTTGTCATGTTAAGGATTGGTACATAAAAGAAAAAACAATTGTTGTTTATGGTGGTGGCTTGAAATTGATCATAATAAAATCGATGACATATTGAAATCAAATAATACAATGACTTCCTCTTTCACCACTATGTAGATTCCCAATCTCCCCATTTTTAGACCTTGTTACATGATGGTCATGAATATTAATGGTTGAAACCCTAGATAGGATTCAAACAAAGATATTATGTACATAACATGATAGTATATTAAGAAAGCACCACACAATTATATTTAGATTCACTTATTATACAGACTTTGAGAATCTCATTTGCCCAACCCTAAAAACTAAGAACAATTAAAATAGATAGTTATGTTCATTTTCCTTTTCAATGAGACAATCTTTAAAGACAAAGCTCCAAATACAATGACAATTATTGACTAAACATTATATTCTTACAAGATATATAGTTTTTCAATAGTCAAAGTTCTAACTACTTGTGGTCTTACTATTAATGAGGGTCAACCACCTAAGAACCTTTATTTATTAAAGAAGGCCTTTCTCATTACGTAACTATGCATTAACTATCTAATGGACCTTAGGCATTGTACATTGATAAAGTAAGGGATAGGATGATGTTAATGCAGTTCAAACTCAACCATATACCAAATGAATCTGGGACTATGTTGGGAGAACTAACAAGTAATCCAACTTTATATAAACCATAAAACTTAGAGGTGTTTGTTTAGGAGGATGGAGGCAATGAAACAACTTATCACCTCTACATGAAAGCTCCGAGAATGATTACCAAAGGCTTGGAATTAATAGTATCAAATACATAAAGAAAGCACCACAATTATATTTAGATTCACTTCTTATAAAGACTTTGAGAATCCCATTTGCCCAACCCTAAAAACTAATAATAATCAATAGCTTAACTTTTATAGTCCAAGCCACTAAAATGATCTTATTACAGCCTGCTTTATAATTATTTCAAATGTATATTTTGACTCATGAAAGAATCAAACAACTACTTATAAGTTTGGAAGTTTTGTTAATAAAGATTTATAACAATTTGATGTACAACTATCTTTGATTTATTTTACAAATATATCAAGTAACATTTTTTTCAAGGTCTTGTCTCTTAAATCGCATGAGCTTCCAATACGAGGGAAGTTTTGTTAATAAAGATTTATAACAATTTGATATACAATTATCTTTGATTCATTTTACAAATACATCAAGTAACATTTTTTTCAAGGTCTTGTCTCTTAAATTGCATGAGCTTCCAATACGAGGGACAAGATTTGTTTTTAATATAAAATAAAATAAATTCAAAACAATATTAAAGACTAGACAAAAAGAACTTAGTATGAATTAAAATTATTCAAACAGATTCTTACATTTTGCTAATTATGTCCTAAAACATGGTTATTTCGGTCCTTGTAAAGGTCAAATTGACCATGAGGTGCCCAAGGTCCTCATTTTAATCAAGAAACATCTAAGCATACACATTCGAGTCCTTAAGTTAGTTTGTATGTTTTTCTCATGAATCTGCACGCCAAAGTTCTCGCCCATACATAAGGGGCCTTTGATAAACCTGAGGGTCGAACATTTCTCCAAGGGTCGCATGAGAGCGAATTAAAGCTAGTATGAAGTGTAGAAATGACGTGGGTGATTCCTTTGACTAGATACATTATGGTAGTTCATATTGATAATGATATTTAAATAAAGTTATATTGCATTCCTTGAGAATAATGGTGTAAGTTCTTAACAAGTATGAAAATCAGTGTTTATTGGTGGTTATTAGGTTTTCTGAATCTAAATAAATGTGTCTTTTGTTTCAGAGTTGTTTTAGAATTCTTGTGTTAAAAAATGGCATTATTTCATTCCACCATATTCATTTTTCTTTATAATTAATAATTTTATGTTTGTATGTGTCTTTATCAATATGTAAGCTAATAACTGAATGAGTGCTTTTATTTCTATATGTGATAGGTGTTGATTGTTATAAAAATAATTCAATTTTAATACAACAAATTCATTGTAGATAGTGTTTAAAAGCTTATTCTAAGTTCTTTTCTAATGGTCCAAAAAGAGTTTGTTTAAATTTGAGTTGGTGTATATGTTTGCAAGACAATTTGTTTTCTCTTTGACTTGATAATGTTGTAACTAACAAAATGAAATCCTTGAGTAACTTGAATTTAAATATAGCCAAATTGATTTTGAGACTTACTTTCTTTGTCTTCATTTGAAATGTTTGCAACTCACTATGTACATTTGTTTCACAGGGACTATCCCCCGTGGTTGAGAATATTCTTCAAAGAGATTTGGAACGCTTTGCATCATTTGCAAAAAAATATCAATCCAAATCTTCACTTAAATAAGTGTGGCATTGTTCAAGAATAAATATAGTTGTTTCAAAAGTTTTATTTGTGTTGATGGTACACATATTGAAATGATTTTGTACTTGGTCTCTTTATTTGCAATTGTATAATTAGATATCAAATAAACAATATTAAGGATTGAACATTTTCATGTTAAAAATTTCATAATAAAGGCTTAACATATCAAAAATTGCTTGCATCATAATTTTTTTAATGAAGCAAATTGATAAAAAAAACAATCAACTATTAACTTAAAATATTAGAACCCTAATGTTGCATGAAAAGGGGAACTTTTGACAACTAATTTGGCTTTAGTTAGAAAAGAGTAAATGATTTCATTCAACTAGAAGCCCATTGGTTTACATTCCGTTATACGCTTTATTGAAACAACTATACAATTGGGTTTGTGGCTAAATATATAGTTCCTTCACTGCCATGCAAAGTATTCAATTCATTACAATTTTTGTGTGTGACTTGTGCTATCCAAATGTACATTTCTTAAAATTGACATTTTTTTATTTATTCATGGAATTTAACTTTTATTATTTGTTTTAACAACACTATTTTATTGCCTCCAAGTTTGTTAGCATAAAACCCAATGCATACATGTTTTTTCTAGTCAATTGGTTGCTAGCAATGGTGGTGGTTTGGTTTTGCACGAGATTCTTTTATTTGACTATATGATTGTCTAAAAAGTTTAGAGAGTTGAGTGGTCACCTGGTGTGACCAAAAGTTACTTGCTTAACCAATCTAGAATAGCCATAGTGATATAGATGAATAACAATATTGGTCTCATTCACTACTTGATACAAATGAAATATTTATTAACTCAAACATATTACAAATGTTAGAGATACCATTGGTTTAAAAATTACATAATTTACTACAAAATTGACCAAGTAGGTCATATCAAAAAATAAAATCATAGGCACATGTGATATAAAGGTTTGATGCCATAATACCATGTTTATCATTGTCTTAAGCTACACTCAAGTTCAGAATTTAAGAGGACCCAACATGGTGGTGTCTTCACATAAAGCACAAATACAAGGCTAGGAGCATCTCCTTGGAAAACCCCTTCGTAGACATTGTTTGCATCATCTTTGTTAGAAGTTATTCTAATTAATCAATGAAACATTAGTTAATTGCTAGGGGACAATTATCCCTAACCTAAGTGCACTACATATCGTGATATCAATTGCAATCAATGCACTCCATATTTTTTCTTGAAGTTGACAAAAGACTTATTAACTTTCTAATATGGAAACTATACTCTAGTATGAACAACTTTGTTCTCATACATCTGTAATTAGTTTGTCAACTTCTCATAAATCTTTGCTAGAACTACTTTACAATCATTGCATAAACAAATAGAAGTGATATGGTGTTTTCAATCCATATTAATGTTCATAGTTTGTATATGAAGAGCATGCTCATTATTACTAGAATTGGCTCTTGTAAAGTTGATCTCTTCATAGAGGTTGGTCAAAATACATCAAATTGGAAAGTTATTTAGAATTTAAGTTGGAGCAACATTGTCAAGCGAGCCATGGTATAGTGGTGAGGTGAAGCCCTTATCATGATGATGACTCGAGTTGTAAAAATGTTAAGCATGCTCCATTTTGAAGTAGAGTAAGGCCAAGTGCAAGTTCTAGGTGGCTTTTGACAACATATGTGCCCTTAGGATGCACCTACTTGGCCAAAAGACATTTTGTACATCCTCCATGCATTAATGCACAGGGAGTGTTACTCCAATTTACCTATTGGAAAATAGTTGAGCAACTTGACTTAACAATTTGGAATAAATGGCATATACAATTCACAAGGGTCAATGTGATATTCTTACTTATTATTCAACATTGTAAATTTTCATTTGGCCATTAGTTCCCTTTACAACTTCGAGGTAAGAAATATCTAAAATTGAACCTTTTTTGGCATTGGATGAAGAATGCTTGTGTTAAAGAATTGTAACTTCGAAAGATAGTATATTGTATTATTATTAGTTCTCCTTCATGAGATGTCCTTAATGTATTTGGTCATGTAAAAGTCTTGAGGTAAAACCTCTGTTGTAAGTTGGGTCAATAGTACCCACAAAAGTATTTTATAAATGCTATTTTAAGTCTTCCTAGGTAGGTCGACCTTGTTTTAGAGCAACAGGACCACCTAGTTAAGTTAAGATGTCACTCACTTGATGAGTATAAATAGATGAGGTGCCTCCCTCATTTAGATATCTCTCACGCAAGTAAGTGTGCAAGAGAGAGAGTGAGGAGGTTTGCTAGAGAGAGGAAGTTGTCAGTCTTATTCTTGGGGATGTTCATTGTACTTGGTCGAATCCTATATTGAGGAAGTTTTGTTGGGTTTTCTCCCCCAAGAGGGCTTTCGAGAATAAATCTTTGTGTTCTTTTGTCTTGGTGTGCCTGTCTTTCTTTAAGTGATCATATTGCATATGGTTATGATGTTCTGATACCAAATGTCTAAGGTTCTTGTATAACTTTTAAAATCTTATCAACTTGCTCATCCTTTGTGTTTTATGCCAAATGTCTAGAGTTTCTATATTATTTAATAACAATAATCGTCATTGGAGATTTGGATATTATTCTCTCATGGAGACATTTCACTTCAATAGCTCAACCCTTGATACATGTTACATAGAGGTCTTGTCATAAAGAGAGGCTTCTTACTAGTATTGTGCCTTGCAAATTTGGAGTACCAAAAAAATGACTGTGCCCCTTGCCTTTAACAATTCAATAGATAAGATTTTAGATACTCATAACATAATTCTATTTAGAATGAGAATCCTTAACTATGTTATGATTGTAGCGTTGATGTGTTTTATTTTAATTTTATAAGATTTTAGATACTCATAACATAATTCTATTTAGAATGAGAATCCTTTACTATGTTATGGTTGTAGCAATGATATGTTTTATTTTTATTTTAAAGATCAACGATTTTTCTAAACATTTACCCACTAAAGGAGAAATACAAATAAGTGGAATTATCTCTTTATAGATTGAAATGTAAAATGACATAGTAATAAGAGTTTAGTTAAACTCAACTTTATTTGAGGCAATCAATATCCCATACTTATATATTATCCCATGTTTATATATTTGTTGGAAAATATGAACACTAAGTAGACCCTGTCCAAGCTAGCATGCATTATTAACCAACTATCTAAATGAATATAACCCAAATGAACTAATATGGTCTACAGTTATGTTTCAACTATAATGCAACCCTTAAGGATAATAGATGATTGTATAAGATCTTTGGTTTACGGTGACGCTCACAACTCAAGTATTATGATGCTTTATCTTTAGTTATTTCATCTGGTTAAGATGTTTTTCATGCAACTTTTGAAACACTCAAATTTTATGGGGACCAAATATAATTCTCAACACATTCTAGCAACAAAAAAAAATTAACAAGAACGAGAGAAGGGTTTTTTATGGATTAACAAGGCCGAGCACGACCATAGTTACAAAAATAGGAACCAGCATGTCAAATTGTTTTGTGAAAGGAATATTAAGATATATATCCTAGTAACAAAATTTAGAGAAGTTCTTTGATGCATTTTGAAATAACTTAGACCCATCGTAGGGTAGATTCTAACAAACTGGCTATTTAACAAAATACAAAAATACATTTAAATGCCATAGCTGAACCTACTGCTTCTTCTTGCCTTCTAGCTCATGAACGGGTTGCACAACCGCGGTTTCTTCCATTCGATGGTTGTGAGCTGGAGTTTCTTGGCAATGGATGCAATGGTTCATATGTGCCATTTTTGGAACTTCCTCTTTGATGAAGTCAATTGTTCTCATTAGCTCATGCAGGTCACGATCATTATCATCAATTTTGGACTTGTGGCATCCCATTTGATTTTCTAGATACTTCACATTCAACATTACAACCCTATTTTCCTTCACACCAGTGCACACCATTTCGTAAACCCAGCGCATGTGGATTTTAATGTCTTTCAATGTGGACTTTATTTCATTTATGTTCGCATTTTCTTCATTGTTCTCCATTGAACACTGATAATTGCTAGGAACCAGGAGAACTGAGAGCAGAAAAAGGACCTGCAAAGGGTCAAGTAGAACACAAACTGAATCCTTTTCCCTGTATTAGCCTGTAAATGAGAACATGAACTGCAGTTCTTCTTCTGAAGACCAAAAACCATGCAGCCTAGGGAGCTCTTCCTCATAATCGCAATGCAGAAATGAGTTCGAGGAGGGTGTTTTCATCCCGTTGGGTTCTTCCATGGCACGTGCGAGCAATCGTCTCAAAGCCTCAAGAAACTAATGACTGGGACGTTCATTTAAGCCCATCACATGGGCGCTAGAGCCACTTGTCCACATTGGTGGACATCTATCAATTGAATGTCGGGAGATTGAACGGTAAGGAGTATAATGGGAGGGCCAAACAGAGTACCCCCTCCAAGTTGTATAACAAGGGAGGCTAGGTAACATGTTTATATGTGTTGGAGTGGCCTTTAATAGAAACTATGCCTAATTTGTTTTTGACACCTTAATTTGCAAGCTTATCCGTTGTGGTGTTATTTCCTCTTAGAATGTGGAAATAAGTGACCTAGAGCTCTGAGTTGAGATGACATATACGATCATGAATTATTTTGCAATTAGTTGCACCATGTTTATAGCTCGTTCTCATTTTTTGGATGACCTGCTTCGAATCTCCAAAAACTATAAGTTTTGAGATATTATTTAGTCTTACCAAATCCAAACCTAGGAGAAGCGAGAGCCATTCCGCTTTATTATTAGATCTATGTCATAATCCCCAGGCAAAAGAAGTGATTGTATTTCCTCCGAGATCAAAGATAATCCCACCCGCACCTGCCTCCCCAACCACATTCTAGCAATTATATACTAAACAAGTCGTCATATTTAAAAAAATGGAAAATGGTAAATACAAGATGCCCACATATCAATCTCATTGATGCTCAAACATGGTTTAGAAAGAGTTTAGGTAAAATAGTCATTGATAAACCATTTTTTCATTAAGAGGCAAAAATTATATGGTCGAGTTTAAATGATCTTGACACAATCACCCTTGAGAATGGGTACAACAACCATAGAATGTATAACTATATAATATTTAATTTCATGAGTATTTGAGTATGTGGTCCAACATCCTTTTTATGCAAGGGAATCACATAAGTTATTCAAATTTGCATACACTCTCAAGGGCGATTGCAAATCCAGATGAAGAAAGAGAGTGAATTTTGTATGAGGGATAAGGGTGGTAGGTAGGTGTGAGGTTGGATGGGGGACATTCTTGATCTCTAAGGAATTTAAGTATTCTTGGGGATTGGGTTTGGTATCCAATAACAAAGCATAGGCATTCTTGGCATTCCAAAGACTGTCCAACTCCACGAGAAGGAAATCAAATGTGAATCTGCTATAGGAGAGTTGCTATGGTAATTTTTCATTTACATTGCAAAACGATCCCAAAGTACCCAACTAGTTTGCTTCATTACAAGAATTCAAGCAATGGTAGAAGAATTTGCAAAATCAATTTCTTCTGGGTAGTGTGTAAACTTAACACTCAAGCAGATAGTCAAGCAAATGAAATGGCAAAAATTATATTAACATTAAATGGGGTCATTCTTGATTTCTAAGGAATTTAATTGTTCTCAGTGATTGGGCTTGGAATCCAATAACAAAGTATAGGATTTCTTGGCATTCCAAAGAGTTGTTCAACTCAAGGAGAAGGAAATCAAATGTGAATCTATTATAGGGGCTTTTCTATTGTAATTTGTCATTTAAATTACAAAATTGTCCCAAAATACCCAACTATGTGTGTAAAATCAACACTCAAGTAGATAGTCAAGCAAATGAAAAAGTTGAAATGGGAGAAAATGTATTAAAATTAAATGGGGAGGATATGGTTTTATACCACCTCCCATGCCAATTTATCAACAACCTCATGGTAGTACATTGCAATTCCATCGATAAGGCCAATAGTGTGAGTATGGTAGGGGGGTTATACTTTCCAACAGTTTGCTTTCTTCACCATAACTCTAAGCATGCTCTAGAGATTATTAAGTATCCAAGCATGATGAAGTTCTCTGAATATGTGTTTTTTTGAATTGTTGAGTTTTTGTAGGTTGATGGTTTAGGTGATTTGATCATTGCGCTCTTCATTGGTTTTGATGTCCCTCGTATGGCCTTGGTACCTTTCGTGAATGCATTAGGCCAAGATGTTGGGCATCCACTTAAAGGTCTAGAAGGAAAGGAACTCTTGTTTCATGGGAATCTAGGGCATTGGTTCATGAAGAAACTCTAGCTTTGTTCCTTTGTGTGATCAAGGAAATAATGTCTAGTCAGAGTAAGGTTGGACACTATGTTGTGTGTGATTTGTTGAAGGTTATTAGAATTCATACATTTGTTATTAAAAGGTTATTATATTTGTTTGTAAAAGGACCCATATCTTTATGGTAAAGTGAATTGTGTGTGTTTCCTTAGACTTGTAAGAATTTTATTAAAACTTGGATGTTAGTTTTTCCTAGAACTATGGGAAAATCATGTGGAACAAAACTTCACTCTATGTTCTTCATAATTTCCCAAGGTGACAAGTTTTATGTTAAAGTGAATTGTGTTTGTTTTCTTAGACTTGTAACAAATTTTATTAAAACTTGGATGTTAGTTTTTCCTAAAAGTGTGGGAACATCATGTGGAACAAAACTTCAATTTATGTTCATCATAATTTCCCAAGGTTATAAGTTTTTCAAGTGTATAGGGAAATTGTTAAGCAACTGGGGAGGATAATTAATGTAATATGGCTACTAAATAGTTGGTGTATGAATTCATTAATTAAGGTTATGTGGCTATACTCATTGCATAATGCCTACTAGATAGTTGGCAGACAATTATTTATGGAATGTAATAATAAGGGATAGTTGACATTTGCCTCTAGGAATACTTGTGTGAGAGTATATATATATAACAAGCATGGCCTATTGAGTGATTTCTTCCATAGGGAGTAATTAATAGTGTTTCCCTATCCTAAGGACATTCTCTATATTTTCATGTTGATTGATTGTGTTGAATCATTGGCTATTTTGCAATGTATCTCTCATCCACATATGATCATAACAAAAATGATAAGTCAACATAAGAAAATTTGCTCACTTTATGTTCATGTTACAAGGAATCGAATGAAGAATTCTCATAATGTTTGTATAAAGACAAAAATTCGAATTTACTTTGTAGTGATGTAAAGATATTAAGAAACAAAATAAAATACACCGAATTCAATTATTTATATTTATTATTGTGGATGAAATTGTCATTGATGCCAACATGGACTTGCAGTAGCCCTACAGGTTGTCATTGATGCCATCAAGTCCCACTTGCAATTCCTTGGACCCCTTATAGAGATGGTTTGTGCATTGGAGCACCTTGTACCCAGTTGACAAGGTCCCTGTACCCACAAGGTTGGATCTTGGAGCCACCACCTTGTTGACGATGTTAAAGACCCTGGAAATGGTGTTGCAGCCTTGGTAGATGATGGAGAAGCCCTGAACAGGTTGAAGAAGCATTAATAACCCATTCTATGGCCATTCATTCCTTGATGGTGTCATGGAACCCTAGGAGTGTTGATGTATATGTAACTTCGGAATGTATTCTTCTATGTATCTTATGTATTGTAACCCGATGTTTATTCCGGGATGTTTCTATTATGTATTTGAGTCATGTGATCATGCCCCGATGTTCCGATCGGGAGGATTAATAATGTAATCAAGTCATATCAAGTCATTAGGTAAGTCCCCACAATTTCGGGGCACTTGAGTTATTATACACTAATTAAGGTGTAGGCTCGAGTAAGTAATTGTTAGTTGGGCCGACATGATTGAGTGCACTTCAAGTCAACGGAAGAATATAAATAGAGAGTGAGAGTCTCTCTTATTTATCACTTGTGAAATACATCACTTGCTCTCTCAAGTGTGGCGCACTTTTGGAGAAGGAAATTTTGGGCCTAAACAGAAGACAGAAGACTATTGCTGTTTTGGGAGATCTCTTACTGTTTTGGTGCTGATTCTATCTTAGAGAAAGTTGCGGAGTTTTCTCCTTTATGGTTTCCCCGAGGAAAATCTCTTTGTGTCTCTTGTCTCTTGTGATGTGCTTATGTTTATTGATGTGCTTGTTATTCTCTCAGTGAAAAGATCCTAAGATCATAATGCTAGCTTAATGTGATGAAAAACTAACATGGTATCAGAGCTAACCTGAGAAGAAGACATTGTGCAGCTATAGGAATTAGGGCTTCCTATTTTGTGGATCTTCCTCCACAGATTTTCAGCAAAAGTATGCTAGGATGACTCTCCATTGAAGGGTGCATCTTTCTGTCGATGCGGAATTCAATTTCAAGCATTTTCAGTTTCGATGTGGAAATTAGGGCTTTCTACAGAAGAGGAATTTCTGAGTGAGACCAGCATAGGATTGTTCTCCTCATCAAAACCGAAGTTTAGAGACCTGGATCAAGAAATTTGGTTGGGTGAAACTCCGAGAAAGTCAAACCCTAGTTTGACCCTGAGCTAGGAGAAACCCTAAATACTAAAACTGCTGAGTTTTGGTACAGTCGCTATATTCCTATATTGGAGAAGTCTCAGAAGTTGAAAATTGTAGGGGCCGAATATAAAATCCTGATGAAGCCTGTGTCTAAAAATCAGACTCAGATTCGCTGTACTCCAGGAGATATGATCTCTCCAAGTTAGGGTTCCAGCCTCTTCCGGAATTCATCCCTGAACAGGACATCTGGGGAGATCTGCAATATCTTGAGCTAAAGAGGTCCAAATGAAATTCCTGAAGATGTTCTAGAAAGGGCACGGACTATACTTTCGATGGTCCGAATATCAGACTCAGAAGATGAACCAATGACACGTGGGATGCCGTACAACTTCGCTGTTCTGAACAGTCCTGTAACAGGTCACCTTGGGAAAAGGATCATAAATCCCAAATGGTGAAACCAATTCTGATGAAACCTATGGTGTTGGATCAGGGACATGCGAGGTTACCTCAGTGCAAAATTTTAGACACGGAGGAGCAGTAATTTGGGAGATATCATAGAAACAGTAACAGGCATTTCTGCAGAAGAAATTGGAAAATTAGGGCTTCCTGTTTCGGGAGCTTCCCTCCACTGTTTTAAGAAAAGGAGTACATTGGATAGCTCCATTTGAAGAGATCTATCTGTTCATCCAATCAGATCTAAAATATTCCATGTTTTGAAATTTAGGGTTTCTGTGACAAACCCTAGATCAGCGAACTCTAGGACAAGGACGGACACCTCAAATCGGTAAGATCTAATCCTTTTCTATTTCCATTTGAGGTTCTCATTTCAATATGATCTATCACAATAGCTTGATGATAAGCTTCGTGAAGTTGACAACTTCCAAGCATAGAAGTATTTGATCTCTCTGAAGGAACTGGATTGGACACCTACATGAGTATAGAGGTTCCAGTTTCAGAGGGAGACGAGGCCAAGAAGACATCATGCTCATTCTGCAGAGAATGATGAACCATCCAGAAAGAGATCCATATATGAAAGTGAAGATTCTTCAAGCGAGGATGAATATGTTCTGATATCAGCTCTCACAGGTAACATTACTCATGGAAATGATGATTGGCTTATAGACAGTGGGGCTTCCAAACATATGACGGGATTCAAGGAATCCTTTGTAAGACTGTCAGACATGAATCACCACACAAGGTGAAACTGGGAGATGACTACCAATATCCAATAAAAGGTAGTGGGGAATCTTCATACAAGCTATACTCTGGTAAGTCTCTAACAATGAAAGAAGTATTGTTTGTTCCAGGACTCAAGAAGAACTTTCTCTCCATTTCAGCATTGATGCAAAAGGAATGCGGGTTGCATTCATAAATGGTCAAGTCATCATGTGACCAAAAGGAAAGACTATCGATGATGCGGTAGTGATTGGAGAACAATAAGGAGGCTTGTACAAATTGAAGGGCTATCTAGAACAAGCCTTGATCCATAACACAGTAGAGCCAAATGAGCTTTGGCATAGAAGGCTTGCACATGTGCATTACAGAGCACTACCTATTGCAAGCAAAGCTGTTGAAGGTCTTCCAGAATTTCAAGCTATTTGAAGGGAAGAATAAAATCAAAATATGACATAAAGAAACTAGTTGAAGAATGTGAAGATCCAGAATGCAGAGACCATGCAGTCATAAGAGTCTCTCAAATCAAAGAACAACTTGAAGCGGTAAAAGA
>LPNX010815976.1:42793-67295 GCA_001517045.1 Pseudotsuga menziesii | reverse complement strand
CTGCTTTAGCTTCAAGAACGTATTTAGATTAGTCTTTGTTTCAGTTTATCTTTGTTTAATTCACATACATCATTGAACTGCTACTAAGGATTCCAGATTCCTTAGTAGGTTCTCATCAGCACAAGCTAGGGTGAAAACCCTAGCTACATCACCCACACAAGATCCCATTCACCATAATTGAGTGAGAAGGAACACATCATCACTGGGAAAGAAGTGAGGACCATTCGACCCCGTAAAAATGCAGTTTTGCTTTATCCAAAGCCTAAATTGAGAAGGTGGGTTTGAAACGTACCAACCCTACACAACCTGGGTCTAATCCTACTATAATAGCCTCTGACTTTCCTCTATTGGCTAAGAAACCCTGGAGATTTGCAGGACTATATTAAAAATTTAAAAATAGACATGAATTAGGGCATGGTACTCACAATTTTGGGATCCATTGTCTCAACTGACAATTGACCTCCTTGTCTTCTACAAAACCACAATTATCCACTCTCCTTACTCTTCGTGGCCGGTCCAAATCGTTTCTCCCACTGTCCAAATCGTTGCTCCCACTGATATTGTTCTCTAATAAGTTGGGAAGATTGACCCTTGATCACTGAACGACAAGCACCTGACGAGATGCACAACACAGAGGAAAGCTTTCTCGTGATCACTGAACACAAGCACCTGGCGAGATGCATAGGAAAATAGCGTGCAACAGTTAGTGTTTTTTTGTGCTTTTATGTTTTTGTTATTTTATTTATATATATATTATAAATAATTGTTTTATTATTATTTATATATATCGTTTTATGTTTTAATTAATTAATTAATTTATGCTTTATTTTATTTATTTATATATATATACTATGTTTTATTTATATGTGTTTTATTTTATTTATTTATTTATACTACATTTTATTTTATTTTTATATACAAAGGGAGGGGTGTATCTATGTGAGTCTTTATGTGTGCAGTGAATCTATGATGATGAGGATGAGGATGTCGCCGATGATGATGATGTCGATGATGATCATGATGTTATCCATGATGCCGATCATTATGATGATGACGATCATGATGATGATGATGATGCTGATGAAGATGAGGATGAAGATGAAGATGATGCTGATGATGAAGATGAAGATGATGATGATGAAGATGATGACAATGATGATGATGAAGATGATGATGATGATGATGATGATGATGGTGATGACCATCTTCATATAATATGAAATGATGAAAATTCTAACCATGTTGATGATGATGATTATGATGATGTTGATGATGCTATCGATGGCGACGATGTTGTTGGTGATGATGACGATGACGACGCCACCGACGGTGACAATGATGATGACGATGGATGATGATGATGTTGATGGATGATGATGTTGATGATGATGATGATGTTGATGATGATGAAGATGATGATGATGATGATGATGATGATGATGATGATGATGATGATGAAGATGGTGATGATGATGATGAAGATGATGTTGATGATGATGAAGATGATGAAGATGATGATGATGATGTTCATGATGATGATGACGATGATGAACCACATGATGATGATGTTCATGAAGATGATGATGATGATGATGATGAAGATGATGATGATGATGATGATGAAGATGATGTTGATGATGATGAACATGATGATGATGATGATGATGATGATGATGATGTTCATGATGATGATGACTATGGTGATGATGATGACGATGATGAACCACATGATGATGATGATAACAACGATGATGTGTGATGAAGATGATGATGTGTGATGATGATGATGATGTGTGATGATGATGATGTTGATGATGATGATGATGATGATGTGTGTGATGATGATGTTGATGATGATGAAGATGATGATGATGGTGTTGATGAATATGATGATGAAGAAGAAGATGATGATGATGAAGATGATGTTGATGATGATGAAGAAGAAGAAGATGATGATGATGATGTTCATGATGACGATGAGGATGGTGAGAATGATGATGATGATGAACCACATGATGATGATGTTCATGAAGATGATGATGATGATGATGATGAAGATGATGATGAAGATGATGATTATGATGATGAAGGTGATGTTGATGATGATGAATATGATGATGACGATGATGATGATGTTCATGATGATGATGAGGATGGTGAGGATGATGACGATGATGAACAACATGATGATGATGTTCATGAAGATGATCAAGATGATGATGAAGAAGAAGAAGATGATGATGATGATGATGATGTTGATAATGATGAACATGATGATGATGATGATGATGATGATGATGAACATGATGATGTTACTAAGAACCTTGACATATATCTTATTTAATAGCTACAAGGCACAAATATGCTATTGAGGAGACTCAAAAATTGGTGGGTGGAATCACAACAATTAGGAGATTCAAACTTTGGTGGGTGGAATGACAATGATTTAAACGACTTAAGAAGCCATTGTTGTGGCAATTTAACAAAGTCTAAATGTCTAAACTGATTTTGATGTTTGTCACCAAACTATAAAGTTGTAGTAAGATCAAAGATATATGAAAAAATTGGAATCTGATATCTTTTCGTGAGCCATAAGGTATGTAAAATATTAAAAAAAACATTAATGTTATGTTCTACATTCTTAACATCGAGATCTTTTTAATATAGCAATAAAATAAGTAAAAATTTTGGACATCAATTTTGCTAACTACATTCTTCTATATAAATATCTTATTTAAATTAAATACTTTTTAAAAATAAACTTAAAACATTCAAAACAAAAATATAATGATAAATGCTAAAATTACATATAAAATATTTTATGGAAATTAAATATTTCAAATATAAATAAAATTATTTATTTATAGCTATAATCAATTTATTTTTATTAGCAAATATCATGTCAAAAGAAAACCATGTGTGTTACTAACTACAATGTAGCTTATGCGCATTATCAAATGATAAAGGTTTAGGCATAAATCACTTTAAATTAATATTTATTTATAGTATTTGGAAATATAATTAACTCACACTATCAAGATATTAGTGTTTTAAAAAACTTAATCTTCATGCTATGATGATGATGATGACGATGATGACAACGACGATGAAATATTGATAATGATGATGACAATGATCATGAGGATAAGTCATATTCTTCTTCATCCATGTCATCATCTTTTTCATCTAAGTCATCATATATAGCATCATATCCAGAGTCAACATTGTAAGGGTTGGCCATATCATCATTGTCATCATCATCAGTTATGCTCATTGTGTCATCGTTGGTATAACTTTCATCGGCATTGTTTGCTACATCATCAGATTCAACTATTTCTTGGAGTACATCTTTTGTTGGATCATCATCATCATATAACTCATGTTGATCATGCTCTACGACATTGTATCATTCTTCTAGAGAACCCTCTTCATTAGCATCGTCTAGGTTATAATTTACCTACCTTCCTCTTGGATCGTGTCTCAAAACAAATGACCCTCCCACTTTACCTAGAACCTCTGAGTAAAATACTTGTTCACATTGGCTTGGAAGAACATAGGGCTCTGTTCCTGGCTCAAACAACCTTGTGTTTACCATGGTAAATCCATTATCATGTTCAATAATAGTTCTATCGGGATTATGTTGATTCAATCGTAACCTATACCATTTGACAAAGAATAGAACTACCTTAAAGGATTTAAAGTCGCACTGTATAATATCTTCCAAATACCCACAGTATCTATTTTCTGAGACTTCTGGATGTCTTTCAGTTCTAGATGAAACATTGGTAACCTCAAAGACAACCAATACCCCATAATCTGATGTTTTCTTTGTTTCATCCAATTTTTTGATCCAATATCGACCTCCATTGTAGACCATAGCCTTATGGTGTCTTACTTGCAATATAAAATACACGAAAAGATTACACAACCATTCAGTCCTTATGCAGCAACACATGGAAAATAAGAACATGTACGTCAAAATGTAATTTGCAAAATAAAAGATTTAGAGGGATTGATTAATTATATGCTTTCCATTTTATCTTTTACACCATATGCCAAATCGATTTCCCTTTCTATTAGATTGCTATCTCCATTGTGTTGTGCTGCTTTTACCAATGAAGACACACCTTCCCATGATATTCCATGACTCAATTATTTGCATCATTCAATCCATACCTTCATCCAGTCAAGATTGTTTGCTATGTATAAATGAATTGCATCCCATTCTCGACCAACTGTTTAATGACAATAACCATTAAAATGAAAGAAAGGTGTAAATATCCTGAACAAAGTATATGCTCTTAATTGAAGCAATTATGACTAGAAAATACAATTAAAATATGAAGGATATAATATGAGAGAGAGAGGTAGAACTTGCTGTATCAATATACAAACTACGCCATTTATTAAACAAAGAGTATACAAACAAGAAAAAAAATATACGCAGTAAATTGACAAAAAAAAAATTATATGGACATAACAATAATAATTACCTTGATGAAGACATGCCAATCATTTGTTTTGACCCTCACAAAATCACCTTTTTAGGTTATGATATTCTTCAAGTTTGCACAAAATCCAGTGAGAAATTTAATTTTTTGCATTACTTCTTTGACAACATTGCTTTGTTTCTCTGTAAGCATCCATGGAATTGAGTTTATATTAATTTGTTCTTCATTAGTATGAAATTGGGTGACGTCTTTCATTGCATGGTTTCTTTCTTGAATGTATTTGCAAGCTTTCACAACTTTATCTTTCTCCCTCCTTAGCTCTAGTAGTCGCCATAAGGTTTCAGTAACATTCTTTCCAATATGCATTGTATCAAACAAATGAGCAATTTGTAGGTGCTCATAGTAGGGCAACTTGCTGAATTGAATAAGATAACTTTTTATTCCTCATGGAATCCCATTAATGCCTTCATGATCATAATGGACATCATGAATATTAGTTTATAAATAAATTACATCATAAATAAAATATGGCCACTACAGTAAACAACTCACAATAAAAATTAAAATACATAAAAATTCATATACGATAATCCATACGTACCATGACGGCAATTTCTATTGTATTGCATCTTCCAAAGGTGAGGTGTCATTCTCCATGGTTTTAATGCAGTCTCCTGCTTCCCATTGAAAATAATTTTTTAGTTGTTCTATACCTGTGATTCTTAGAGAGGAAATGCATATACTCATCAAACACCACCTTTCTTAAGCTTTTTGAATGACGATATTTTATCTTAGGACCACAAACTGGACATGCAAATTTACCCTTTGTTTGAAGACCTACAATATTTATATATGGAATATCTGTGTCAAATATAATCATATATAAACTATTCTAACTACTCCATATCATTAAATGCAATTAAAGTGGAACTTAAAATTACAAACCACAAAATGAAGTTAACCCAGGGGCATCGTGTATTGTCCATAAAACCATTGCATGGAATTGAAATTTCCTTTGTCGTATTGGTATAGATACATCATACATAGTTATTCCATTCCATAACTTTAGTAGCTCATCTATAAGAGGTTCGATGTATACATTCATATCTTTGACTTGGAACTTACCTGATTCATTTGAAGTACATATAAAATATATCATTATGAGAACCATTAAGATATATAAACCATGCACAAGTGTAAAATAATAGATATATATATGAAATTAAGAAACATAATACGAAAAATGAGATGCCACAACTACATTATAAATAAAACAGTTTTCGACAAAAAAACCTGGAATAATCATCGACGACATTATGTGCTCCCTCTTTACTGACAACCATGGAGGAATGTTATTGTTGATAACAAAAATAGGCCACAACGTGTAAATGGATTTCATTTGTGCAAATGGATTAACACCATCTGCTACCAAATAAATCCTAAGATTACGTGGTTCTTCTTTAAAGTGAGGCCACTTTTCCTCCATATCTCTAAAAGAAGAACCATCTGCAGGCATTCAAATAACATCATCTTGACTTTTGTTCATGGCATGGTAATCCATAAATTGCGCTATGTTTTTGCAGCTGAACAGTCGTTGCAAACGTGGAATGATGTGAATATAATGAAGAACCTTCTGAGGGACCTTTTTTGTTACTTTATTTGTATGATATCTACTTACATGACATTCCGGACATTCTGTTGCAAATTCATGCTGATTATAATATATAACATGGTCATCGGGGCATGCATGAATTGCTTCATAATGCATTCCAATCTCTTTCATGATGGAAGATAAATCTCAATATGTGCGAGGTAAAATATTTGATGGTGGTAACAAAAATTCAGCTATCAAGATATTAAAAAAAATAAAAAATTGTTAATGTAATAAGTAAATAATATTAACGAAACACGCTTCATCCGTACGATGATAAATAATGATTTAACAATACAATTATTAGATGAACACAGATAAAATTTATCATGATCCTATATATGTGAGGGATTATTTTACATACCTTAGCATCCATGTGATTGAAATGTTTGAAATACCATTCATAACCTTCAAGGTCATTATCAACAATACAGTGGAGAGAAGATTTGTTTTGGAGCCTTCATAAAGGGGTTCATATGCCTTATCAAGAAGAGGTATATCGTGAACATCATCAAATTCATCATCATTTTCATTATCAACGTCATCATCATCATCCATTCTAACGTTAAATTAATCATGGATCAATGTATTTGTACCATCATATTCAATTACATTATCGGTATGATCATCTTGCTCAATATGATCATTCACTTATTCTCCATTAAACATACACGCTCCAGGATCCTGATCCTGAACTTGTTCTGAAAGCACTTCCTCTGGATGATATGTTGTAGGGTGTCTTTCCTTTAATATAAATACATGGAAACATCAATAGATATGCATTAATATATGAAAAATAAAAATAATACATACAATTACCAAAAGAAATGAATATAATAAACTTTATAATGCTAAACCTACAAATGGATGATATTCGTTCCCCCCCTCAGTGTGTCCATGTTCCCTGCAATGTTCTGTGGCTGTTGAGATCAATATTCTTCTCCTCTTAAATCTCCTACATTGATTACACGGACAATAGCATTTTCCATCACCCCTTCATTTCACTGCATCCCATAGTATAGCAAGCAATTGTCGGTTGTCTTTGTTTGGATCCAGAATATTTCTATTTGACATTTTGTCACAAACTTCATTAATGAATATAATCGGTTTTATTAAAAAATCAAGTTCCACGCATCAACATTTTGGAAAACGAAGAGAAGTCGGAGAATAAAAAATTCTCAGAAAACTGTTTATCGATGAAAAAAAAATTCCCACAACAGCCCGTTGAAGAATACAAAAATTCTTGAAAACGTCCGTCGAGGAACAAATAATTTTCACAAATCATCCATTGCTTCTAAAACAAACATGTCGAAATGTCTCAAACAATTTATATTTATAATGGCCATGAATTGGATATTCGACACCTTGAACATAGTTACCGTTGAAAATACGGGACCATAAATTTAAAATCATGTAAACCTTACATTTAAAAAAAAAAAACTATACATCGCATTGGATCTCTGACGCTAAGGGGTCGGATATCCGACACTATTGGGTCCACATACCATCGGTTATCCGACACCATACCATCGAATATTCGACATCCGACCATCGGAGATCCGATGCTTAAGGGTCAGATATGTGACACTCTAGGGGTCGGATATCTGACACCAGGTATGTCGGATATTCGACGGGGCTATAAAAAAAATTTGATCGGCATTATTTTCAATGATTGCTGTCTGACACATCTGTACAAAATGTCGGATTCTGGCGTCGGATTTCGGGTTCAAATCCTGTTGTGCCTAGGGTTTGGGGTTACCAACTTACTACTAACCTTGCAGACAATCAACTTTACCAAAGAATAGAAAGGGAATAGGAAGAAAGTCTTGACTTACCCGATTATCAACGGTTGATCCAAGCTTGATCTTCTCCTGCTCCTCTTCTCTCCAAAGCTTCCAGGGATGCACCTCTTTCACCTATAGAGGGAAAATTCTCCAATTAATATCTCATGCATGTATATATAAGAGGTTATATAAACAATATATCAAATACATAATCAAATACATTCATTAACCATGATACATGAAATAGACTCAACACAATGTTGGAAGAAGAATTCTCTTTATTAACAATCAGTGAATGAGATAAGAGTACAACCTAGATTCTGAGATAAGGACTCCTTTGCAACCAAAGGACTCTGAGTTTCGCTACTCCAAGACTTCTGAAGATATACCACTAGCATAACTTTGCTCTCCAATCTTGATTGATTATTACCCTCCCCAAGGTCTATATTTATACTTTGGGAAATAGAGTGATTTCGAAGGTTCGAGTGGTTGAAACAGTTGGGATATTTAAGTTTTAGGGCCCAACTAATCTCAATTAATTGCATTTTATATATATATTTTAAGGTCAAACTAAGGTGTATGCGACTATTGATATAGGTAACCCGCGTATGACATGCGAGTTACTCAAAGGAAACCTGCGTACACTGGTGTACACGGGTTGCAACGCATATAGTCGTATACAGTACGTGAGTCACAATGGAGATAGTCATGTATGCAACTCAACACTTAGAAAATTTATATAGCAAGTTGGTTTAAGGGTAAATGCATCCCAAGTCATTCCTATCTATAATGTTTTGGCAAAATTCAATCCTAATATGTCCTTTTGTGTACCAACATAAAGAATGTCGGCACTCTAATAGAGAAGTGCTATTTGGGTTGATAACAATAAGTGACCAATTCATCCATATGGACATTTCTATACCACTTCACTAACCTTTATCTTAGTCCCAGTGGCTAGTTGAACTAACCGTGATTTTATATGCTTTAACTTCTTAAAAGAACAAATCTCAACTACTCTAGGAGTTATATAACTATGAGTAGATCCAAGGTCAATCAAAATAGAAATAGATTACTCAGCAATATTACCTACAACTTCAACCACATTTGACTGATGATCTTCCTGGTGGTCCTCCATTGTTGCATAAATCCTAGGGACAAACCTTACTACTTGTCCCACTTTTTTTGCTTCTTGAATGTTGTAAGTTGGCCTTGCATTACCATCCTCAAGTGGACAATTCCTTCCCATGTTGGGTCCTCCACATTTTCAACATTTGATAGGTTCTCTGTTCTGCTATGGATCCTTTGGATTTTCTCCCATCACTTTAGTTGGATTACTCATAGCTTGGGATGGCTGCTTCTGCTGATTCTTGAAGTTAAAAAGTTTGAAAACTTTCTTCCTTTGGTCAAAATTCTCATTCTCATTCTCATTTTTTTGAAACCTTTAATATTATCATCATAGTACCTATCAGAGAGGTACTTCTGCCTAAAATACTTATGGAACTGTTTCCACACAATCTTCCTTTCTTCAATCTTCTTCACTTGCCTTAAGTTCTCCCACCATATGGATGATCTTCCTGTCAAATTGAATATGGATACCCTAGCCTTCATATTTATAGAGTAGTCTTGGAATTGGAAATATTTTCTCATCCCTAGAAGCCAAGCTTCAACTTCTTATCCATTCTTTATCTCACCATTAAAGGTAGGCGGCCTTGCCTTCTTAAATTCATCACTTGAATGGTTCTGGTAATGCCTCTTCCTCTTAATTCTATGAGATGAAGAGATTGAATCCCTAGTGGATCCTTCAGGGTCATATGATCCACTAGAAGGCCTTTTTATTCTTTTGGTGTTGCTCTTACTACCTTTTGGTCTTGCCGTCTAGTGCCCAGAGTTCATCTGCCTCTAGATATCTGTCAAACTCTACAGCATCACTACATTCAATTGATTCTGATCCTCTTGAGCCTTAACCAATCTTTCATTATATTCCCTATAACTTTGCATCTCCACCCTTAGGCTTCTCATGTTGGCTGCAAAATATTGGGGAGTATCTTGAAATATTCTCCCATTAGACTTTGTCTCAGCATTCCCAACACAGATGTTCTCTCCTGTAACATCTTCCTCATGCTCATAGAGGTTTTGTGCATCATCATACATGTCGTATGTTGTCATGGTTCAGCCAAAACCAACTTTACTGAACAACACTATGTGGAATGTTGCCTTTGAATGTGACTATGATTATGCAAAATGTGTTCATAAACACAACTGTTAAATTATAAATTTATAGCATTCTCATAAATTTCTAATTAATTACCTTCATATGGAAAAATATTATATTGACAACTTTTTCAAAACATAGAATTTTCTTCCACAAACAATGATTGTCTCAAGGGGACGACGGGGGTTAAGGGGGCTTGCACCACTGCAGGGTGGGTCAGGGGTGACGCCCTCGTTTTTTTATTTTTTTGGTAAATCTTCCATTTCATGCAATCTAGTGCATAAACTCACTGCCATTTTCACCTTTCGGGCACCTGTAAATCCGACTGAAAAACCTGTCAAAAATATCGGTTTCAGTGAATTTTCCATTTTCCTCTAATCGACAAACTCACCAAAGTTTTCCGACACGTCAAATCAACTCTCCTTTTCCTTTCGATGTGTTAGCAAAACTCGTCATTTTCTTCTGATTAACAAAAATCCACATTTCTCTCGACGTGTTGGTAAAATTCTGATTTTTCTTCTGACACATCGGCAAGACTTGCCATTTTCTTCTGATCAGAAAACTCACTAGAGTTTTCTGACATGTTGGAAAAACTCATCGAGTTCACCTGAAACATTGATAGAATTCATCTTTTCTTGCCGACATGGAAATTTCGACACTTAGAAAAATTTTCTTCTTTCTTTTCTTCATCGGCAAAAACTCAACTTTCCACCCGACATGTATCAGTTGGAACTTAACTTTCCACCCGACATGTATAGGCTAAAACTCCCTAAGTTTTTCGATGCGTATCAATAAAACTCAACCGACGTATGTATCGACAAAAATCGCCAATTCCGATTTTTCAACACTTTGAAATTATTATTCTTATTATTTATTTTTTCAAAAAAAATATTTTTCTTTCTTTTCCCATTGGCTCGACTCAACCCTTTCATGCCGACATGCATTTGCTCAAATAAGCTAACCCAACCGACATGTGTCGGCTTAACTCGGCTAACCCAGTTGGCATAGTGATACTTAGAAAACATTTGAAATTTTTTCTAATTTTCTTTTGACATTGGTGGAGCTCGACCTTTCACATCAACACATATCGGCTCAACTCAACCAGTTAAGCCAACATGCATTGACGAAACTCGGCCAATTCAGCCGATATGGAAACTTAGAAACACTTAGAAAATTTTTAGAAAGTTTTCTTCCTCGTCGGTGAAATTTATACTTTCACACTGACACAATCGCTGCAATCCTCATCGTCTTGACTCAACTAACTCAGCCGACATGTGTCGGCTCAACTCAGCTAACTGAGCCGACAGGAAAATTTCCAACACTTAGATAAAATTTGGAAAATTTATCATGTTTGCTTCTTTTTCTTGCTGAACATAGAGGGTGATCTCTTCATGGCCCATTGAGGCCCAATGTTGCAACACTGCTCTGATACCAGACTGTCACATCCCCTCTCGTCCAAGAGGAAGCGACCACAAGCTGTTGCTATCATTTAAGTGAGGATATAAGCCCCATGAACATAATAAAAAATGAATTGAACATAAAAACATATACATATGCAATATACATAGAAATCAATTACAATAATTCAAGCATTCATCATGTTCATAATTCACGAAATAAACAAATATAGTTGCAGAGATTAAACACAAGAAATACTTATCTTGAGAAGAAGCTTGTCCCGCAACCATCTATGTCACTGCAACATTCCACCCAACCATAATCCAATGTTCTCCTCAATCTCTCAACAACACATCCACCCCTGACTTGGGAATGATTCCCACAATGAAGAAGGGAACAATAATAGGTTTACACATAGCCAAAGAAATATCAAAATTCAGCCAAGTGAAAACTACATTTGGGTTTATCGAGCTGCTAAGGAGGTGGAAGGTTGAATTACTAATCTAGTGAGCTCAACCATAGAGATAGGGACACCTACATAGGATCTGGCTTGGCTTACTAAATACCTACCCACCCAACACAAGGAAGCATCCCCTTCTTTGCTACACAGTCCCTCAGGCTATGCCTTCCCTTTCAGTTCTCTTCAGGGTGGGAAAGAATGAATAACCAACCCCACTTAATCTCTTTATGTGGTTCCTTTCCACACTCAGTTTATCAAGCTAATTCTTCCGTCTTCCACTCCAAACTAGTTCAGACCAAAGAAAAGGATGCATGCACAACAAAATCCAAGTTCTGGGCATGTACAAAAATATCTTGGAGACCAAATTTGATAATGGTGAATGGGGGAAAATGATCCAGGATGAGAAATATGTTTTAGAAATATTCTATGGGCTTCACGTGGGAAAAAACAACCCCTTCAATCCCCCAATTTGTGGATCTATTCTCCCATGGATTGTCACCAAAAAACAAAATTCCCCAACTATGTGAAGGAGGAAACAACAGAAAAATGCCCAGGAGAGATCCCAACCACTTCACATTAACATAACAACTTCCCAGCCATGGGGAAAACAAATGAAACTGCTTCCCACATGAGGAAAAATGCCCAAGATATCCAAAAACACATGAGGAAGAGAGGATGTGAATGCATAATAGAATGGGAATGTATTTGGGTGTTAACTTTCCCCATAAATCAAAATCATGTTTTTCAAAATTTGATTCCTTCTAAAATTCAAATTTGACTACCATACTCTTCCCATCCCCATGCAATAACTACCTCAACTAATTTCTGGCAGAAATAAATGATTGGCACAAGAAGAGAAAATGGGTAGTTAATAGTTTGATGGGTTTTCCCTTTGACATTTGGATTTTCCCCATTGGATCAAGGTTTGAATATTCCCCTCCTATTCCTTAGGAAATCATGCCCCCATATATTTAATGTTCAATTGACATAGTTGGTTGTGGGTATTTTAATTAAATTGCATATTTACGTGATGTCCAAATTATAATGTGCCTGGCTAGCACGAAATAACATCGGCATTGATTTTAATCACCAAAACTTAAAACAATAAATCAATGGTGGGGCTTTTTCCTTTAGCTCCACACCATGATTATTTAAAATATATACATCATATACATTTTTAATGCAATAGGGGTCAAAACCGGGGTGTTACACACCACTTGAGAAAGTGATTGTAATCAGAGTAGTGCAACATCAAGCATAGTGGTTCCTCTCTGAATTTTTGTTATGATATTAAAATACTCAAATTTTTGTAACTTAGGACCAACTCCAAAGAATTATATAGGAGAAAAAATGGAGTTGAAAGTTCAGAAAAGCTTTCCAAAATATGGAGGTAAAAATTAGTTGTTCAAAATTTGTTTTGATGGAATTAATTAATATTTGGTGTTCAGTGGTGATGTCATAGGAGATATCAATATGAAAAATACATATATCTCTACTTTTGGATACACAAAATTGTAGTACATGAGTTCCAATACTCAAATTGCAGTTAAAGAAAATTAAGCAGAACCATAGGAGAGCACTTGGTGCAATGGAAGGAGTTACCAAGTGAGGATGCCACTTGGGAAGACGAAAAAATTTTGTAGCATCGAAACTTGGCATTGATTGAGGAGAAGAAATCCTAGGTGGCAAGGACTATCATGTCCCCATCCAAATAATACTACTAGCAAATAATGTTTCACCAACCTACTAGTTCCCTAGGTTGAGGTGGAGACTTAAATTTTGTAATAAGGGAGCTATAGGACCCAAAAGGACCTTATTTTACCACATTCACATTAAAATGGGTCACATAAATAATAAATCTTAAGAAAATAAGGTGGCCTTAGTTCATGAAGACAATTGGAAGCTTCTGGAGTCTTTGGGTGACTATATTACCCCACACACTTGGCATGACCTTCATCCAAATTATAACCCATGGGGAATGTGATGTTCTTGGAGGGTGATGTGCTGTCGCATATCCTACCATGATCCAAGGAATTCGAATTAGGAGAGGAGAGTAACTGCCATGGAAGAGGAAGATAATAAGAAGACAATGTGTGCCACTTGGAAGGAGATTCCATGCACTCCATGGCAAAAAATGATGAAGGATTCTATGAAAAATATTACAAAATCATACCTGATTTTAGACCAATGGAAAATATGACATGATAGGGATACAAATAGCCACTAATAGGGTGCATTTTGGAGTTATAGGAAGCCATTCAAATAGGGGAATGAATTGGAGCATGTTGGAGAAGACAAGTGTCATACGAGTTACTAAACCACTAAGTTGAGTTGGAGGAAGTATATGGAGGGAAATTAGAACTTAGAATCCCTCATTAAGTTAATAAGTTGATGTATTAAGGAATGATAATAGTTTTTTTTATCATTTGTTAATTGTCCTTTGGAATTTTGGAGAGATTTTTCTTGTCCATTGCATAGTGGGTGTTTACTCTTCATGCTTGAACCAATTTTGATGGAGTTGTATTAGTTTCCAAGTTGGTTGATGGAGTGTTGCACCTGAAAATGTCACACTACTTGTCAGCCTTCAGAAGAATTTCATGTTTCTTGTTAACCTCCCAAAAATCCTGGTTTGGGTCACCTTGAGCATTTTTTTCCTTGACCTAGAAGGGACGGCGCTTCCTTGTATTTTGTACAGAGCATCAGCGGCTCCTACCTCAGTTGAGAAAATGGCACCATTTTCCTTCTTTTTTAGAAAAAAACCCAGGTCGACGCTCCTCTCAGTTTGGCTAAGAGCATCGATGATCAATAAAAAGGAAAAAAAAGATGTTTCTAGAAGCTTCTGTATAGAATCCTTCGTGGAATTAGTTCCTATATGCTTGGGAGAGGTGGCATTTTCCTCCCTCACCTATAGGGATCTCATTCTATCCTTTTGTCAAGTCATCCCATGGGTTCTAGGCCTATAAATGAAGCCTTCATGAGGAGAGTGGGAGAGGCCAGAAAAAGCATCCTTATGCTGCTAGTTTGAAGTTTGAATTAGAAGCAAGGTAGAGGTAGCTTGTGTTTGGAGAGGTCTTCATAGTCATAGGAGATTGTAGACATTCTTGATTGAGATAGAAGCCATCGACATCAAGGATTTTGGTTGTACTTATTTCTCATCCATATATTAATACAAAGACATTTCCCTTTCCTATAATTGATTGTAGTGTTTGTAATTAAATATTATTGGATTCCTTGATCACCAATATGGATAGTGAGTTATCATCATGCTCTCATTGTTTTTGTTTGTCTTGTGATCTCTTTTACAGATACTGAACCATTGCAAGGACTTTCTGGAGAGAAGATAAATGGATCCAAGGTTGAGGTATAATGTGTTTTATGTTAATTGATTTAATTATTCAAGGAAAGGATATGTTACTGTGTCTTTTTGTTCTGTAGTTGTGTCTTACATTGCAGAGGAACAAGCAGTGTCCTCACTGGTTGAGAATTCCTATTAACAAAATTGGTGACTCTGCTCAGGATAGTATAATCCAGTCAGATATGGGGAAGATCCAGTTAGATCTGGTGCAGATCCAATCAGATATACACACTTTGGTAACCATTCCATCTATGAAGGTTATCTCTCTCTCCTTTCAGTTGTTTTAGTTAACAAGGTGAGTTATCCATTTTATGCCTCTGATATTTTACCACCATTCTGAGTAAAAAAGTTTGCACCTTTTCAGTCAGCTCAGTATTTTTGGTTTCTCCTGTAGGTTTTTAGTCTTTTCAGCCCACAGCTCCATGATGCTTTTTACTTTGGTTGACAGAGCATTGACTCATTGTAGGATGCCTTTTCTCTTCTCGACCAAAGCACCGACACCGCCTTTTCTTTTTCTTGACAGAGCATCGATGATGCCTTTTTGAAGAAGGCTAGGAGCGATGTAGTAGTTTGGGACGCTCTAGTGCAGTGCCCTTCTACACACTGAGGTAGGTCTTCAAAACCGTCTATTTACAAATTTTTTGTTCAAAAATTGGAATTTTTTCTGTCCTCTGAGACTTTTCAGTTTGTTCTGCTTGATTGCTTGCTGTCTGATTTACTGGTTTTTGTGAGTTTGATTATTTGTGTGAGCTCAGATCCAAAAATTTCTATCTTTTGCATTGTCATAAACAAAATTGGAAATATAATTTGATCTTGGTTTTTTAGTGAAGTATCTGAAAATTTCCTTTTGAAAAGAAAACCTATAGCCTCTTCCTAGAAGGTTAGTTTCTTTTGTAGAAAATACTGCTTCATGTGCCTCATATTTCCTTGAAAAATACAAAAAGAATTGTTTTATTTTTCTCTTGTTTATGCTTACGAAAATTGTTTGTTTTTTCATTTGCATGAGTGATTCAGGAAAATAGGTCTTTTTGACATTGTAGAAAAAATCAGTTTTGCATGCACATTATAGGCTTAGTTTTCTCTCTGTCATTTTTAGAAACTTTAGAGTGCTTGTTTGAAACATTTTTTGTGTTTTGAAAGGACTTCCTTTGCATTTATTTATTGGATCTTGTTTTATTGTTGAAAACAACTTTCTTATGGCATATTTTTGAAAAGAAAAGAAAAAGGTTTCTTCCTTACCCTAGTTAGTTCTCATCAAAGTCAAAAAGTGCATCTACATCTAGATTAATTTGCATTATTGGAGATAACATTCCACAAACATTCATCTAATCGTCCAAATAAAATTAACGGTAGATTTAGGTCTAAAATTGTATAGAAACTTGAGTGATAGGTTAGTGACGTGTTTGGGCGTCGTTAACCATAGGAGATGTTGTTATTTGTTTGCACTACAACCCGAGACTCACATGGTTCTTCCACGTACTGTCGGTATATCAAACGACCTTTCACATACCCTTGAGGTATATAGAAAGGTGCTTCACATACTTGATTGTATATCAGAAGGATCCTTGTGAACGGTTGTGCATTAGACATCACTACTACCGATTTGAGCTCCCATGTACCTTGTGTATATCAGGAGACCCCACTAGGATACCCTGACTATCTGATAAAATCCCTTTGGCCATCTTGTGTGGAGAAATACACCAAAAACAACATTCAGGGAGACTACTATGCACGTACCCCAGAGGTATATCGCAAGTTGTACCAACTTGACAATCCTAGTGAGAGACCGACTATTTTGAACCCATCCTGTCATTTAAGCATGCTTGCGACCTTTAGCTTTGCGTAGGTTTTGTTTGTGTTCTTTTCTCCTTTTTTGACCTAGATTAGGTAAATTCGGCCACCACCATGGCTTGGGAACTTGTGATACATCAATCTCGTAGATTGCAGGGTTTATCTCCTGACTCTCCTCCTACCATGGAAGGACAAGAAGGGGTAACCATGGAACAACCAACTTCTGCTAATGTTCGTGTAGGGACTACCCTAGCTAGTGAAACTAGAGAAGAATTCATTGTTTTTACAAATCCTTTGGTTCAACTCCCTATTGCAGCTGATGTTTCTGTGCATCTGTCGTTGGAAGGCGTGTTGATAGTCCTACTCCACCCGATTATGGCCAGAATGATCCTTTTTGGAGGAATTCTATGTGCCAAGCTATTTCTGAATTCGGGGTTATTAGACCTTCACCAAGAAATCCTCCTTTGGGAGAGGAGGAACATAGAATAATTAATGCATCTATCAATTGAGCTCATAACTTTTCAGAGAGAGTAGAAAGAATCATTCCTCCACCTATGTCTCATTATGAACTATGTCGACACTGTTACCCCATAATACAGACCCTTGGCCTATAGTTGAAATTAAACCTTCTTCTGAAGGTTATCCAACCTATGGAAGGACTTCTCGCAAACCATGGCCTGAAGGATATCATTCACTAGCTCAAGTGTTAGGACCTATTAAAGAAATTCCATTTCAAGGTAATCTAGGTCTAGATGACAATCCTACAGTCTCAAATCATAACCCCATTACTAGGCCTTCCATACCAGTAATGGTTGGTGGGAGATGCAAAAATCAATTTATGTCAGTACATTCTAACACTGGGGGGAAACCCCAAGCATGAGTTACATCATCTGTTATTGGAATTATTGCTAGTTCAGGACAAGTTGCAACTATAGCATAGCCTGCAGTCATCATCCCTCCTACTAATATCAACATTGTTCCGCCTGCATCCAGTTCAGGCCAACCCTTAGGGGTGAAACTTGTCAATAATCTAGCTTCTTAGGGATATACTTATCTAGGAACTCATCCACCTACGGTCAATCAAGTTTATCAACAACCACCACCAGTGGTTATTTATCCTAGAATTCCCTACCTTGGAAATGATTTTGTACCTTGGGTACAACCTAGTTGGTCCAATGTTCTATCATATGGAGGATCTTTTGTTAATACTGCTGGAGGATATGGTGGCCTCCCCCTGAAGGACCACCGTGTGGACCTGGAGGACTTGGAGGACCTAGAGGACCCGAAGGATGTGGAGGTATTGGGGGTCCTGGAGGACCTAGTAGACCATTTGGAGGACCTAGTGGACAATTTGGAGGACCACCACCTAGAGGCCCACCACCACTGCCTAGAGGACCACTACCACCACCATCGGTACCACCTTCCAGAGGACCCCCTCCATTGGGTGTCCCACATCCCTATGGAAATTATGGAAATCAACAATATTTTCAACAAAATTTGGGGGCATCATCCATACCCATATATAAATCAACATATGGTCCTACTGGTCATCAAATTCCATATCAGTACTACTAGTATCCATAACCAAATCAACAACTACCATTTCTGGCAACTTTAGATCTGCCAGATTTGTCAAGATTGATAAATGAACTGATCCATCATGACCCCTCTTGGCCTGCCATTCCTATAAATTTGCCTTCAGATATACCCAAGTTTGATGGTAAACCTGGTGAATATCCAAAAAACCGTGTGATGACATTTCACTTATGGTGTTCATTCACTTCTTTGATGGACAGTTCAATTCGTCTAAGGATTTTTCAAAGAACCCTCACTGGTATTGCCACAAAGTGGTACATTGATTTACCACAACACTCTTTTTGGTACTTCAATGCTTTAGTAATGGCATTTTTAACGCACTTCCAATTGCCAATCCAATATGAAACAGGTACAGACCTTTTGATTTCGCTTCGACAAACCACATAAACCCACATATCCGATCATATACATGCATGGAGATGAAGATGAAGGTTAATAAAGGCCCCCATTCCTGATCAGTTGCTCACTAATTGGTTTAGAAAGTCTTTACTTCCACCTATCGCTAGACATGTTTCCATGGGAGGCACTGTTACTGAGGATCAAGGTATTAGCCACGCTCAATACCTAGATTTGGTTTACTCCCAGTTAGGTACTCTATATGATCTGATTCCCCATGCTCCTCATCATACAATTGATCCATCAAGACCCACAAATGAACCACCTACTGATGGAATACTTGGTTTAGTTCAAACACAAACGGTGGAAAAACCTTCCAAGAAACAAAATCAAGCCACCACTTCGTCAAATCAACCAGCACCATCGACCAAAATTGCATCCTCCCCTGATGATTACACTAAAGTAAACATGATTCAATCAAATGAGCCTTCTAGAAGAAAGAAGAAAGGAAAAAATAAATCTAAAAAACTTCATAATCAACAGGAAGGGAACAAAACACAGAACTCTGATGTTGATTCAAAAGGTAAGCGAAAGGTAAAATTTCCTTGTTTAATCTGTGGAGGTGACCATTTTACAAAAGAATGTCCTTGTCATGAGGAATTTAGTAAGTTTTTTAAAACTTCACCCACCCCATCAGTCTTGAAAGATCCTTTCCCTTCCCAACAATAGTTAATTGATCATAAGTCCTTAAACAAAACTTCTAACTCTACTGATGAAGTTTGAATGATATCCAATGAAACGGTTAATTTAAATACAAGAGCACACATTTATGACCCTCCTCTAAAAAAGAATCCTAATGATATGCCATCTGAAAAACCCTAAACTTCCACACCTCCTCCTAATAATTGTCTTCATATTGAAAAACCTATACTAGAAGCAATTTTCCTTCCACCAAAGGGTACTCTACGTAAGTCCATAATCAATCCTAATGCTCGTGCTTCCCAATATTATAATATTGTTGAAGATTTGGCTCAGGTACCCTGTGCTATGTCAGCTTTAGAGGTACATCAAACCTTCCCAACTCAATGGAAAAACTTACTTACTGCCCTTGGAGCCATGGATCCCAAGAATAGTAACATCATCACTTTCAAACTGGATGATTTCAAGAGGAGACTCTCACATTAGTTAGATTTCTAGATCGCTACCAAGATTGCTAGAAAGACTATCTGTCATACCATTTTGGATGAGGATGCCTATACATCAGTTATGTATTTATCTTGTTGGAGAGCCATTGGCTCTCCATAAATCAACCGTTCACCTACCACTCTTAAGGATTTTGATGGTCATAGTTTTCAACCCTATGGATTACTACCTACCATCCATGTTGAACTGGGGGGCAAGTCAATATCCATTCATATTGAAGTCGTCGATGCTCCTTTGGATTACAACTTAATCCTAGGTCGTAACTGGTTTTATGCTATGAAAGCTATAGCATTGAACATTTTTCGGATCGTCCAGTTCCCATTCCAAGGAAAGATTGTTATTGTTGATCAATTAGATTTCATCACACCTAGTACTATCACACATGATGCAAATAGTGTTCCGCTTCTGAACACCCCACAATATAAGGACATTGGAGTAGGTCTTATCAAATATTATTTATTCCCTCACCTAATCCTACTCCTGCTTCACAAGATGCATCTATTAACATGATTTATACCTCTCATATAGACACAGGAAAATAAATTACTGATGAATCAACATCCTTTTCCCCATTCGAGTAAATTTACAGTGCAATCCAAGCTACCAGTGATTCCCCCACCAATGACCACTTGTTGGTGTCCTCATACCACTATCACATGCCATACTAGCTCGAAAACCCCTCCCCTTCTCTAGATTATCTTTCACACACACTTCCTATGGACGAATCTATTATGGAAGTTATGTCATTTGATGAGATGCCTTGGGAATATTATCACCACATATCTTCTTTCCTTCCCCCTTGCCATATGGTAAAAGACCACTTCACCTCTACAGTTTCGTTTGATATATTCCTCAACCCTTAGTCTCTGATCCTCACTTGTAGTGTCGATTCTGAAGGAAACTTATGCAACATTACAAAAACTATGCCTATAGACATATCAATGAAAACTAGTGTTTTGGAAAACATTTTCATCAGACAAAACTCTTCACCTGAAGAGGTTAAAACATACACGACCCTTTATAAGGAATTTATAGATGTCTTTGAATGGACATATGAAGAAATGCCAGGGATTGATCCTTATATTGTTGTTAATGAAATCACAACTTACCCTAATGCCAACCCCATCAGTCAAAAACTACAACAAGTCCATCCAAGAAAAGCAGCCGCTATTAAAGAAGAAGTTGAGAAATTTCTCAGGGTTGGTTTCATTTACCCCATACCATTAATTGAATGGGTGTCCAACATAGTCCCTGTAAACAAAAAAAAGGGTACTATTAGGGTTTGTATCGATTTTAGGGATTTGAATTGAGCTTTTCCAAAAGACAACTTTCGCACTCCTTATATCAATCAGATAATCGATACATGTGTCGAAAGCATTATTTTTTCCTTTATGTATGGCTTCTCCGGCTATAATCAGATTGAGATTCTCCCGTCAGATCAACACAAGCGTCATTCATTTTCCCTTGGGGAAATTTTTCTTATTGTAAAGTTCCTTTCGGTTTAAAGAACGATGGCGTGACATTCCAACGTTCCATGTCCTATGCTTTTCATGACATTAAACATGTTGTGGAACCCTATCTTGACAACCTGCCTACTCATTCCAAGCAGTAGGATATTCATTTCAATCATTTGAGAGCTGTGTTTCTTCAATGTCGTCATTTTAATATTCGTCTAAATCCCCATAAATGTTTTTTTTTGTGTAGAAGCTGGCCGACTTCTTGGTTTTATTGTTTCCAAAGATGACATCTGTATAGATCCCTTGAAAATTGAATCTATCTTAGCCCTACCTACTCCCACAAATGTAACTAAACCCCAAAGTTTTGAAGGGAAGGAAAAATTTCTACGTAGTTTCATCTACAATTATGCAGAAAGGACACATGGTTTCATGAGGTTGCTCAAGAAAGATACCCCTTTTGTCTTGGATGATTTCACACAACGCGTGTTTGATAATCTTAAACATGCACTTACCCATGCACCAGTGTTGCAACAACCAAATTATGCTAAGTACTATTCCTTGTATGTGGCTACATCCTTGTCTACTATAGGCATGGTCCTTGTTCAAACATATGAACACGACCAAGAACATGTGATTTATTACGCTAGTAAGAGCCTTCTTGACTCTGAAACTCGATACTCACATGTGGAGAAACTTGCTCTGACCACAGTCATCGCTGTCCAGAAGTTTTGTCATTATATTTTTCTCCACACCACCACTATTTATGTGGATTCCAACCCCATGTACTATGTTCTTACATTTCAAGTGCTTGGGGGAAAATACTCACGTTGGATCATGATTTTCCAAGAGTTTGAGCTAGAATTCACCAAAAGTACTTCCAAGAAGTCCCTCCTTTTCGCAGATCTTATATGTGACCTTCCTCGTACTACTGAGACTACAGATCCCTTTGATTGATTACATGATGAATCATTGTTTCTCATTATCACAATTGATCCATGGTACAGAGATATCATTTTGTATCTCCAGACCTTACAATACCAGCCTACTGCCTCTCGAGACGAACATCGTCACAATCGCCACCAGGACAAAAGCTATCTTATTCTGAATGATACCCTATATCGACGTGGTGTTGACTCTATCTTATGACGTTGCATTACACATGAAGAGGATGAGATTGTTCTAAATGATTGCCATGCTGGAGCTTATGGAATTCATCTCTCTAGGTTGGATACTTCCTAGAAAATATTGAGTGTCGGGTATTTCTAGCCTTCTATTTTCAAATATTGTATTGAAACAATCAATAAATGCCCACCATGTCAAATTTTTACTCCCAAGAAACACACACATCGAGCTCCACTTCATCCCATTGTAGCAGTTGGCCCCTTTGCAAAATGGGGAATAGACTTCGTGCACTGTAGAACTACCTCAGTCGGGGGGCATGGCTACATTATCATGGCTATGGACTATTTTACAAATGGGATGAGGCAATTCCCACATATGTTGAAGATGGTAAGACTGTTGCACTATTCTTATTCAATCATATCATTGATAGATTCGGGATTCCTAGGTCCATTGTGACCGACCATGGGTCACATTTTTAAAACAATATGATGGTAGAGCTTAGTGTAAAATTAGGGTTTCATCATGATAACTCTACACCATACTATCCTTAGGCCAATGGCCAGGTTGAGGCTATAAACAAAGTATTAAAAACAATGCTTCAGTGGATGGTAGGGACATCCAAGTCAAACTGGCATTTACAACTCTTCTCTACACTCTAGGCCTATAGGACTACTGTCAAAACTTCCACCGGTTTTACACCTTTCCAACTAGTATATAGATTGGAAGCTACTCTCCCGATAGAATGTGAGATCCCTTCTTTAAAACTTGTTGTGGAATTATTACCCAATACCACTATAGATGAATAAAGATTCCTGTATGTGAATAAACTTGATGAAACTTGATGTGATGCTGCCTTAGATAATGAGGCACATAAACGAAGAATGAAAATCCAATATGACAAGACCTTCCAACCCCGTTCCTTCAATGAAGGAGACATGGTTTTGACCTATGACCAAAATTGTGATAAACTGGGGGTGGACAAATTTGAGTCTATGTGGCATGGGCCCTATATTGTCAGTCATGTTTTAGATAAGGGGGCATATGAATTGGTTGATTACGACGGGATACCTTTGGGAGAGCCCCAAAATGGGCTCTACCTCAAAAGGTACTATGCCTAGGTCATCTAGCATAAATTCTTTTGTAAATATTGTTTATAGTTTGTTGTGTGTCTTAAGCTTTGAGAGGTGTGCCTTTTGTGTGATTTAAAATGTGTTTTTTTCATAAAACCCTACTTATTCATGTATTTTTTTCTGATGGATAGATGAATTCCTTCATTGGTTTTGTTGATGGTGCTAATAGATATACTCTTAACCTTGCATCAACAGCTTGGGTACTGTACTCTCCTACAAGTGAGATGGTGAGTTTAGGGGGTATTCTTTTAGGTCCCTCCACGAACAATCTGGCAGAATACCATGCCATGATCGGATTGCTGACGGAATCCCTAGCTAATGATGTAAGGGAAATTAAGGTTTACCTAGACTCTAAACTAGTTGTTAAGTATCTTAACCGATTCTACACCATTCGAAATCCCATTCTTCTTCATACTTTCCGAAGAGTTAGGTTGTTAGAGAGGTCTTTTGAGCAAGTTACATATCATTATATCCTGAGACACTTAAATGTTGTGGCAGATTCCCTAGCTAACTATGTCTTGGATTGGCATATTGATCATATTTAAAAGTCCATTTG
>LPNX010815976.1:31062-41867 GCA_001517045.1 Pseudotsuga menziesii | reverse complement strand
TATATTGTAGTGCTGAGATACCAAATTTGGGCTAAAGCATCTCTAGCTTTCAATGCCTGTTCAGGACCATAAAAAGTTCAGAATACATGTACATAGGGAAAAATCTAAATATTTGAAGATTTCAGTAATACATATACAAAAAGTGAATATTAAGGCAAACTAATCCTCATGGTGCTCATGATAGCACACAATGGCTTGGGGCACTCTGTGAAGTAGTCTGGAGAACCATCTAGAGACACCTGTGGTATGGTGCTGATAACACCTGGGAACCTCATTAGTGGTCATGTCAAGAATACCCATAGTCAAGTGTTGTAGGTTCTCCTCAATAACTCCAAGCTCTTCCTCATGTTTGGATCGGTACACCATCATATCTTGGGTACCTGCTCACCTAGCAATAGGAGACATCCCAGTTGGGAAGACAGATCCAATGTTGGCATGAAAAACATTTTTATCTCAATACTACAGAAAATAAAAAATGAAATAAATATTAAATTTCAAAAAACATAAGTAGATAATTTCTTCTTACCTCAGTCATCCCACACTTCCCCCTCAGGTAAGACTAGATCTGGGTCATTTTGGAAGTTTTCCCCCTCATAGGCATAGTCCTCCAACATAAGTAGCTGGTTTCCCAACCAGCGAAAGAACCCAGAACCGTAAGTGAATTTAAGTACTCCACCTCTAAGACGAGGCATAGTTGTCACCCATGCAAGCATCCTTGGATCCTAAAGATCCACTCTGGTAATGGTCATTTGGGGACTCATGTGAGGTGCTTGCTGTAAGATAAAAGACACCACCACTGCTCCATAACCAAACTACTTCAGTGTCCCTATTTTGTACTTGTTTAGTTGACTCTTTAGACAAGCCAGCATGCCTTCACACCAGTTGCAGACAGTGAGATCCATGCGCTGCAAATCATATAGCATGTGAGATCCACTGGTAAGGTGGGCAGCCCTAGTACCTACCACCCTACCAATGGTAAATACAACTGTCCTCAAGGGGAGATCCACTAGAGACTTTATCTTTAGCTTTCCTAATTGGGACTCTGTACCCAATGAGCAATGTTGATCGATGATATCATCTAAGGATCCTTCTCCCCGTTGTGCTCCAGATAGAACCATAGGGCTTCCCCTCATAGATAAACTGGTCAGAAAATAAATATCCTCGATCTCTATAGGCAAGACGTGGACTCCCACCACAAAATTCTCCTGGTTAGGAGCCCACATGTTTATGATCTACTCCAGCAGCCGGACATGTGCGTTCATTCCTAGGATCTAGAAATACTTAAGAAGCCCACATTTCTGTAAAGCCTCAATGGTGGTTGGTTCATTCACCGCCTGGGTGTCTGGGACTTCATGCTCCCTTTCTTTCCAAATTACCATGTTGAACCTGTGACATGTAAAATTCATGATTAGTAAGTATACCATGGTAAACGAAAGAAAGATAAATGATGTTATAAATTAAAAAGCAAGATTAGAAACATGAAAAAATCATCTTTTGAGTGGCCTAGGGTTTTATTTTTCTTCTTTCTCTTCCTGGCGCTGCTGGCTTTCATGCACAGAGCACCGTGGCACTCCTTCCCTTGGCATGCAGAGCGTCATGCACCTGTTTGCTATGGATAGAGCCTTGACAACACTCCTGTCCTAGCATGACAGAGCGCCATCGGGGACGCGTACCGATGGCCAAAAAACCCTATAAAGAGGGAAATTTTTCCCTATATTTTAGCTAAATACCTCTGTTGGAATGCTAAATACTCTACCCTATCTTTGCAAAAGAAGATCTACCCTATATCTTGTCTTTTAAACTATTAAAAACATTTTAGGAGTTTGAATTAAACTATGCAAAAGAAGCAAAATGGAATTTATTGAACATGAAAAGAGGATAGGATCAAATGCTTACCTCTTCAATAAATAATGAAGCAACAATGAAGTGGGTGCTCTTGGCAAATCACCGGAGGAACTCTTGCTCTCAAATCCAACTTCCAAAAACTCACAAATGGAAAAAAACAAGTGGTAAAAATAACTTACCTACCCTTTCTATTTATAGAATGTTTGGAGTTTTCAAATATGCCTTGTAATCTATTTAATTTTGAAATCCAAATTATTTTGGTAAAAGTGGGTTTTTATTTTTTACTTTCTATAGTTTTGAAAAAGTGGCTTTTAATGGTATTTTTTGAGTTTTTTCAGGTGAATGTTGGGTCATGGTTACGATTTAAGCTATTTTTGTCTTTTTCGTGCTTAAAGAAAAACTGAAAAAGTACTGATCGTTGTTTACACTTTTTACATGCTCATTAAAATTCTAGTAGAAAGGTGTCGAGTATAATTTTTCACCTTTTTAGACTCGTAAAAATGGATTATGAAAAAGGAACTCGGTTTGGGCGTTATTTAAGCTCTTTTCAGTCTCCTCAAAATAAAAATAAAAGATTTCCAAGTGAACTTGTTGTGTTCACGCTTGTAAAAGAATCATAACGATTGACTAGTCAGGGGTAGGTTATCTATTTTTCATGCTGACTGGCCTTATTTATGAAAAAGGACCTTTTGGAGTCTTCTGAGTCATTTCAAACTCTCTAAACATGAAACAACAAATGAGTTTGCTTTAATCGGCCTCACAAACAAGCAGTGTCCACACTGGTTGAGAATTCCTATTAACATGGAGATGAAATTAGGAACTATAAATGGATCTTATTAGTGGTTTTTAGTTTCATTTTTAATGTCCATACAACTCTAGTTATCATCTATCTCCCTATTCTCTCATTCCTTCTTCTCCATCCCCCATACTCTCCTGTGATGGCACACTTGTTGGAGTGGTGCTTGCGCTTTGATGGATCTATTTGATGGAAAATATTGAGTATATTATTTATGTAAATATAATATTATGTACATATAATCTATAATTTGAGATATAATAAATCCATGTGTAAAAGGGCAGCATTCCCATGCTCTGGAATAACTAGTTTTCATGAATTTGGCTTCAAGATTGAAAGGGTTTTATATCAGCTTTGTATGAGGAATTTTATCTGAGTTTGATTCTTTTGGAGAATAAATTTATATTTTGTATATGGCCATTATATTTCATGTTACTATATTAACCATTTATTCTATTGTTCACATGCCAAACATAACCTAATCATTTAGTTTCCACATAATCAATTTCCATGAAAGTTACCTTACAGATGTTGCACCTCATAACCAATTTGGAGAGATTAATAACCATGAAAAATTACAGACATTTATGTCTTATATTAATCCCCATACTATTTTCTGAAATTTGGGAGGTTCGTACTACATTTGGAGAGCCCAAAAGTGTCATCTACCATTGGGGGTTTTAACATCGATTTTCCTAGTGTTTTTGTCCTTCTTTCCCCAGGGTTCAAAAGAAAGTTGAAAAATAATTTAAAATGTATATGAGAATTAATCATATTAATTAGGATTTCATAAGACCCCTCAATACCTTCCATACATAATTTGAATTCATTTGTGTGCATTTGGATCAACCTGGGTTTCACTAGTTCAAGGATAGAAATTTGCCGAAATTGTGCAAACTTGAATAACATGTAAAAATGAGTTTTATGATTTGAACATTGAGTGTATGAGGTATTTTAGTATGTTTTAAATCCATTAGGTTCATTCCATAATAATCTTTTAAAGTTTTGGTGGTGTTTGGAATGAAATCAAGAAAGACTATTTTACTACTCTTTCCTAGTTTCGAAATTAGACAAATTATTGAAGGAGGAGGTATGTAAGCTGTTTATGTAAAGTCCTTAACCAAACCATATTAATAATCCACATATATCAGTTTATCGATGATATAAAAATCTAATATCACTTTCCTTGATCTTCCCCAGTTTTCTCATAACATGGTGTTAGTGTGAAATCCATTATCATTGAGGGTGTTGAGAAAGAATGTTTTCAATGGCGACATTTTCCAGCCTCTTTGAAATATTTTGGAAAGTGTAACTAGTTTCTACAAAAGGTACAACACAAACTTCTTATTTATTGATAGAATTAAAGGAACACATATCTATATCTTCAACTTCAAGAGACACATAAAACTATGGCTCTTCAATATTTGCTTCTTGATATGCAGAAGAAGCATTTTAATCAAAGAGAATGGTAGCAACATGAACTTGTTGTGTTGAATCTACTACTTATTCATCATGAACAACTTCATCAGGGGTTGTAGAGGCCAAAACATCTTTAGAAAGAATATTTGAGGTGTTAGGTCTAGTCTCCAAATTGCTAGAATGATCCTCATTGTGCTTGCCAATAGATCTATCCAATTTTGTACAGAGATCCTTTGGGTATTCAGCAGAATCAATAAGGTAGCACATGCTTAGGGAAATAACCAGACATATATCTCAAAAGTATTTATCACAGTCATTCATCGATTCATTTATATCTTCATCAGAATCTTCACCAGATCCAATATATATCTCATAGAGACCTTGTATATTTAGATATGAAATCATCTTCAATTTCCACTCTGAATAACTTGTGAATGGAGTAGGAAGAGGAACTGATACTCTCAAATCCATATTAAAGTTGTACCTACAAAATCAACCTAAAAATATGAAATGCATGATTAATTAATGAGCTCCCAAAGCTTTGATTCCATGTAGAAATTCTAAATCCTTGATGGCATAAATAATTTCATAAATAAGCTAAGGATCTAGGCACACAACTAACCTCACATAGAATTGCAAAGAATTAACTTAAAGAGAGGAATAATAATGAACACAGATGAAGAATAAAGATATCATTAAATATTGATCAATGAATGATATTATTATATTTATAACATATCCTTATAAAGGAAAACCAAATTTACAAAGGATAAACTGAAGCTAGCTCGTAAGGCATGGTTATTAAATATGAAATGGCCCCAAAGGTGACAAAATTCACTTCCCAAACCTATCAAAGAGGTCACAAATTATATAAAGAAAGTGGTATATTTAATGAGTGATGGAAAATATTTCTAATCATTGAAACTAGAGAGAAAATCATGGAGGATGAGTTATCCACAAAGAGGATAGTTTCCAGTCAACTAGCTTTATCCTAATCTAGTGAAAAGATGAAAAAGAAGGACAAAAGCAGTCTTAAGGTAGGAATTCTCCCTTTATATGTTGATCATTCAATAAAGCACCAAAATTTTATCCAAAATAATTCTAAGTGCGCTCCTTGGGTTTTTATGTCAAGTGCTGACCAGGTGGTACTGTATGGAGGCCAACTACCTAGTCTAGTACATAGGAATTTAATTAAAATGACTAGTTATTATATCCTAAGTTTATAGGTGGGTTTTTAATATTCCAATAATTTGTACCCTCACCCCATTGATTCTCATAGCATATATCTCTTGAGGATTTTTGGCTTCCTGAATTTCTATCATGTCTCTATATTCCTTAAGGGAAACTCTGCATTATTATCTCAGTTCATCGGACGTTCATATCACTAGAGGTAGGAATTTTGTGTTGGTGGTAGTTCATGGTTACAACCCACTTATGAGGATATTTATTTCATCATTGGGCTATATAAGAGAGGGGAGGATTTACCCCAGTTCCCTGATGTACCAAATGGTGTTGCAGCAGAGAGTTAGCTAGCTTACTCTCTGAGATATATCAGTGGTGCAATAATTCATATGTCTAATTTTTAGGTGAGTGGTGGGTAGATTTGAATATATTATTTTGGTCGAGAGGATATTAGGTTCCTCTGTCTTATCCTTACAATTCTCGTGCACTCCAATTATGATGGGAAGCACATTATTTTTCTCTTACTGTATTATGTTAACTCTTTAGTGAAGAGACCTAGATGCATTAGGTGGTTTGCCAATTGTTTTCTAGGATTTTTGTTATGCTTTGGATAGATTTTATGCAGTGATTGAAGGGAATTCAAACTTCCCTTTCGGTTGAGATATTTCTTGTTTATTTTTTGAGATTTTTCCAGGAACTAGGCCATCATTTGAGCGCCTACCTACTAGGATGATGGCTGAGGTGTGTATGCACATGTGGGGGGAGATGATGCCCAAGATGGTGAAACCTGAGTTCCCAAATAGGATCACCTCATATGTATTGGAGGTGTTTTATAGTGAGGATGACCATGCACTTGACATGGTTCCATATGCATATTCCACCATGTACTAGACAAGGTGCTCGAAGATCTTCTTCACACTAGTTGAGCAACCTAGTGAGAGAAGTAATATTAATATTATGTTTAAATTTCTATAGTTTCATTTTATTTTCTTTGTAATTATAAAAAATAATATATTATAAATATTAATATTTTTAATGACTCTTGTATAATTATTATTATGTACTATATATTTTGCAGATATTGGCATATTTGATGTAGAGGTCGGGTCACATCCTCTCACTCATGATGATGAGGATATGGAGTAGAATAAGAACGACCCACATGAGGTGGCTGGTAGAAATCATGGCCACCGCCCATGTAGGCCCCAATATATAGTTATTCACGATGTGGTAGACAAGTTAGCCATATTTTTGGATGATGTAGGTGTACAACCTGTGTGGATGCATTAGATTCGTGATTCCCCTTATCTTGCAGAGATATGGAGGATATTGTCCTCGCCATATGATGTTATTGATGCAGGACATTTTCGATGCATGCTTTTGGTTGGATTCCTCTTTTACATGTCCTCCTTATCCTTCACCTCCTCTCGTACACCTTTGACATCTCATGTACCTCCTCCCCCTCCACCTTTGACATCTCATCCTCCTCCTCCTCCATTGTTGTTTAGGACAATGCACCGTTGTAACCTAGGGTCTAGGGTTACCAAATTACTATGAAACTTGTAGAGAATCAACTTTTATAGAAAATGAAATAAGAATAGGAAAATAGTTTGGCTTACCTGGTTTATGACGGTTGATCCAAGCTTTGTCTTCTCCGACTTCAATCTCTTCCAAAGCTTCTAGGGCTGCTCCTCTTCACCTGCAAAGAGCCAATTCTTCAAGGAATATCTCATGTATATATATCATAGGTTAGTGAAATACATCTTAATAACATAATTCAAATCATTCATAAACCAATATACATGAGAAAGCACAATACACAGATTGGAAGAAGAAGTCTCTTTATTAACAAACAATGAATAGGTGAGAATACAACCCAGCATCTGACACAAGGAATCCTCTACAATCGAGGACAATGCATTCTGCTGCTCCAAGACTCTGAAGGTATACCACCAGCATAACTTTTCTCTTTTAAGAGTGATTGATTAGTCCCATCCCAAGGCCTGTATTTATACATGGAAAAATAGAGTAGTTTCGAAAGTTAGGATGGTTGAGACAATTGAGATAGTTATGGATTAAGGCTCAACTAATCTGAACTAATCATGACTTACTTTTTTTAATGTTGAATTAAGATACACGTGAGTATATATATAAGCAAGGTGAGTGTGACACACTTGTTGCTCAAAGGAAACTCATGTGTTCAATGTACACGTGGGTCGCAATGCAAATACTCGTGTGTGGCACACGAGTTGCAATAAAAATAGGAGTGTGTGTAGCCCTCAACTCAGAATAAAAATATAAGAATCTGGTCTAAATATTATGCATCAATGGTCATGCACATGTATAGTGTTTTGGCCACTTTAATCCTATTTTTCCTTTTGTGTACCGACATAATGGATGTCAGCAATCAGACAAAGAAGTGCTATTTTGGTTGATAACATCCACCACCTTTGGTGTCTCATCCACCTCCTCCTACACCATGTCCTTCTCGTCCACATTCATCATCAAATATCCCTATACTTATACTTGACCTTCCATCCTATCCTATGAAATCATCATCTCCTTACTCATGCTTAACAAACCCTTCAGTCCTACTCATCCAATTGACCATCCACCGACCCTTACTGCACCCATTTCTTTTTATAGAGATGCTCATAGAGGGTCATACACTTAATATTTATGGACCTATCATTCCTTCTCTCATACCTCTTTTTATTTCTAGTATGGGTACGGATGCCTATGGCTCTGCTAACAGAGGTGTCGATATGAGTTCCTTGAATAATGAGCACGACACAGAGATGACCCAAGGAATATTTCAACTTGTAGATAGGACAAATAGACGTATCTTCCATGCAAGAGACATGATCATATTACCCATGTATAGAGGATGAGTGGAGGAGTAATGTTGTAATCTCACAGATCACATAAGGTTACCAATAATACATACTAAAATATACAGAATATACACAGGTTCAAGAGGCAAGAACTGATAAGATGAACAGATTATATTATTCTCAATAGATCATACAAAGCCAAGAACTGAACTTGTTCTTGTGTGGCTCAACAGCCTAATATATACAATTTACAATCAGTTAAAAGTAACGACCCGTCGGTTCGGTGAACCGACACAACTATTAGTTAACAGACTAACTACTGTGTTTACCCAGCCGACCGACGTAGTCGGTCTCTCGACTTAGTCGGCTGCTCGACTAAGTCAGTCTTCGTTCAAGTCGACTTATGTCAACTTGCTCCTTCTACATCTCCCCCACAAACAAAACATTTCTTCGTCCCGAATAAAAAGGGAGGTAAAAATAGATTAGAAGTACGAAAATAGATTTGCAAAGGGAGACTGCTACTGAGGTGGGCTGTGCAGGCGAATAGTTGGTCTCTTCTACACACAGACTTCGACTATTGCTGGGGCCGTGATGGAAAGCTGATGTTGAAAGTCTGTCCATGTCTGCAAAGATTTCTGAATATCGATGGTCAGAGTAGTAAGATTGGAGAGTACCGACATCTTCTCTGCCATTGCCATTTCTGCAATATTTTCCATGTTGGGGCCCAGCAGCTGATTGTGTTCTTCCGCAGTATCAAGGAGTCTCTGCATCTGCGGACAGATGTTGTCGACTTTCTCCAAGTTGGGAAGGGCTTGCTGAACCCACTGGTGTGCCTCACGTTCCAACTTCTGCAGCTTAGTGTTTCCCAACACTATTTGTTCTTCGATGGTCTGCCTCAGTTTTGTCTCAGTCGACTTCCTTCTTTCTAAGGCCTGAATGCCTTGTCTTGTCTGCCTGGTCTGAGTATAGACCTGCCCATAATGAGTAGGACAGTCTCGGAGTACTTCCTCAGTTACAATGGATTCCTCCATGTGGTCTTGTAGGAGTTTGTGAGCCTCCGAGAATGCTGTGTGCTGAGTCAGGAGCAGTCGGACAGTTTCTTCTTTTTGCCCGGCCTTAGTCTCGTGGAGGTGGGTCTGTATGGTCGACACCAAACCTTCAAACAGCTGATATGCTCTTTCCAGTGGTCGGTCGGTAGCAGCTTCGACAGGTCCTGGGGTAACAGTCTGTACAAGAGACCTGCATTTGTCGAGGAACTCGACTTCTTCTGTCTCCTTATCCTTGAGCTGTGTCCTTAGTCGGGTCGTCCTCCTCTTCGACTCTTTTGCTAGGGTGTTGAGTAACTGGCCAACCTCTGAGTCGGTCAACGAGCTTACATCCCGTAAGCTAATCCTTAGCTGACTGGGTCTAGGAAGAGGTTCTGTTGGCTCCTTTTCTTGCTCTGTTGGTTTGTCGGGAGGACCTGCAGAAGTGGAAGGTGGATCAGAGGTCGAAGGGTTGAGTGGCTGTCATGCTGGTGGTTTCTGAGTGTACGGTTTTTTATTTTTGGAATTTTGTATCTTTTTATAGGTTTTTGGTGTCAGTTAAGACGGTTTTTTTTTTTTTTCTTAGGCCCTGTACCTTTTAAGTCGGGCTCCATTGACAAGCTTCCGAAATACCAGGCCCTGCAATGTTTTTAGTCGGACCGACCCATTGGGATGTATTTCTTCGACCATGTACGGGCCCATCCATTCTGTGTGAAGTTTCTTAGGCTTTCCTTTGACTCAACTGTTATACAGTAGGGCAAGGTCACCGACTGACATATTTTTGTTTCTGATATTACGGTCGTGCCAAGATTTCTGCTGCTGTTTTTGTATTTCTTGGTGCTGGATGGCCATAAGTCTATGTTCTTCTAATTTATTAAGTTGAAGTAGTCGATATTTCCTAGCCTGTTCGACATCGACATGTAGTATCTGTGCAATGATAGGTGCCTATTTTTTGAAGTGCAGAGGTACGACTGCTTCTTGCCCATATACCAGTCGAAATGGGGTTTGATCAGTCGACCGTTTGTAGGCTGTCCTGTATGCCCATAAAACTGCAGGAATTTTCTCATCCCAATCATCTTTGTCAGCACCGCATATTTTAGTGAGTCCTTTTGTCAGTGTTTTATTGAAAGCTTCAATTGCATCATTCGACTGAGGGTGGTATGCTGTACTACGTCGGTGGTCGATGTGAAACTTGTCGGTTAGATTTTTGATAGTTTTGTTAACAAAGTGTGAGCCTTGGTCACTGATCAAGGTGAGTGGACATCCAAATCGAGTAATAATATTTTCATAAATGAACTTTGCAGCTACTTCACTTGAACATGTGTCGACAGGTTCATCTTCTTCCCATTTAGTAACATATTCTACTGCAGTGATGATATACCTTGCACCTGATCGTCGGGCTGGGACAGGGAATGGTCCTATGAAGTCTATAGCCCAGATTTCAAATGTAAGACTAGGGTTTACAGAGATCAGGGGCATTTCTGTACTCGGCAGTGGTCGACCAAGTCGTTGGAATCTGTCACATCGACTAACAAAGGTTTTACAATCCTTATGAAGCGTCGGCCACCATAATCCAGACTGTTGAATTTTCTTAGCAGTTGTGTCGGCCTGAAAGTGTCCTCCTGCTGGTCTGTAGTGTGCTTCGTGCATGATTTGCTCTCGTTCATGGGAAAGTACACATCTTCTAAGCACATCATCTAACCC
>LPNX010815976.1:5845-29185 GCA_001517045.1 Pseudotsuga menziesii | reverse complement strand
AAGCACTGTCGGGTGGGTTTTTTCTGTACTTTTTGGATAGTCCAGCACCCTCTTGCTTGTGTTTCATAGTTTTCCATTTCCCAGTCATATAATTCAGCATCTGAATTATAACCAACTGAGTCGGGGTTACCTAAGTAAAGCTCCCCTTGGGCATTTGGTTCTGTATAGTCAGTATTGTTTTGGATCTGATAAAGTTGTCGGATATCGACTTCCTCATCGATTGGTTCAACCCAGGGTTGGCCTTGGGAGGGGTTAGTAGGTACTATGACCTTTTGACCATTCCCTTTGAGTTTAATACGTTCTTTATCTAGAGAGATAGAGGCTTTCATATTTCTACCCCAAGGTCGACCTACAAGGGCTGGGAAGGAGCTAGATCCTTCCTTTGGGTCAATAATTTCGAAATCGACCTTAGTCGATATGCCTTTAATGGTTGTGTCTACATTTTTCCAAACCCCAATGGGTTCAATAAGGCCCTGATTGGCTAGTTTCAGATAGATTCCTGACTCATAGAGTCGAGGTCGTCCCATCCTTTCCCATGTATCCCGGGTCATGATATTTACCTAAGACCCAAAATCAAGCACCACTTGTCGGACATGGAAACCTTCAATTTCCAGGTCGATAAGAGGGTCGACATCATTTTTGTCTTTTTGATTTAGGCTACATATGTTCTTAGTTTGTTTCTCAGGGTTAGTGCTTTTGATTTGATGCAATAAATCAATGAACTGACCAACAGATTTATCTGTTTGAAGGAGATGGGTTAATTGCTGGGTTGAGTCGTGTCGACTGTGGCTAATGTCTTCGTGCTGTGCAAGGTTTGTAAATATGTTTGTGGCTTCTTGATATGTGTGTTGTGCTTTGCAAGGGTCAGGGTATGTAGTTTTGTGTGTGATCTTACTAATCGGAGGATTATCAGGCCCGGTTTTAGTGCCTTGTCGAGTGACGATGTGCAAATTCTTAGTAGTTATGACATCATTCTTCTGGACACAAGACAAGACATTAACATTCTTTTTATTACTAATTTTTTCCAACATTGTAGGGCAATCCTCCAAGGAGTGATCGCCTACCCCACAATGTGTACAAAATTTAAGATCAGTCCTGTCCTTGTACGGACAGTCTGCGCATCTGTGCCCTTCTTTGTAACAAATAAAGCATTGAGTAGGTCGATGACTTCGTATTTCTCGACTCCCAACGAATCGACCTGTTCTTCCAAACCCTGGTCGTCGATTGTCATTTCGACGGTCGTAGCATCGGCCATCATTTCATTGCCCATTCTGGTTATTATTATTGTTCTGCTCTGTGTTCTGTGCTACAGCATTAGTCTGGTAGACGGCCTGGTAGTTTTGTCTATTTTTGAGGTTGAGATGGCAGTCGGCCGTGTGGTGATTTGCAGTTTCGCATATAGCACACCAGGAAGCTTTTCCATTCTTCATATTGTAAGGACAGTCGGCGGTGGAATGGTCTCCTCGTTCCTGGCAGATGTCACAAAACGCCTTTGTCTTTACAAAACGGACATCTTGTCGACTGAATTGCTGTCGACAGTTATATTTTGTATGTCCGGCTGTTGAACAGTTAGTGCACCAGATGTCTTGGTTCTTAAGTGTGAGCTCCTTCAAGGACTTCTGCATATTCTCCAGCTGTTCTTCCAAACGGTGGTCAGTCGGGCAGGCAGGTATGTCTTCATCCATCTCGACCTGCAATGCTTTTGTCAACGCATATTCGTACGAATTGAATGTCTCCAGACTGATGTGTCGGTGAACTTTTTGTGACAGTCCTGCAAGGAACCATTGAATGAGTAATTGTTCGTCGATGACGTAGTCCAACTGAATCAATAGATCCTTCCATCGTTTATCGTAATCACGGACTGTTTCTCCTGGCTTCTGTTGGGTCGTCTTCAGCTTCTTGGCTGCTAGGTGTTTAGCGTCTGGGGTCTTGAAAAATGATAGGAATTGCGCCTTTATCTCTGATTTTGTTGCTCTAGGTTGCCTTTCGGTAAATGTCATATACCATGTGAGAGCTCTTTTCCAAAGGGCTCCTGCGAACTGGGCTATCTGTCGGTCTTCTTCTGTTACTTTGTTAGCCTCCCATATCGACTCGCAGACAAACCAGTGTCATCTGGGGTATTCATCACCCTCATAAAGGGGAATCTGAGCAGATCCGTGACCCATGTCGGAGTCACTGTCACTACTCTCTGATGATGTCGGAGGAGGAGGTGGAGGTGTAGGAGGTGGTGTTGTAAGGGGTGGGGTTGTTGATTCAGTCGAATCGGTCGGGGTGACGATGGGGTTTTGGTCGATGGAACTTGTGCTTCCATCGGTTGTCGACTCTTTCTCATCGAAGAGGGGATTGTTGATAATTTGTCTTCTTAACGACCCGCTGTCACTTTGTGTGCTCAGGTCTGACTCGTGTGTATCTTCTGAAGTTGTGTGTGGCAGGGGGGGTGCTCCTTCATGTGTCGGCAGGAGCAAGTGGATACTTCGAAAGGAAGGTGCCATTTGAAAGGTCACCTAGTTACCTTCGATCGGTCGACGTACGACAAGATGTCGACCTGGGTATGGTTCATCGCCTAGTCGGCTCCAGAGTGTAATGTCTCTAGCTCTTAGTCGAAGGTCATCTTCAATAATAGTTTGTATTCTGGTACGCGGACCTACTATTGAAAGGGTTACTCCTTCGTCGGGAACAATTAGTTGGAGAGCTTTTGGCTGCTCTATCCACATTTCATCATCTTCAGGGGACGCCTCTTCTTCTTCGCCTTCTCTGCGTCGGTCATGACTCGACTCTGGCGGTGCTTCCTCATGGTCGGTCTCCCTAGGGTTTTGCTGCAGCTCTGCGGCTCGTTCTCGTCTAGCTTCCCTTTTCTTCTGTCTTTCATCCCTTTCGATTCTCTTAATGTCCGACATACTGTAGTACAATACTATGCCTTCAGTTCTTCTTCGGTCGATTATGCATTACTGGTGACTACGACTCTGGTCGACTAGGATCCACTATGCTCGATGTCCGACACACGACCAGCTACCCCCCCATGGCCTACCCGATGCTTTTTAGAAAGCTCGGATGGGGTCTATTTACTCAGGAAGTATTCCCACTCTCTTTCAGCAATGAATTTTTCCCACTGCTTCTGCTTCTCCGCCCAGTTAGTGTTTGAGGGTGGTTCACGTAATAGAGGTCGAGGTTCAACAATGTGCCCTGCTCCTTTCTCTATTAGAAACTTGAACAGTAAAGCCAGTAAGGAACACAAGAATTGATCAGCAAATTCTGTGAAAAATTTCTGACGGACGGTTTCCACAGAGGTCCTGTCTTCGACTGCTTGTTCCTCACAGAAGTCGTCGGCTATCTTTTCGAACCACTCCGAGAGATTCGTACATCCTCCTCGGATCAGTTTCTGGAGTAACTGTTCTTCTTTAGTCTTGTCCGGTTTTCTCATCCAAAAGCTGCTTTAGTAGATGGGGCACGGATTCGACAAACTTTTCGTGAGTCTCAGTGAAAAATCTGGCTTTTGCTTCTGCGACCGTCAATCTGTTCCTTCTTGCGTAATTTTGTAGATAGTTAGCAATTTTTCGCTCCCACCAGTCCTTTATCTCCTGCTCTGGTATCATATGTGAGCATATATTCCAGTTATGTACTACCGGCAACGGAACCAATGTTGTAATCTCACAGATCACATAAGGTTACCAATAATACATACTAAAATATACAGAATATACACAGGTTCAAGAGGCAAGAACTGATAAGATGAACAGATTATATTATTCTCAATAGATCATACAAAGCCAAGAACTGAACTTGTTCTTGTGTGGCTCAACAGCCTAATATATACAATTTATAATCAGTTAAAAGTAACGACCCGTCGATTCGGTGAACCGACACAACTATTAGTTAACAGACTAACTACTGTGTTTACCCAGCCGACCGATGTAGTCGGTTTCGTTCAAGTCGACTTATGTCGACTTGCTCCTTCTACAAGTAATAAAAATTGAAGTAATAGCTGAGCTAAAAGTGTAAACTGAGACATTAGTATTGAAAAAGTTCAGAGAGTGATATGTTCAAGGAGAACATGTTGCCACTATTTATAACCCAAAGAGAATAATTCTTCCTTATCTTTCCTATTAAATTTTAACGAGTCCAGGAAATTCAACTCAGGTCTCTCTTCATTTTTTACAAGCTTCAAGAGAAGAGAGAATAATGGTTGATAATGTTACTAATTCGTGGATTTTATGAGACCGAACTAGTACATGCTTGTTTGGTGTTTTCATATTTAGAGAGTCTGAAAACTCCAAATAAGACTCTAGGGGGGTGATTTTTCATACAATTTAGTCTCTTGAGGCCGAGAAAGTATAAAAGAATTGACAAGAGAAATCTGTTAGCTTCCGAAGAAGTAAGGCACACCTTTTTCATACTTAGTCAGGAAGGTCCGAAAAAGGTTAAATTACCACCTACCCAAAGCCCCTTCCAAAGAATCTTATAGCCTAAGTTTTACGAGTGTGAAGGAAGGCAATATCACTCAGAAAGATCCATTTGATTACAAGAAATGGGGCTTACAACTATAAAATCAATGCTTTGTTCTTTAGGGTTTAATGAACATGACAAAGAAATAAAGTACGCTCAGAATCATTTTCATGTTTGGGTCCAGAGCATGAAAAAGAGAAAACTAAGCTCACACTGATGTTCCTTTTCTGTAAGTTTAGTCCCTTAGGTCTGAAAAAAGTGATAAACCTATACCTAAGAATACTCTTCTCAATTCCAAAGAAAAGAGAGTGCTCCTTTTTCGTAAATATTCCACATGATCCAAAAAATTTATAAGCTACCACCAATGTGGATGCCCATTCACATATTCTTAATGATCCTGAATGAACAAGTTTACTCGGTAGTCAAGTATAATTTGAGGAGTCAGACCTGGGCCTAAAGAAACTCCATATATTTCCCATGAAGTTTTAATGAGTCTGGAAAATCCAACTCACAACCTCCTTACTATTTTTAGTGAGCTCAAAGGAGAGTAGAAAGAATTTTCTAAATGTGAGGACACGAGTGTTAGAGGCAGGTGAAACTAGTTCCAAGCACGAGGAACAAAAATATGCATAGTGCAAGGAACATGAGAAAGATAAAGAAACTTGGGGAACATCTCTTCAAGGAAAAAGGTGCCAAGTTGCAAAGGCAAAATGGTACAAGGATAAGAGATGATGAGAGTGAAGATGAGGGCTTAGACAACGAGCTAAAAGTGTGGAAGCCATCATCAGGCTCATAAGCGTGAGCAGGGTACATGCAAATGTAGTTACAACTTGAATAATAAGGTGAGACCAGTAAAGAGTTGTGCATCCAACTAAAAATCCTGTCTCCAAGAAACAACAATATCAAAATCACATTCAGAAGAAAATATCTGATCCAGGTCGCTTTGGCAGAAACTGTTGGAGACATTTACCACCATACACACTCTTTTTGGTCAAATTGGCCTAGTTAAACCACTATCCTAAGTATTATTGACATTAATTGACATCAATGGAGCATTAAATGTCATCATCCAGTCTCACCCATGCCTACCTTCAGTTAAGGAGGCTAACTTAGCCTTCTCCTACATTCGGGGAGGCTAACTGGAGCACTCCAGGGGTGATCTGAGTGATATTAATGCACCTAATTGCTAACTAGTGGTTACAATCAGTTAAATAGGCCAGTTAAGGTTCCTCCTCTAATTAAATATATTATTTAATGATTATTTAATGAACTGGAGTCAACAGGGGCGCCTCCACAAACTTCTGATGTTCAACTTTAGTTAACCTCATCAAGGTTCATTGGAGTCAGTGTAGCACTACCTCTTGATGGTTGGTGAGATATGACATGTGTCTGATCTCTTTCAGTTGAGACTCAGTCATTTATTGCACTTCGACTTCAGTTAGGGTTAGTTGAGTCAATTAGGGTTTTGATCAGTGGTTAACTGAGTGTGGACCATGGCTTATAGTCAGTTAATCTAGACTCACTCATTCAATTCAAATGACCTCCTAAGGAATTCGAATTGTCTCTTCATTCATGCCTGTAGCATGACATTGTAATTGTAATCATTCATTATTTATGTGAATACAGAGCGACTACTATTCCTATAGACCGATTACACCATTTGATGAGTTATTTGTTGATTAATATTTGATGAGATTGATGATTTGTTCCTATATCAATAGACAAGATTAATATGGTATCATAGTTTATGGTAGGATGAAGCTCTATCTCTAAAAAACAAGCTTTTTGATAGATTTCTGCATGAAATTTGAGCAATAGCTCAAAAATCTAGCACTGCACCAGAAGCCAAGGCTTACCACTTAATACCCCAAGTAAAGAACTTGTTGATCAAGCTTCCTTGATTGAATATGCTAGGTGTGATGAAAGCCTAAAATGTGTAGGCTATCTAACCTTACATTTCCCTTTTGTTGTGATTTGCAGGTTTTAACAGGTGCGACTTCGAATGGACTCATTAGTCCCTCTTCTCACCCCATTCACAAGCTATTGAGAATGGAATGTGAAGATGGTTGCATATCTGAAGAGACGAGATCTCTATGAGGTGTCAATTGGACTTGGAAAAGATTCTTATGAGAATGAGAATGACTGGCTAAATGACGGTGACATATCTTTTGGAGCAATATGTCTGGCCCTTTCTCCTAGCTTGCACTACCTTATTAGTTCTGCTGAATACCCAAATGATCTCTGGACAAAATTGGATAGAAATTTTGGAAAGCACAATGAGGATCATAATAGAACTTTGGAGATCACATCCAGCACCACAATAGTTCTTTACTCAAAATTCTTAGCCTCTACTCTCTTTCATGAAGTTGTTCAAGATGAAGAAGAAGAAAAATCTTCTACACAGTCAATTCGAATTAAAGAAAGTGTCCATGCAGTGACTCCTTCTCTTGATGCTCCGGAATTTCATGAGATCTCTGATATATCATATCCTCATATTTATGAAACATAAGAAGACATTCAAATCTCTGATATTGAAGAAAAGTACTGCTGCACTTCCATGCAAACATTCACCGGTGATTTTCCTTTGAATTCTGTGCAAAATTTACCAGTAATTGCTTCCGAAATTGAAGGGAAATTTGTTTTTTCTTCCTCTAATGTTGCTGATGGTGTGAAAATATGTAAAAAATTGGATATTTTGGAATAAATATCAGATTATAAGAGTGACACATTCGCTCCCCATGATCTATATCTTCCAGCAAAATCCTGCAGGATTGCATGCACAAAAATTCAGAATTTTGAAGAAAAAGACAACTGTGCATCCACCGTCTCGGTTGACCATAATTTTGGATATGATATGAGCCTTATTGGATATGATATTATATTATTTGGATATGATCTAATATTTCTTGGTTCAAAATTTCAGGTTCATAAACCTTCAGTACTGCTTGTAGCTATTCTCATCAACGGTGTGAAGAAACAAGTACCGCAAGTCTCCTACAAAACTGCTGCTGGGGATTTGATTTCATTTCACAGTTTTGGATCTGTTGTGAAATTATTTATATCTGATTTACATTCTGATCTGATATTATTTTTTTCATATTTTAAAATCCAAGAGTTTTCAGTCATGCTTGTAGCTGCTCTCACCAATTCCGGTGTGCAAAATCAAGTACCACACTTTCTCTTCAAAACTACTGATGGGGATTTGGTGTTAGTTTCCTAATATGAGGTTGATGATATTTTATCATGTGATTAATTAGCTATTTCAGAAGATATATCATATTATGGATCTCAATCATTCTCTCTCCACAGTCCCAGCACTTTTCTACCTTTGGTCACATGCTCATCTCCTCACAGAACTAGTAAAGAGGAAGACACTTTGCATCCACTTGGACACTTGATCCTAAGAATTGGGGATGATTTTACCACTCATGTTTTTATTTTCAAGGCTGAAACATATCAGTTTCTTGAGTGTTCCACACATGGTTCGAATTCTCAAGAACCTTTGCTCTCTCTTCAGATGATTTCAGTTTCTCTACATGGGTCCAGTTTTCATCGTGCAGCTATTTATATTTCTGATTCAGTTGAGTGCATTTCTCTTCTTCCAAAGTGGAAGATTCCTCCATACATATTCATTTAGTTTGGATTCATAGGTTCACATGCACAGTCTCGGGATACTATTGCATAGAAGAACCAATTCTTGATTTATTGCTTAGTTTGAAAGGGGGGTATTTTTCCCATGAGGTTTTCCCTGTTTCCTTGGTTATATTAAGCAGTTAATTTATTGTATAGGGTGACATATGGCCTTTGTCTCTAGGGCCCTAGCATTTTTATGCATTTGTGTGTTCTAACTCCTCCTGAGTATAGCTTAAGGGGGGGTGTTGGAGACATTTACCACCATACACACTCTTTTTGGTCAAATTGGCCTAGTTAAACCACTATCCTAAGTATTATTGACATTAATTGACATCAGTGGAGCATTAAATGTCATCATCCAGTCTCACCTAAGCCTACCTTCAGTCAAGGAGGCTAACTTAGCCTTCTCCTACATTCGGGGAGGCTAATTGGAACACTCTAGGTGTGATCAGAGTGATATTAATGCACCTAATTTCTAACTGGTGGTTACAATCAGTTAAACAGGTTAGTTAAGCTAGGCACCTCCTCTCATTAAATATATTATTTAATGAACTGGAGTCAACAGGGGTGCCTCCACCAACTTCTGATGTGTAGTTCAACTTCAGTTAACCTCATCAGGGTTCATTGGAGTCAATGTAGCACTACCTCTTGATGGTTGGTGAGATGTGACATGTGTTTGATCTCTTTGAGTTGAGACTAAATCATTTATTGCACTCCAAATTTAGTTAGGATTAGTTGAGTAAATTAGGGTTTTGATCAATGGTTAACTGAGTGTGGACCATGGCTTACAGTCAGTTAAGCTAGACTCACTCATTCAATTTGAATGACCTCCTAAGGAATTTGAATTGTCTCTTCATTCATGCCTGTAGCATGACATTGTAATTGTAATCATTCATTCTTTATGTGAATACAGAGAGGCTACTATTCTTGTAGATTGATTACACCATTTCATGAGTTATTTGTTGATTAATATTTCATGATATTGATGCTTTGTTCCTAGATCAATAGACAATATTAATAGAAACACATGTGACTTTACTATGTTCTATAGAATGGAAAGTCAAGGAAGAATCGACCAAAGAAGATTCTATAACACCAAGGATCGAGGGTTTATAATCAGTAAGAGCAACCTTAGAAGGAGAGGAAAAATCAACAAGGGAGATAGAGTCTATAGGAACAAACTTAGTATCACGGGAGTTGAAAAATTCATAAGAAAATTCAAACTCATCAGGATCACTGACTTGTTGTTCGAAGGAAGAGTCAAAGGACTCAATAAGACCAACATAAGAAGAAGGATCCATGGGAATATCAGTATTACTAAGAAAATTAAGGTTAGACTTAGCCACAACTAAACCAACATCCAAAGGAATGTCAGGCTATATCAAATACTCTAGGAAGGCTTCATCCGAAGGAAGGAGATCATCTGATATAGGACACATGTCTAAAATTTCAAATGGATTGACAACATGGAGAATAGGCTCGACAATCTCTATAGGATGACTCACCTGGTCAACTGCTGGGACCAAGTCTTGAGAAGGTAATCATAAAAATAGAGGTTGCTTCTCAGTAGCAATTGAACGAAAAGGACATTAGGCCAGATAGCTCACCCACGGTGGGGTAGTGTCTATAGAAACACTGACAATCAATAAAGGAAAGACCTGGTCTCTAGTTGGGTCAGGAGAGGGATCAAGAAAATCCAACTGATCGATAGTGACAATTTCTTCTCCATGATTAAAGCACATCACATGAAATAATGTTGACACCACAACTTGCATGGAATGGACATAATCATGTCCAAGGAGAATATTGAAGTCCAAAGGGTATTATATCACCATGAAATCAACTAAGACAGTCTTCCCACCCAAATTAATAAGTGTTTGAGAAAGAATTCCAAAGGCTGTACTAGTTCTTCTATCAAACACTAGTAACTGACTAGATGTCGACACAAGGCTGGGTGATCCCATGCCTCACCAAGCACTAGAAGACAAGATACTAACTGAGGCTCCTTCATCAACACCACAACAATAAATTGTGTACTGTCTAACTTTGACCTTTATCTAGAAAGGTGCATCAAAAGGAAGGCATGACTCAACTAGGATATCCCAATCAAAGGAAGCAATCCGAGAGCTTGGTGGGGGTTCATCCGAAACAAGTTTAATGCTCCCTTCTTCAGTAAGCTCTAAACTGGCATTGAAGAAAATGTGAATAGTAGACACTTCACTCTCCAAAGGAAGAGTGGGATTGATCGACAATGTAATCGATTCAACCGCTTCATGAAAGTCACTCTCTGAAGGGAGAGTGGGATTGACAAAATATGACATTGGTTCAATCGCATAAGGATATCTCTCCAAGAGAAGAGTGGGGTGAACCAAAGACTGGGAAGGTTTGACCACTATATCAACCAAAGGTTTAATAGGTTGTTGAGAAACTATATGTTGTTCAGGAGAAGGAGATCCTTGAGTCTCATACCACACTCTTCGTACCTCTATGATAGCAGGGAACTGGTGAGTAAGATGATCTCCCTCGCATAGCTTACAAGGGAACTTATGTTTTCCCTTTGAATGATCAATTTTCTCAACTGTGTCAACATGACTAGAAGTGGCTGACTGTTTTCTCTCAGCATGACCTACAAAGGTTGAGATTTTTCCCCTAGCATGACCACCAGAGGTTGGGTGACTGGGTCCAACCTGACTAAGAGAGGTTGGTTGTTGAAAAACTTCAGGATTTTCAAAAATGGGATGACCATGAAACCAAATTCTTTGTACCTCCCTGATGGAAGGGAATTTATAAGTAAGGTGGTCTCCCTCACAAATATTACAAGGGAACTCAGGCTTGTGTTCTGAATGGTTGGTCTTTTCAATAGTGTCAACATGACTTGCAGTGGCTGAATTGTTTCCCTTAGCATGAACCATAGAGGCTGAGAGACTGCCCCAAACATGGCCTACAGAGGATGAGAGACTGGGTCCAACATGACTTGCTGATTTTGTACGAGCACCACCAGCATGACCTATAGAGGATGAATGGTTAGGATCAACATGCTTTGCAATAGTTCAGTGTGTGCCCCTAGCATGACCTTCAAATGATGGGTGGATGGATCCAACATGACTTGCAGAGGTTGGATGGGGAGTTTCAGCTTGACCTATAGAGGTTGAACGATTTCCATCAGCATGAACTGTAGAAGCTGAGTGACTGGATCCAACATGACCTGGAAAGGTTGGAAGGATCCCACCATCATGATCAACAGAGGCTGGATAGTGAATATCAATTTTAATTGCAGATGTTGAGTTCTTAGATCCAACTTGACATGCAGAGGTTGAATAGGTGCCCCCAACATGAACTATAGAGGATGGGTGGTGAGATTCAACTTGACCTACAGAGGTTGGATAGGTACCCCCTTGCTTATGTGTCTTATTCCTATTGTTCCTTCTTTTACTCATTTTAGACTTTCGATTACTAGTATGAGTACTTTCACCGCATGAGGTAGACGAAGGAGGAGAATCAACTATAGGTGAAGGGGAAGCATAATTTTGATTCCCTTGATATAAGGAGATTACTTGAGAAGCATCAGGAGCATTCAGGACAGTTGGAGTGGAAAAACGGCCACACCGGCAACCCTAGGGTGAATCCAGGTAGATTCAAGGTGGCCATCAAAGGAACACCAACATTTCCTGTGAGAGGAATAGTAAAAGGAGTTCCCATCATGGGGATCTCTTATTTTGTGTTCAAAGGGGTGTTAGCCATAGCTTCAAACAAGGAGACAAAGTTCGAGCTTGGCAGGCAACCAACAGTACAAAGAACACATCACTAGAAAAATACCTAAGTATCAAATCAGGAAAACAAATATTCCTTCCAGAAGAAAGTTGATAGATGGTTACTTGAAATCCATGTAGATGTTATTAGGCACAAGCATAGGAACCACCCAACCTCCCTCCCACACCTTCTACCAGGGTTACCTTCCAAGCCCGTCCAAGGTAGACCAAAAATAGCCTTCTGGTATACCTGTGTATGAACCCTAATGTCTAAGAGACTAAAGGCTAGCGCAACTATACTGAGAGTTTGGGGGGACAGTCAAAAGCCTCATTCATATGCATGTGAAGGTTAGCAAAGCCCAAAAACCTGTCAACACCGGAACCACATGAGGCCCAAGAGGTGGTATTGATAGAAGTCCCCAAATGAGTAAAAATTCTGATATACGCTTGAACAAGAAATCAGAGGGTTATCTCCTTAGTCCAGGTCCTCACGCAGCCTCATTCTTAACTCCTATGTGAGAGTATCTTCCTAAATGCACTCAATATAGAGGAGGATTCACCTACTGATTGGTCAACTATGTTTGAAATCAAGTACTTATGGACAGTTTAAACTCCCTAGTCCACAAGTCTAGCCTAAGGTAGTCATGGTGTAAGAGCCTAAAAAAAAAACTTACTAGTAATTTTTAATTATATCATTCTTTTTAATTGGATGTTATTAGTCAGAGGTAATGGCGTGAAACTTGTATGGTGTTTTGACTCAAAGTTGAAACAAAATGACTAAGCAAAGAGAAATGAAAGGCAAAAAGAAAAACTATTCTCTTTCTTTTTCAAATAGAAACTTGAAAGCCACAAAAGAACAATTTCTTTTTGTTTTTTATTTTTCAAAAGAAATGATATGCCATGCAAATTAGACTAAAACCCTAATGCATATAAAGCAAACATGTGTTTTTCTCTTTTTAAGATTTTTTAAATTTTGATTTGAAAAATAGCGAAAATAAATACTACATGCAAACTAATGCAAAATATTTTTGTCTTTTCTTTTCAAATGACTTCAAAAATTACTATGCAAATGAATGCAAAATTGAGAAAATTTGATTAAGATAAGCATACAGTGATGAAATGAGGCAAAAAGAATCCCAAAGTGACATACTTCAACCAAAAGGGTGAAGACTGGAACAAAACCTGAATTGGAAGGACTATCAAACTTAAAAAGTTCACTAGATCCACAAAAGAAGAGTAACAAATTGAGACCACAAGAAGTAGTACAAAGTATAAAGAATTCAAGTACTTGATCACTGACCTAGAAAATAGGAAATCAACCCCAAAAACCAAGTAGGAGGACCACCTACACTCACTAATGAAAGAAAATCAAACACAAAATCTCAAGAACTTGAAAAAATCAAGCAAACGATGTGAAATGTTGATCTCAAACTCACAGAGTCATGTCAACAACAGAACTGCCACAAGCAATCAAAGAGAAAAAAAATAGGAGAAATCCTACCCAAATGGAAAAAAAAGCTTCCTATAGGAAATAGATGACTATCTAAGCAGACAACCCATGTGTGGCACATGACTGTCCATAAGGAAGCCCACATGTACACTTTGAAACATGCGACTGTCTATACAGACAACCTAGGTGTGCTGCTAAATTTTTTTAATGAAAAAATACTAGCAACAAGGTTTTGAAAAATCTAAACTATAAATCAAAGGTAAAAGGGACTAAACACACCTGGAATAAAAAAGAAGAAAAGGATGGTAAGGGAACCTAAAGAAAAGAGGCATAGCAAGCTGGATTCCCCAACGGAGTCGCCAGTTCTATTGTTTAGGACAATGCACCATGTAACCTAGGGCCTAGGGTTACCAACTTACTAAAACAATTGCAGACAATCAGATTTTACAAAAAATGAAATAGGAATAGGAAGAGAGTTCAGCTTACCCGGTTTATGACAGTTGATCCAAGCTTTGTCTTCTCCTGTTTCAATCTCTTCCCAAGCTTCTAGGGCTGCTCCTCTTCACCTGCAAGGAGCCAATTCTTCAAGAAATATCTCATATATATATATATTATAGGTTAGTGAAATACATCTTAATAAAATAATTGAAATCATTCATAAACCAATATACATGGGAAAGAACAATACAAAGATTGGAAGAAGAATTCTCTTTATTGACGAACAATGAATAGGTGAGAATACAACCCAGCTTCTGACACAAGGAATCCTATGCAATCGAGGACACTAAGTTATGCTGCTCTAATACTATGAAGGTATACTGCCAACATAACTCTGCTCTTCTAAGAATGATTGATTAGTCCCATCCCAAGGCCTCTATTTATACATGGAGAAATTGGGTAGTTTCGAAGGTTAGGAGGGTTGAGACAGTTGAGATAATTATGGATTAAGGATCAACTAATCCAAACTAATCATGATTTATATTTTTTAATGTCAAATTAAGGTACACGTGAGTATATATATAATTAAGGCGTGTGTGACACACTTGTTGCTCAAAGGAAACTCGCGTGTTCAATGTACACGTGGGTTTCAATGCAAATACTCATGTGTGACATACAAGTTGCAATGAAAATAGGAGTGTGTGCAACCTGAAACTCATAATAAAAATATAAGAATCTGTTCTGAAGAGTATGCATCAATGGTCATGCACATCTATAGTGTTTTGGCTACTTCAATCATATTTGTCCTTTTGTGTACTGACATAATGGATGTTATCATGTGGATGGAGAAGTACCATTTTGGTTGATAACATCCACCACCTTCAGCATCTCATACACCTCCTCCTACACTTGGTCCTTCTCTTCCACCTTCATCATCATATATCCCTATACTTCTACTTGACTTTCCATCCTATCCTATGACATCATCATCTCCTTACTCATGCCTGACCAATCCTTCAGTCCTACTCATCGGCTTGACCATCCACTGACTCTTACTGCACCCATTTATTTTTTAGAGATGCTCATAGAGGGTCATACACTTCAACTTGATGGACCTATCATTCCTACTCTCATACCTTTGTTTATTTCTAGTATGGGTATTGATGCCTCTGGATTTGCTTGCAAAGGTGTTGATATTTCCTCTAGCTTTATTGGTGGAGGTGAGGTTGCATATAGCTCTGGTTTGAGAGATATCACTGATGCCTCTACTAGCAGATGTGGAACAAATATGCCATAGAAATTATTGCATTGGAGATATGTTATTATATTTAGCATATTGTATCATGACTTTGATGTTATATATGTTCATATCTATATATAATGAATTTTTCATGTTTACGCTGATGACGATGTTGATGTTGATGTCGATGTTAAGTTTATTTATGTAGTGACAATGATGATCATGGAACTTTAATTATGTTTAAGTGTATTATTTTTTATGTGTGTTAGATGATGTTTAAATATGTTAGTTGCAGTATATGTTACATGAATATGTTCAATCTTATTTTTGGTTTTATGTTAATCATGGTATGATGGTATATATGATGGTGTTTATTTCTATGTTTCTTAGATGCTGATAATTATAATAATGGTATGTTTATGTTTATGTCATGAAAATGATGATGAAGCATTTACATTTTTGTTAAAACTTCTGGTTATGTTTATGTTAGTATGATGATGTTTATGTTTATGTTTATGATGGCATGGTCATGATATTTATGTTTGTTAGGTGTTGAAAATGACAGTGATCATATGATTATGTAATAAAAGAACTTTTTACTATTCAAAATCACACGGGTCTTTAAATCACCAAGTTTTTATTTAGTCCACAAAAGAATCACAAATTTCATTGTAAATTATCGATGGATTTGTGGAAACTATATGATTTAGGATTGTTGAATAATTTGTCATAGTATCATGCTTATAATTTTTTTATAGTTTTTCATAGTATTATGTTGATGCAATATTTTATTTATTTATTTGGTGTACATATTGTCTTATCTAATTTATGTGAATATTATAATTTATTGTAAGTTTCTTAATAATGTAGTAATATTGTCATAATATTATACATATACAGTTATATATTTATTTTGTTATAACTATATGTTGATCATTACAAAATAATATACATAAATTAATATTGTTTAATTGATAACTCTAATTGACAGACATTATAACAAAAAGTCAAGTATCACCATGTAATATTATTATAATATATTAATATGAACATGACAAAAAAATGTAAATATGAACATCAATATGACCTATCAATTTATCATTGAATTTTTTAAATTTTTGACAATAACTCACATTACAATGACAAATATCAAATCTCTAATCGAAAGAAAGACAAATACTTAATTAAAATAACAACATTTTCTCTCAGCTGTAAACCCAAAAGTTGCATTCTCCAAACTTATCAATTATTGCTAATCATAATGATCTTCACTATATAATATAAATTTAATCCACATTCAAGGAAAACATTTTATACCCTCTAAAAATGAGGTTTAAAAGCTTGTTGGTCTTCAAAAATTACAATTAATTATTGATGTACTACTGTTATTATTTTTAAAGGGTTGTTGTATTACTTTGCTAATATTATTTTTTGCAAATTTTATTTAATAACACAAGAATAATATTGAATTGAATAATAATTTCAAAATTATGCAAGATTTAAGATATCAAATATTCATGTAATTTCAGTTTGTTAGTGAATATATGTAATTTCTAAAATAGTATAGATTCGTATTAGTTATATAACTGATTAGATTAACATAATATTATGTTATTATAAACTTAAATTAATTAATAAAATCTAAATACATTTGTATATATCGATAGATATATCAAATATTTTTAGTGAAATATAAAATCATGGATTTAATTTGCAAATCAAAACCACGTACCTATTTACAAACAATAAAATAAAGAGAATAAATATTAAGCATACATATAATTTGTCAACTTCATATAAATAATTAGTGTCTCAACCAATTCTAAGATGGATTTTAACCTCGTAGAAATATAGAGATGCATAAATTCAATCCAAATTAATTAATAGAACATATTTACTAAAGCCATTTTTTCTCCTAAAGAAGATTTCGTACCTAAAGTTGTTTTTCTCTCTTTTTGGAATTCAAAATTTTTTTCAAACAATATAACAAAAGTGTCATAAACTAATGCAATTATAATTCTTAGCATTATAATTTATAACAAAAACATCATGAAATACAAACATTCAAGTATTGATGAAGAAATTAGAGATCACCTTAAATTTTCTTGTAAATTGCATTGTTATTAAGGCCATAAATTAAGTCATTGTAGATCACCTTAACTTTTCTTGTAAATTACATTGTTATAAAGGACGTAAATTAAGTCTTTGTCATCAAGGCCATAAATTAATTGAACTTAATCTAATCATAAAATAAATAAATAACATTACATTAATCTAACAAAAATGCCATAAATTACTTCAAGCATAATTCTTAACATTATTCATAACAAAAACATCATAAAATATAATCATTATTGCAATATTAATATAGAAACTAGAGAACACTTTCAAGTCCGGAAGAATATGTTAGCCTTTACTTTCACATAAATAAATCAAAATTGAATCATGTAAGTTGTTTTCACTAGTGTATTTATATTCATACACAAGACATAATATGAGAATTTGGACAATGACATATAATCATTCCATACAATTATAAATTACTTCAAATACATAAACCATATTTCACATCATATTGGTTGTTAACCAACTGAAATTGTTTAAATGCCACTACATCCAGTAATCAAGTTTTTATTTCCACCATCATAACATGAAAAACAAATAATATAATTAGACAATCAAATATAACAGTAACAAAATGTTATCACAATATGTAAACGATGAAATAAAATAGGTACATATCACTCTCCATTGCCATCACCCCCATTATCTTCGTCGACTGACATGCTAACATTGTTGTTCTAAAAATATATATTTAGATATAGGGTTTTTTATTTTTATGAAAAACCAATATCTATCCAAGAAATTTCATAATTGAATCACATATGGATATACAAGCTAAATAAACTCTCACAATTTGCTATGGTTTACAAAACATGCATAAAATAGCTGAAAGAATGAAAATTACATACACACATGAAGTCAATAACATATAATATTATGACTGTCCAAAATGTAACTATGTATAGAAATAGTATATAGTAGAATAGGGAAAAATTGTGAGGCCTTGGATGCCATGTGAATGCATACAAGTGTCATCCCAATATTTGACGCTGAAACCCCCCTAGGTGGACCAATGATCCTCCTAAGCATCCCACATGGTCACGAATCCTTGTATGAAAGTGGAAAATGAATGTTGCAACATAAATGAAGGTATGAAAGGCATGGGTGAGTGAGAGTGGCTTTAGGAGAGCAATAAATTCCCAAGAGAGTCCAAAAATGACCTAAACCAAGCACTAGTGCCTCAAGTTGGACCAAATCCCTGAAATTGGGGCAGGGAAGCACATAAGGTTGACTGTGATCAATTTGGTCACCTCGTTTGTCAAAATTATCAATATGGAGTTCTTCAACTGCGCAAAATGATCAACAAGGTGCGCCTTAACTATCATAAATGTTAATTTCCCTAAGTCTAAACCATAGAAAACACTACATAGAAGAAAATGAATGAGTGTAAGGTATAATAATATGGTACTAGGATGGATTATTACTCTAACAACCCCCCTTAAGACTTAATTAGTATTTATTAACCAAAAATATCATGGATTCCTCGACATAAAAGGCCCAAGTCACCTTATACAACATAAAATTTTATTTGTTCATAGAAACAAGGTAAGGAGGAAAACCACATGGGAACAAAAATCCCCTAAAAAATGGGCATGGAGCTAAAAAGATGAAAGTGAATGGTATCCATCACCATGCATCACCCACTCCAAGAAGGGATCTCATATAGGTGAAGGTCTTCTCTGTGAAGCACTTGGTGAAAATGTCAGCAGTTTGCTCTGTTGATGGGAAATACTACAAGGCTATCACTTGATCATGCACCAAGATATGGATGTAGTGCATGTGTATATCAATGTGTTTGGTCATTTGTCTCTACACTGGATCTGTTGAAATATTTATTGCACTTTGATTTTCACACCAAATTACTGTGGGTGAATCAAATGCAACCACGCACATTGTGTAGTTGCTTTCACTACTCCTCTGTACTTGGCCTCAACTGAAGAAAGGGAGATGGTGTGTTGTTTCTTTATTGAATAGAATATGGGAAATTTTTCTATCATGAATTCATAACATCAATTGGACTTATTTTCATTGGGATTTCCATCCCAATCAGAATCAGAAAATCCCACTAGTTCTAGTGGAGAACTAGCAACATAGTGCACCCCGAAGTGTCTGGTTCCTTGCACCTAGTAAATGATCATCTTGGATGCCTTCCAATGGATCTCATGATGCTATTTAATATATATACATCACCTACAACATATGAAAAATAAGTTTGAGAATGAGTAAGATACAACAAAATCCTAGTTAGATGTCTATACAATGAGTTATCCACCAATGGAGAGTAACCAACTTCACCTACTTTGATACCAGAAAGGAATGGGAACTTGGTTTCCTTACATTAAGCCATATTAAACTTCAATAATAGGTCTTAAGCATAATTTTTGTTGGATGAACTTGATTCCTCTTTAAGATTGCTCAATTTCCAAACCAAGAAATTGCTTCAACAATCCAAGATCAGTCATTGAAAAATCAATGTGCAATGAGGCTTTGATTGACCCAATTTATTTGATGCAGATACCTGTAATCAAAATATCATCAACATAGAGTAAAATTACCTGAAATACATCACCAGCATGTGAAAAATAAACATTAGGATCGTATTTTCATCTTTCAAAGGAAAGTGATAGAAGAAAATTGTCCATCTTGGCATACCAAGCCCTTGGGGATTGCTTAAGGCCATAGAGATACTTGTTTAACCTGCACACATGAGAAGTATCCTATTGGAAACCTTCAGGTTTATTCATATATATCTACTCATGTATCTCACCATGAATAAATGCACCTTTTACATCCATGTGGTGAACCTCCCAGCGCTTGGAGGCAACAATATTGGCTAAAATTAGCCCGATAGAGTCCATCCTTGCAACCAGTGCAGATGTATCTATATAGTCCAATACTTGGACTTGAGAGAATCCTTTGGAAACCAATATAGCCTTATAATTTATATCATATCCATTATCAGCAACTTTGGTCCTATAGACCCATTTTCATTGCACTAGCTTCCTCTTGGAGGGAAAGGGAACCAATTCCCAAGTCTCGTTTTCCTGTAGAGAGTTGAACTCTTCTTGCATGTTTTTTTTCCATATTGGGTCAAGTGATGCTTCCTTATATGTTTTAGGATCATATCCAACCATGATGAATAAGTTATCATCAAGAACAACATCACTTTCAAAGGAAGCAATGTGAAATTGAGATCTAGTCCTATTAGGATCTAGTGGATTGCCAGCTAAATCCCCAACAACTTCTATGGTTTTCTTATCCCATTTGGGATAAATGGGTGATACATGACCATAATAATCATATTCATCCATATCAAAATCATAAATATCAGAAATATATTCATCACTTACATCATCTTGTGGTGGAGAACTAGAACATTCCCCCAGTGCTAGTTCGAGCTTTGGCATGAGTTCTTCTTTGAATTGCACACTTATTTCTATGAAAGTATTTTGATATGAGGAATCAAATATATAGTAGCCATTTTAATATTCAGAATATCAAACCATAATGCACTCCTTTCTTTCTATCTACAAGGCCTTTCTACTCTCTGATGGAATCCTAGCCCAAGCTCTTGAGCCAAAAATTCTGAAATAAGAAATATTTGGTTTGTGACCAAACCAAGATTCATATGGTGTTTTTCCATATAATGATTTGTCAAGATATTTTTTTTGGATGTATGGATAAAAATTGATGGCTTCTTCTCATATATTAGGATTCAAATCCTTGGCTTCAATGATACATGTTTCCATCCCCTTGAGTTCCTTGTTCTTGCGCTCTGCCACACCGTTATATTGTGGTGTGTAGGGGACTGAATGCTTTGGTTTCCACATTCCTCATAGAGATATTGAAAAATTTTATTCACATACTCTTTTCCATTTTAATTCCTAAGGAATTTGATCTTAATCCCACACTAATCCTAAACTAGGGCTTTCCAAACCTTGAGTGTCTCAAAGACTTCAAATTTGAGTTAGAGAAAGTAAACCCAACAAAACCTTGAGAAATCATCTATGAATTTCAAAACATACCTTGATAATCCATATGAATGTTTAGGGAGAGGTATAATAAGATTTGAATGCACCAATACAAGCAATTGATTAGCTCTCCTTTCTTTCCAATTCTCATAGTTCCACTTTGGATGTTGTCCAAGCACACAATCAATGCATTGGCCATTGGAGATCTTGATAGAAGGAAGCCCTTCCACCATGTTTATGAATTTGTAAATTTGTAATATATTCACTTGTATATATTATATTGTACTTCATTGTACCCTTATGTTCCTATCGGGAGAATCATTAATATAATAAAGTCATGTAAAGTCATAGAGGTTAACCCTCAGTTGTAAGTCGGGGAAATAGTCCCCACAGTTGAGGGGTACTAGGGTTATTAGACTCTCCTAGTGAAGTCGGCCCTAGTAAGTAATTGTCAAGTGGAAAACTAGTATAAATAGAGAGTGAGTGTAGCTAGGGTTTTCACCCTAGCTTGTGCTGATGAGCACCTACTAAGGAATCTGGAATCCTTAGTAGCAGTTCAATAATGTAAAGAAAAAGAGACTGAAGTGAAAACTAAGCTAAAGCAGTAAAAGTAAATAACATGAAATAAGAACAGCAAAGAAATGTGTAATGGTAATTTTTATTAATATTACCTCCGATGAGGAGGTTGGTGGAGTCCGTTGCGCTGGTCCGATGTCGGTGGCTTCGAGCTCCGAGCTGCTCCTTCTCCTTCTCCGATGGTGGAAAATAGGCCAAAAGGGTTCTCAATGGTGAAAATAGCTTGATGGTAAGCTAGGGTTTCACGAGATGTTTTGGCAGAGTAAGGGTGCTTATGACTGTGGATGTGAAATGAGGGGTCTCCACCACTTATTTATAGTTTTTTAGTGGTGGAATGCTAGCCCATTGTTTTGGAAACCATATGGTTTAGGGCAGCTTGTTTAGGGTTTTTGCTGTTTTAGGGTTTTCCTCCTTTTTCCTCATTATTTTTATTCCTTTTCTTCCCTTTTGGGGATTTTTGCTATTTTTAGAGGAATTTTGGTTATTTTTGGAGGAAAAAGGGGTTTTTTGGCCTTTTGGAGGCATTTTAGGCCTTTTGAAGGCTTTTTAGTGGGATTTTCAGGGAAATATGGTAGGCAAATGGACGAATGAGCCATGAAATGGGGTAGATGAGATAGTTAACCATTTTTGGGTGTTAACAGATTGCCCCCTAATGTGCGAGGGCAGGAGCTCATCGTATGGCCGATGGAAATCATGAGTCATATTTGGTTTGTCTTGTGGGGATGGAGGAGAGAAGGAAGCAGCTGAAGTCCAGGACACCGATCTCGAACCACCTGCAAGGACTGAAAAGTACATAACCTCAATAATGGATGAGGGGTCATCTGATAATATGGACGAGGCGGGCATTCCCATGCTCGTATCAGAATATAACATAGAAATATAAATGGTCCTCAAATACTGGATGAGGAAAGATCTCAATAGACAGACGAGGCGGGCATACCCATGCTCGTATCAAGATACATGAAAATAACTGTGAGCCCCGAAAAGAGGGACCTGTAGGATACATAGGAACTGCTGTATATATCATAAGTCTCCAGAGGGGACACAAATCTGGAACATACTGCTGAGCTGACTATGTCTGAGCGGAACAACTGAAATACTGGAATGGCAGCAGTGCTACTGAATGGGGTACCAAAAGCACTAGTGAGCTGCTGGATCAGAGTGACCGGGGTCATGCTCACAATGGTACACTGAACTGGAACTGAACTAGGTACTCAAGGAAGCATAGAATGGGATGGCTTCCGAATACAATCGCCAACGCAGCCCGGACATCCACGGGAACATATAACTGGGTGTTCCGACGTGACTCACCAATGTGCTAGAGTCGGGGGAAATCCGGGGTCTTCGACAAACAACGGAAGTGATATATATCCTGCGCGATTCCCAACGATGCGAATAAGGTACTGAAGTCGAGCATGTGAGAAACAACCATTCGGAGAGGTAATGATGACTCCTCTCAAAATGGTCCGTAGGCACTCACCACAGATGGTGATGGGTCCAAGGCGCAGGGGCCTCTGGGTCTATCCTATGGAATAGAGGGGCTGTCGTCGATAAAGGGAGACCTGCAACTATCAAGGCAATGATGTTTCCTGGACAGGAGCGCGAGGTGCAAAGCCGAAAGGTGATAGTGCTGATGTCAGGAGTGAGAAACTGGGGGGAATAACTGGGCAAGTGGAGTAGGTGGACTCAAACTTCCTTTGTTCAGAGTATGATGGT
>LPNX010815949.1:0-14349 GCA_001517045.1 Pseudotsuga menziesii | reverse complement strand
GGTGGTGGGAGTCAGCGTGTAGGTAGCTTTCTGTGTGTGTTTTCTTTCTAAAGACCTTGTGTCCTAAAGTACCATCAACCTTCCTGGTTACTAAGACGTGTAGAAAGGGTAGGCTACCATTGTCTTCTTCTTCCATGGTGAATTTTATGTCATCTGAACGGTTGTTAAGGTGTTCGAAGAACTTCCTTAGTTCAGTCTCCCCATGTGGCCATAACACGTTGGTGTCATCCACGTATCTTTTCCATCTAGTTGGTTTTAGTGGGTAAGAGTTGAGGGCCTCTCTCTCAAATTTCTCCATAAAGAGGTTAGCCACTATAGGTGAGAGGGGGGAACCCATTGCTACTCCTGTGGTTTGCTCATAAAATTCCCCTGTGGTTTATATTTTTGTTTTGAACACGCGTGCGCACATCTGTTAAGTTAAAAAATTGTTTTGATTTTATTTTCAAGCATTTGTAATGGAATGATGATGAGGAGGAGGAGGAGGATGACAATGATGATGATGAGGATGATGGAGATGACGATGATGATGAACAATGATGGTGATGATGATGATGATGATGATCATCACGATGACTATGACTATGATGACGATGATTATGATGATGATGATGATGATTACGATGATGAGGATGATGATGTTGATGATGACCATGACGATGATGATCAACAATGATGATGACGACGATGATGATGACGATGATGATGATGACGATGACAATGACGATGACGATGATGATGATCACGAATAGTATGACTATGATGACAATGATTATGATGATGATTATGATGATGAGGATGATGATGACTATGATGGTGATGATAATGATGATGATGACGATGACAATGATGATGATGAGGATGATGACTATGATGATGAGGATGATGACTATGATGATGAGGATGATGCTGATAATAAGGAGGAGGAGGAGGATCACTATGATGAGGATGATGATGATGATGATGATGACAACGATGATGATGATGAAGAATGATCGTGATGATGAGGATGAGGATGATGACAATGATGATGATGACGAGGACAAGGATGACGATGATGATGATGACAATGATGGTGATGACGATGATGATGATGATGATGAGGAAAAATGATGATCATGACGATGATGATGATGATGATGATAGGTTTAGTTGAAACTTTGCTTTGAGTTTATTTTCAAGCATTTTCAATGGAATGATGATGATGACCATGACGATGATGATGAACAATGATGATAATGAGGAGGAGGATGATGACAATGATGATGATGAGGATGATGACTATGATGATGACGATGAGGATGATGATGATGACGATGATGATGAACAATGATGGTGATGATGATGATAAGGATGATGCCAATGATGATGATGAGGATGATGACTATGATGATGATGACGAGGATGAAGATGATGATGATGACGATGACAATGATGATGAACAATGATGGTGATGATGATGATAAGGATGATGCCAATGATGATGATGAGGATGATGACTATGATGATGATGACGAGGATGAAGATGATGATGATGACGATGACAATGATGATGAACAATGATGGTGATGATGATGATGATGTTGTTGTTGATGATGATGATGACGATGATGACATCGATGATGAGAAACAATGATGATGATGATGATGATGATAGGTTTAGTTGAAACTTTGCTTTGATTTTATTTTCAAGCATTTGCAATGGAATGATGATGATGAACAATGATGATGATGAGGAGGAGGATGATGACAATGATGATGATGAGGATGATGACTATGATGATGATGATGATGATGACGATGACGATGATGATGAACAATGATGGTGATGATGATGATGATGAGGATGAGGATGATCAGGATGATGACGACGACGGCGATGATGAGGAACAATGATGATGATGATCATGATCATGATGACTATGACTATGATGACGATGATTATGATGATTACGATGATGAGGATGATGATGTTGATGATGACAATGATGATGATGAGGAGGATGATGATGACTATGATGATGAACAATGATGGTGGTGATGATGATGACGATGACGATGACGATGATGATGAGGAACAATGATGATGATGATGATGATGGTGATGATGATGATAAAGATGATGAAAATGATGATGATGAGGATGATGACTATGAGGATGATGATGATCACGATGACAATGATGATGAACAATGATGAGGATGATGATGAACAATGATGAGGATGATGATGATGATGATGATGATGGCAATGACGATGATGATGATGATGAACAATGATGGTGATGATGATGATGATGATCACGATGACTATGACTATGATGATGATGATTATGATGATTACGATGATGATGATGACGACGTTGATGGCGACGATGATGATGAGGATGAGGATGAGGATGACTATGATGATGAACAATGATGGTGATGATGATGATGAGGATAATGAGGATAATGATGATAATGATGATGATGAGGAACAATGATGATGATGATCATGATGACTATGACTATGATGACATTGATTATGATGATTATGATGATGAGGATGGTGATGTTGATGACGACAATGATGATGATGATGACTATGATGATGAACAATGATGGTGATGATGATGATGAGGATGACAACGATGACGACGATGATGAGGAACAATGATGATGATGATGATTATGATGATGGTGATGATGATGATAAACATGATGACAATGATGATGATGAGGATGATGACGATGACGGCGATGATGATGATGATGATGATGACGATGACAATGATGATGAACAATGATGGTGGTGATGATGATGATGAGGATGAGGATGATGATGATGTCGATGATGATGAGGAACAATGATGATGATGATGATAGGTTTAGTTGAAAATTTGATTCGATTTTATTTTCAAGCATTTGCAATGGAATGATCATGATGAGGAGGAGGAGGATGACAATGATGATGATGAGGATGATGACTATGACGATGATGATGAGGAGGATGATGATGATGATGGCGATGACGATGATGATGAACAATGATGGTGATGATCATGATGATGAGGATGATCATGATGACTATGACTATGATGACGATGATTATGATGATTACGATGATGAGGATGATGATGTTGATGGCGACGATGATGATGATGATGGCTATGATGATGAACAATGATGGTGATGAGGATGATGAGGATGATGATGATAACGACGATGATGAGGACCAATGATGATGATGATGATGACTATGATGATGAACATTGATGGTGATGACGATGAGGAGGAGGAGGAGGATGATGATGATGACGATGATGATGATGAATGATGATGATGATGATGATGATGATGATGGTGATGATGATGATAAGGATGATGACAATGATGATGATGAGGATGATGACTATGACGGTGATGATGACGATGAGGATGATGATGATGATAACGATGATGAGGAACAACGAATATGATGATGATGATGATGATAGTTTTAGTTGAAACTTTGCTTTGATTTTATTTTCAAGCATTTGCAATGGAATGATGATCATGAACAATGATGAGGAGGAGGAGGAGGATGATGACAATGATGATGATGAGGATGATGACTATGATGATGATGATGAGGATGATGATGATGATGGTGATGGCGATGATAATGAACAATGATGGTGATGATGATGAAGATGATGATGATGATGATGATGATCACAATGACTATGACTATGATGACGATGATTATGATGATGATGACGATTACAATGATGAGGATGATGATGACCATGATGATGATGACCATGAAGATGATGATGAACAATGATGATGACGATGATGGTGACTATGATGATGATGATGATGATGATGATGATGATGATGACGATAACCATGATGATGATGATGATGATCACAGATAGCATTACTATGATGATGATGATAATGATGATGATTACGATGATGAGGATGATGATGACTATGATGGTGATGATAATGATGATGATGATGATGACAATGATGATGACTATGATGATGATGATGAACAATGTTGGTGATGATAATGATGATGAGGATGATGATGATGATGATGATGATGATGATGATGGTGACGACGATGATGGTGATGATGATGATGAGGATGATGATGATGATGACGATGATGAGGAACAATGATGATGATGATGATGTTAATAGGTTTAGTTGAAACTTTGCTTTGATTTATTTTCAAGCATTTTCAATGGAATGATGATGATGAACAAAACAAAATTGTTCACTATTTTTTTTTTAAACATAGCGACATGCACGCATCCCTATATGTGATCGCACAAAACACGCACACATGTCCACATACATGTGCACGCATGTCATTAGGAGCGCACACACACTCCTATTGTCCACATTGGCAATCCGGTGCGCACGTGTCATTAGGAGCACGCATGCGCTCCTATTGTCCACATTGGCAATCTGGCGCGCGCGTGTCATTAGGAGCATGCATGCGTTCCTATTGTCCACATTGGAAATCCGGTGTGGAAGTTCGCCACTGCCGAAGTAGGAGCGCGTGCGTGCCTCCAATGGTGAGTGCGCATTCTTGTTTTTTTTCCACTCGCGCGCTCTCATTGCATCATATTTGGGTAGCAGCTTCTTGCGGGCACCCAATAATGAATAATTAAATTGTTAAAAGTTAAATTATAAACATTAATTATTCTTAATAAAATTTTACTTTATCTTGACAAAATTAAATTTTAAAAATAAAATTTCCTTAAAAATTTTACAAGTTTAAAATCATAAATATATTTAAAAATCAATGCTATGTCGAATATTCACTGAATTTCAAATTTCATGCTCATTTCTATACATGAATTACCAATATAGCTTAACATTGTTACTATTCTTTAAATGTAAAAAAAGACACGTAATTTTTATCTTTATCCACTTGATAGTTATGATGAATATGAAGTTGTTTTAATTATCCAACTTTGGTCACTCTTTACAAATTGCCTTGCTCTGCATTGCCTGAATGCATGTGGTTATTTAAAAGTGTCCTGTTTTCTACTATTGAATATTATGATTTTTAACTAAAGATCATCAAAATGATCACTTAAAAAAGGGCACTATCAAAGGACATGCATTTTAACAAAATATTTTGCAACAAGAAAATAGAAATTCAAAACTTTAGAATAAAATAATATTACATATAAAGCTGCAACCAAATTCCAAAAGTAGTTGGATGTATGAGTAGTTAAAAAATAAAAAAACACTTGGACAATGAAAATAAATTGTTTCATGTATAGTGAGAAAAGTAGTTGGATGTATGAGTAGTTAAAAATTAAAAAAACACTTGGACATTGAAAATAAATTGTTTCATGTACAGTGAGAAAATTATGATATGGAATTTTCATATTGATTTGTAGAACGCTCTTATTTTGTTAGCCTTTTAATCATTAAGTTTTAATAGTTGCATTTTATTAGATTAATTTTATTTAGATATAAATTTATTTTAGCTAATTTGGAATAAGAACATTTAGATTGATATTTAAAGGACAACTATCATACTCAACTAATTATATGAATGGTTGTCCTTCAATAATTTATCTTAGATTTGGGATGTGTGTGTGAGAAAGAGAGAGTACTAGATCTTTCTCCATGTGAGTTTAGTAGAGTTTTAGTTGTCAATTCTTTTTTCAACTATTTTTTCTTTATGAATAAAATCGTGTAATTTAGGAAACTTCTTCAACATGGTATTAGTGTTATAGTGAATAGTAATTACGTTATAATCTATTTTAAAGTGTAGGTTGGCATACTTTATCAATATCATGGTGAGTTTTTTTGAGTAAATTGTGTTAAAAAATGAAATATTCCCTATGTTTTGAGTGGACACTCCATCCATGATCATACGATAGGATAACTCTTGAACATTGAGAAATAGTAGAGATGAGATGCACCATTTAAGAATTTAAAGGGTAAGGAATGATAAGATATTCATTTGAAACATTGAATACAAATAGTTTGAAATAATTAAATAAAGGACTAAGAGGACTAGGTAAAATATAATTAAGTTAAAATGATTAAAATAAAATAAAATAAGAATAAGAATAACATAAGAAAATGTGTTTTAAGCCAAGGAGACTGGGGTCAAGAAATTAGGAAACAAATTGAAAATAAACACAATTTAAGGAGAGGAGTAAAAGAAAGTAAAAGTATATTAAATAAGGGAGACAAAGAAGAGGAAACTTATTGACATAGTTTGTGAATTGATTGCTTCTAAGAGTGGCTTAATTTGTAATTGTCCTCATGGTTAAAACTATTAAGGAGTTTTTGAATTTCAACGGCTTCTCTAACAATGTGATTGATGTAAATAGGTGTAGAAGCAATCATCTTGGTTTGGTCCAAACACATTAAATGTTTGGAGTTATGTGAATTCTCAACAATAGTAGATTTAGAAATCTAGTTTTGAAAAGTGTCTTCATTATGTTCTTTAAGGAAAATTTGGGTGGATCGATTTGTTTTGTTTATGTAGGATTTTCCACAAGAACAAGGGATTTGGTAAACTCCTTGTGAAATCAAGGGGTTAAGCTTATCTTTAATGAAAATGAATAATTTATTGAGGGTTCTATAAGGTTTAAAATTAGTTTTTTTATGTTCTTGTTACCTATGATCTTATATAAATAGTTAATGGTTCCTTGAATGTAATTATGAGATATATGGGTCAGGGACTAAGAAATGGGTTTTGGGTTCTTGTTTTTGGGGTTGAGGAATGATCAAAAGGCTCTATTGACTTGGGGGAGAGAGAGAGAGAGTAACTATTTGATTGAAGGGAATACAAAATAACTTCAATCAAATGGTTACTCTCTCTCCCATATCAACAAATCCTTCCAAGAATTCGTCATTCCCCAAACCAAGATCCTAAAACCCACTTCTTAGTCCCTAGGCCATATCTCTCTTCCTTGCGTTGAAGGTATCATTGATTGTTTATCTAAAATGCTAGCTAAAAAGAACATAAAACTCTTTTCATACCTCATTAAACCCTCAAGCAATAATTTAGGATAACTAAAAATAAGTATGGCCCTTGATCTCTCAAGGACATTTACAAATCCTTTGTTCTTGTGGAAAATCTACATAAGCTAAATAGGTCAATCCATCCAAACTTGCCACAAAGAACATATTGCAGACACTTTTCATAACTGTATTTCTAAATATGTGATTGCCAAGCATTGACATAGCTCTAAACATTTGATATTTTTTCAACCAAACTAAGGTTATTCCTTCTACACCTCTTTACACAAATCACATTATTAGAGAAGCCATCGAAATTGGAAAAGATGCTAACATTTTTAATGTTGAGAACAGTTACAAATTAAGCCACTCTTGGAAACCATTAATTGAAAACTCTATCAATAAGTTTTCTCTTCTTTGTCTCCCTTATTTTATCTCATTTTACTCTAGTTTACTCCTCTCCTTCAATTGTATTTAATTTCAATTTGTTTCCTAATTTTTGGACCCTAGCCTTCTCAACTTATAACAAGTTTTCTTTTGTTATTAATCTTTTTGATTTGATTAATTTATTAATCATTTTAACTTAATTATTGTTTTTTTTTCGTAAATAAAGATTTTATATTACTTCAACAGAGGTTCATTACACTACAGATAACAATACTTGTCCTTCAAAAAGTCAGCATGTTCTTAACATAGCACATCATCAAGCCTAATCGCCCATCCCATTGGGATACATAGATTCCCTTCCCCTTAGAGAAAAATAGAGTTGAAACTTCAGAGGGGCATGAGGGCCTTTAAATTCAAAAGAAAAAATGAAACTATTCTAGAAGTAGGGCTTGATATCCTCAAAATTTTCTAAATCCAATAAGCCTGCCTTAATAGCTGAGACACTAGCTGAGAACCCCCCTTTTAATTTTGGATTATTCAACAATATCCATAACCTCTTCCTTAACAATGTCTAGAAATGATGGAAAAAATTGGAAGTGAAACCTTCTAGCCCAGGGGCTTTTCCAAGGTCCATTTGATTGACCACTTCTTCAACTCCCTGCATAGTAACTGATTCGATGAGATTCTCATTGTTTTCCCTAGTGACAGAGGAGTGGATTAGGTGAGTGATATTTTCCATGTCCCTTCCTCTGTCATGATCTTCTTCTTGGAGGATCTATGAGAAATGGTGGTTAAGCTCGTCTTCGATCTCCCTTCTAGTTTCAATCTGGTTGCCATCAATCTTTCAAAGTTTTTGGATTCTAGAGTTGCTCCTATTCTAGATCACTGAGTTATGGAAGAACTTGGTGTTCTTTTCACCATCCTGCAACCATTTGACCTTGGATTTTTTTTTCCAGTATATGCCTTCCTTCCTTTCTCTTGCCTCCTGTTGGCCCCATATAGCTTTTTTATTTTTGCTGCATGTCCTCATCCCACCCTTCCTCCATGCCCTTCTGGATGAGGAGCTCAAGCTCATTTATCAACCTTTTTTATCTTCAAAAATATTACCAAACTCTTCTTTTTTCCAATTACGGATTTTGGCCTTGAGCGTTTTGAGTTTCTGCTGAAAATGATACATGGTTGTTCATGTGGGGGGAACCATCTCTTGCCACCACTAATTGACAAGATCTTTAAAGTCCTTGTGTTCCATCCAGAACTGTTCAAATCTGAACGGTTTCCTAAACGTAGAGCAAGACCAATCCCAGTTAAGGTTGATAGGCCAGTGGTCAGATCCTGCAGCGGGAAGGATGTCAGCCATAATCTCACCCGTACCATGGACAATATTCTTTGAGAACAAGAATCTATCCAAGCAGGAGGCCACTAGATGCTCTCCACCCCACTTATTGTTCCAAGTATACCAGCCATTTCCTATTTCCAAATCCACAAAAGAGATTTGGGCCTGGAAATCACAGAAAGCCTGTTGGTATTTGTCAAGAGTTCATCTTCCTCTCTTATTTTCTCCGAGGTTGGCTATGAGATTGAAATCTCTGCCCATTACCCAGCTGCCCCCTTCCGAATGGTGTTTTGTCCAGTTGAGGAAGTATATGAAGGACTGCTTCTCAAGGAAGCTGCTGGGGCCATAAAAATTTACAATCATGCCCTTCACTCCAAAATAAAGGTGTTGGAAATTGGCCATGAGTGAAAATTGGTTGGCCCTCCAGTCTGAAAGCTCCACCACTTGCGGAAGCCGGAAAAATTGCAAGCCCACCTGATTGTCCAGCAGCATCTAGGGCCATAACTTTGTTGCCTTTCCATATTATATTTCTGATTTTTCCCAATCCCTCACAACTATATTTAGTTTCCTGGAGTAGAAGAATATCAGGGTTTTCCTGCTTACTCTTCCTATTTAGAGTCGTCCACTTCCTGGGGATACTACACCCCCTGATATTCCATGAAATGAGCTTCATTGATAAACTTTTGAGACTTCAGAGAAGGCCACCTTGATCATTGGGTATTGGCCTGATTCAATGAGCTTAACTCCTACTTCTGCAATGCACTGCTTATTTGATTTTCTCCCTCTTCATTGTTCCTCCTTTGGAGACTTCCTCTTGTTTCATTTTTGTGGATCTGGATCGATCCCTAGGTTCAGTTAAGCCCCAACCTTGATTATTGCTTCCTGAAGGAGCTCAATTTTCCTCACAGGGACATAACCTTAGCCCTTCTTTCAACATTTGTCTTCTATTGCATCCAAATCCAATTCTCATAGCTCCATTTATTCATCCTCATCTTCCTCTACTTTTTCCATTTGTTGGGTTTCCTATTTCTTTGGGGCACTGGTATCCTTCTCCAGCTGTTCCACTTCCTCCTTATCCTTGGGTGTGTCTCCTTCTGATTTGTCCCTTAGGACAGCAAATGAGTTTTTGGATCTGTTCTCCCTTACCTCTTGATCTTTTTTGGCCTTTGATGCCCCACCTCCACTGCTTCTTCTTCTTTTCTTTACTTGGGTAAATCCATCATTTTCCATGGCTCCCACCGGCTGGTGTTCAGTGGAGGAAGCCATCGGGGCTATCTTAGGGTAGTTCCTTTCTAAATGGCCATACTCATGGAAATGCCTACATCGAAAGGGAATCTGCTCATATTCAATGAGATGAATCTATTCCTCGTCTTCCTAGTAAAGGATTTTGGCTTCTGGCAGCTCCTTGGATATATCTAAATAGACGCAGATTCAAGCAAAAGAGGTATACCTTTGAACCCTATTTTTCTCTGCAACTTTTATGAATTCTCCTAAATATTCCCTATGTCCTTCAAAGTGTCCATATCCCAGTATTCCCCCGGCAGAGAAAAGAGGCAGATCCAAACAGGGGAAACTATCATGTCTTTAATTTCTAGGTTGAACCGTTCCCTCCATGGGCGAAGGTAGAGATCCACAAAGAAAAGGAAGTAAAGACTCCCTTATAGAATGCAGTCACGATCCTCATGTTTGAAGAAAATGATAGTGAAGAAATCCTTAGAACTGAGTTGGAGGTCATAGTGGCCTTTAGGGTTTCATACACTGCTGATCCATTTGACTAGGTCTTTTTCCTTGGGCTAGATCCCCACAAACTTTTCGATCAGGGATTTTTCCTTCCAGAGCTCGATTGTGGCTCTAACCTTCTCCGATTTGATTTGGATTGTTGGGATGGTGGGAGCTTTAGGCAGACAACCCCCCACCGCAAGCTTCCAGTCATTTATCGGTCCGGCCTGCTTCTCACTTTCGACAGTTCCAGCTCCATCAGCTAGCACGGGACCTATTGAGGCCTGTAGAGGGGGCTAATTACCTCCTAAATGTCATCATGTAATTATAGTTTAAAAGATAAATAAATATTAAAAAATAGGTAGTTGGAGCGGGTACAACCGCTCCAACCTACCTCATAATGTATAAATAATTACCAAAGATAATGCAAAGACGGATTGGACGTCCCTTCCCATATTTCTTTGTCTTTGATAGCTGTGTATGAACTTAATGCATGCTTGAATGGGATGTTGAAAGCCTAGCTGTCAACATTGGCGCCGTTTCCGCCTCTATCCGGTCTGGGTGACAGCAGCAGCGGATGGAGGTGGTCGAACCTAAAGGAGAAGCTGTCATGAAGATGAAATACTGCTCGTGCATTCGGGAATCTGAAAGGAGAAGTTTAAGGCGACTGCATGTGGTTGATGAAGAAATAGTATAGCAGACACGCTGGTCGCGTATTGATGCTCCTGCCAGAACCGCAATGTATACGTCGACAGTCGGGATGGACATGGCGTCCAACCACCATTTTGGCAAATACTCTAACCTGATCGAGCCTGTAGTTTGTTCGCGTCTCTGTCCGCCTTTTCATTTCTATTTGGAGATCCAATCTTTGGCAGAAGCCCAACTGTCGGTGGTGTGCACCCTGCAATATCGACCAATAATGTATAAAGACGAAGTCTATCCATGTGGCGAAAAAGAATCAGAGATGTGGTCGGCGAGGCCGGAAAAGAGCAAATTTGTTAGACTGGGCAGGAGGCCTCGCGACAGCCGCCTAGTTACTGAGAAGAACCTGGTCGCCCAATATCGCATGATGAGTGAGTTGGCCGCCATGAAGAAGTGCCTTCCCACCTTTGTCACCATCGAATTCCCCAGCGAGTTTCTAGACTGGAGGAGATTCGATGTGGTGATAAGACTCGTGGGGGAGATAACACGTAGTGAATATTACGGTGGCAGGAAATACAAATTTGAATTCAAAATTACAGAGGAGTATCCCGTGGAGCCTCTGCTGGTGGAGTGCGTGACGCCAGCCTTTCATCCGAACATCAGTAGTTATGATGGGAGCGTAGGGTTGAGGATGATGTTGGAGGATTATGAGGACCTGCTCGACCGCGGCTGGAAAAGAGTGGGCGGTAGAATGATTGAATTATCCGAAGTCGAACCAAAAGATTCAGTGTACCGACTATGGCAGTCGGCTTCACACCGACTCGTCGTGTCGACCAAGCTAGTCGGTCGCAATGTAAGGAACCGGTTCAGTCAGCTGTTGAATGCTGCGTCGGTCGGGTTGTAAACCATTACAGCATTACGGCCTCATCACATTACAGCATTAATATTTGCAGGCATTGAGACTTCATTCGGTTTACATAGTGTTGAAAAATGGTGGAAAGACATGTCAAGTTGGGAGGGTTCCTCAAAGTTTTGTGCATGGTTCTTGTTCTTGTTTCGTTGCTGTTAACTGTCGTGGCTGCTCGAGATGGCGTTGGAGATGGTGTTTGTCCCTGTCCGCCCGTAGACCACTGTGATGAATGCGTGATACCCTGGACCTGTATTGATAAGACTTGCTGCCCGCCGTCATCCCTTGAGGCGCTAAACTGCTAACTGCACCGACTCATCGGGNTCGGGTGCTTCACTATTAAGTGCACCCGACCAGGAGTGCCAATTGGAGTATCTTCCGTCACAAAGGTGCTAATGTACAAGTGCAGCTCGTAATCTTCTTCCCATACCGGATTGGACGTCCCTGGANCCACTGACTAGTCTTGTCGACCAAGCCACCGACTAGCACACGTGGCCAGCGATCCGACTCATCTCGTCGACCACCATTTCGTCGACCTCGGTTGGAGCATGTCGCTTGAAACATGTCGGTTGGAGCAGGTCGGTTGGGTTGGAACAGGAAATTCATACTCTCACGATAGAACAAGACGACGACGATGGCATTCAAGAAAATATCATTCACCTACACAGCGAAGCGCTTCAATGAACATGATGACAATGTACCCCTCATTATCAAAATGCTGAAACTGTTCCTAGGTTGTGACCTCGGAAAGACAGAAGACAGAGAAATGACATAGAAAGTCGAAGAGCCAAAAGGCCCCGCATGCCTGAACCGATGGAGATGCCGGTCAGATGAGCCCGGGTGAGGCTTTAAACCAAAAGACCTAGTTGCGGAAGAATATGGTTTCCCGCCGTTGTGAGAGGATGAGACTTCGATGGACTATTGTCAGATTGAAGATGGAGGCTGAAGAGTAACCAGTCACAGTAACAAAATCCCATCAGCAGAAGGATAGTGTTTACATAAATTACTACCATAATTCTTATTGGACATGAGTGTTTTATTTCCGAAAAATTATGCTATTTTTCTTAAACTAGTTTCAGGTGATTGCCATTTTTTTTTGCAAGGGATTCTAAACATTTTGAGGATACTGATGGGATAGAAGAGTTAGTTTCTAGTATGCACAGTGTATATGCTAAGGCAGAGGCTCCACCAGGAATTTTTAATAAACACATTTTATTTAAATATGTATAATTTGATCGAAAAGGTATATATACATTCTAATACTTACACATGATTTACTGCTTATCGGATTTGTTGATCATTCTCGTAATCCATCTCGTAATAAAAGGAGAGGTCGTCGAGCGAGTGAGTATTCACACAATGAAACATATGACCCTATCTACACTGATCCTAAATATGTTACGAATGATATTCCTTGGAAAGACAAGATCACAAATAATATTGTGGAAGAGATGAGGGAGCATTCTGTGAGATTGCAGGGTGAACTCGAGAGTTCTACTATCTCTACCGTTTGTCAACAGAGTCTCCAGATTGTGTTGCACAATCTAAACAGTTTGATTGAGAGTTATGTTGGGGTTGGACCATCAACCCATTTTTTTTATAACATGATGTGTAGGAGGCGAATGGCAGTGATGGGTCGCCTCAAGTTTGAAGAAATAAAAAACAATGTCACAAAAGAAATTGGATTTTCATTATTTGACTTACGGCCTGAAGACAAAAGACGTCTAAAGATTACAAGATTCAATGACCCAAATATTGCACCACATATTTATTTGAGGTTCCTCTATGCATATGGGAGGTTCCCAAATAACGATGAGGTCCCTCAATATTTTTTCAAGATGCTAATTGCATAGTTTCAATTGCACATGGACCCTAAATATACAGATACGTGATCACCTTTCTATGGTGCTGGAAAAAATCGTACATATGAACATCTTGATTCACTGCGAGATGTTGAATATAGTCAACCATTTCCTCGCTCAACAGTTCCACAAGCTAGAGTCATTTATTTTCCATAGGAGTTTCAAAAGACATCTGAAGTGGCAAGTAGGGCAAGGGAACAAATAAAAGAGCATGTTATGGCTGCATTGGCAGGGATAGAAATCAGCTTAAATAATATGGCATCTTCAACCAATATGGATGACAACTCATTTGATGACTATTCAAATGATGCCTTGAGTTTTATGAGTCGATCATAGCTAGAGTAGTATGCAACATATTGTAGAGACATGTATAAGTGTGTCAAGGCTCAAGAAAATCGACGCGCAGATTTGGTACGTAAGTATGGTTTAATAATTGAACTCACAAAAGACACATTTATAGTATGAGCTAGAATGTACACATGTTACAAATTAAATGTTTTTTTTTGTGTATATGTATATGTATATGTA
>LPNX010815933.1:60533-62048 GCA_001517045.1 Pseudotsuga menziesii | reverse complement strand
TTATGCTCACCTGCTCTGAGTGATAGTATTGACTTTGAATTTCATTTTGTGGTTGTAGGGTTTAATTTTCAGCAAAGTCAACCACTGATAGTATTGTTCCGAGAGGGAAGGTGTCATGGCATATTCTGAATTGCTCATCTTGCCACCATGCCATATCGACATGTTGAATGTACTGTTGGATCTTTCCACGAAACTCTGGAATAAAATCACATACTCGAACCTGGTACATGAATATTAATATGTCAATAAACCACATAAAAAAATGTGTGTGTACACGTGAATATTAATTTGTCAATATTCAAGAATTTACCTGTGACGTCACCAATTTAATCTTCCTGCTTTCTTTCCCATTGTTTAGCTGATGTCTCATACTGATAGTTCTGCTTCTCAACAATTGCATTCCCGAATGCTTGATCTTCACTTTCATGGATGCAATCAGACCATAAGGATAGCCCACCGCAATTGTTGCAAGAACCGTCTACACATTGTTTTAAGTAATGTGTCTACCCATCTTGCCTTTGACACATGAGGCTATGGATGAAATCCCTAGATGAAATTGGCGGTACTGTACTTGAGCATTCCTGCACATGGTTAGGATGCAAAAAACGACGTATATGTGCAAATGTATGGTAATATAGGTCAAAATATATGTGGTATCTACAACAACAAGTGTTCCATATGGTATTGATTCTAACATACCAAGGCTTGCATTTTTCAAAAGATCTTTGCCTGATCCTTAGCTCTACATGGGCAACTTTAAACATCTCGAACAGTTGATTTTGTGTCATGTCAAGATAATGCTTAACATGAGGTTCAGTGTGATGAGAACCCCTACAATGTTTTAACACATCCTTCGTGTTAGAAGAAGGCCTAGTGTTATCATGCCAAAACGTTTGCACTAGGCCCTTCACTGCTTCGACTAACTTCATGTCTTTGCGGGGCAGTCTACCGCTAAATGCCCATAATGTTTCCATTTGTCCCTCTACATCAAGGTTGTCTGTTCTTACTGAATATTTTTTAAGAGTCTTTGGATGTAAAAGAACAATTTCTGATGTGCATTTAAGTAAACGACGTTGCCTTGTGGATCTACATACAATTGATTTAGCCAATACACGACGAGCCACATTACAGTCTTTTGAACGATTTTTTTTACCAATCGACGTGAATGCAGCAGCAAGATATTTAACAATGTGATTACTTGATTCCATATTCTTCATTGTTGTTATGCGTAAATTTCTTCTAACACAAGCCGTATTTCTAGATTTAAGCAAAGCTAAAAACAGTTGGCATTTACCGGCTTCGGATTTGTTATCAAAATATTGTTTCATTATTTGAGAAGAATGACAAAGGATAGTGTGTTTAGCCACCTTACCTTCCATTGAAGTCAATCCGATCTCGTCCACTTGTATTCGCTTAGGAGTTCTCTTTCGTTTTGATGCAAAATTTCTTGCCGTTTCAAATGCTGGAGTGACGTTTACATCCACTACCGGCTCACAACTTCGATTAGGAGATTGA
>LPNX010815933.1:50533-55533 GCA_001517045.1 Pseudotsuga menziesii | reverse complement strand
TCAAACTAGCATCGAGGTGAAATTCATCATAATAGGGATGATTTTTGGGAACAATGGAGTAGTGCTCTACTCCCAAATTTTTCCTCCCTCCACTAAATATTTCTCATAAAACTTAGCAATGTTTATAAAATGAACAACTACGAGAACTTTTGAGAATATATATATATATATATATATATACTTTGTCGTTTGTTATCCAAATAGAGTAAATTCAATGGTACAAATCATGGATAGAAGGAAATAAACCATCAAATCAACATATTGACACATTAGATACTTAGTGTGAGAGTAGATCAAAGAATTCATGTTTTGATACTTTCAACATTCGAACTTTATTTCTCAATAATATAAGCACTAAGTGGATGGGTAGAAACAACTAAAGAGGGTTTGATTTTGATTGCGTCTTTCAAGCAACAAATCATTGAGAAGGAAGGTATACCTTTACCCCATGCACCTCCATGAATTCGTAATACCCATATGTTCTATTAACGCATATGCGATATAACGCACATGCAATATATCGCATATGCAATATGGATAAGCTATATCGCATATGCGTTATTTGAAAATTTAAATATTTGAAAATTTAAATATTTGGCGGGATTAAGGTTTGGCATTAGGTTTGGAAGCAGCTTCAGAATACCAAACCTATTGGCTAGGACAAATCAACCAAGGATATTGCTCAAGTCTTTTAGAACTCTATCAATATGCTCAGATTAGATCCCGTGTTTTGATATGACATACACAATATTTTTTTATGAAAATGTACGATATTGTAGAGTACGAAATGATGATTCTGAATATATAATTTTTTCCTTCAAAACTATGTTTTATTTATTTATAATTATTTTTCTAAATGACACACGTTAGTTTTCGAGAATACATACATCGATTGTTTCTTATATAACTTTTGATTTCCATCACCATTTCCCATAAAAACTATATGGTGCACTAGACGAGATCAAGATCTGTGATCTTATATTAAGAAATCAAGGATTTCATTAATTTTTTCCCCTAAAGTGTTGCACCCACACATAAGGTTTTAATTTCAAGCTTTTCTGACTTCAATAATTAATAATAAAAATAATAATTCATGACAAATTATGAATAAATAGTGTTGCACTAGGCCCATATGTCCTTTATATGTCTGCAATATTTTATCCCAAATGGACATCATTTACCTCATATATTGCTGCACCCACACAAACATATATGTTAAGATGTGCTGAAATTTTGAAAACCCACTTTCACGGAAACTAATTTTATAATCATTTGCACACATTTTATTTGCATAATCCCTATATATTATGAAATCTGATTCAATTACCTATCTTTTCTCTTTTTACTTTATCTTCAAATAAGTTAGGGAAGTACCCCTAATTGTCACCTAAAATCAGAGTTTTCCATTTATTCTAGTATTATGTGGCATCTAAAGTGTCCTTAAAGGATTCCATGATTGTGCATCAGCCCATATCCATAAATAAAGTAGACATTACCCAACCTAAGTTAAACTAAGATGCTACAAGTTTAACATCCATTGGTGAGAAGTAAGAAATATCTATTAATGATATTTCAAGTGTTTGATTCAAGTCTCAATGTAATTTATTGATGTTGGTTTTATACTTCATTTCATCCATCTATATAGCACCAAATCATATTCCTTCCAACCTCCTAGTCTTCGATTTTTTATCAAATATCTTGTTGAATCCATAAGTTACTAGTTGACTCATCTAGTAGGAGGGTTTTGTTATAAGTATAGTTGTTCTCACTGTTACATTTTTAGGGCTAATTCTATCTCATTTTAGGGATCCTTCGATGTCCCAAAAACGGGCCTAAAGAGAGAGGAAAGTGCATTGTGTTTGCAATGCCTGCATCTCCTATATAGTTGAAAATATTCCCATTGCAACTCATGACCTATTAAAAGGGTGGTAATATATGTGGAAACTAGTCATGTTGCCAAACAACACTTGAATATTGTTTCATAACAATTTGGGCATGTTTCTAGGTCAAAGTCCAATCTCCATGGCATGAATGGAATTTTTTGTGAGAAATCATTTCATGAAGTCCTTATTCCTAGAAAATCCCCAAAAATGCTAACTTTTGAATAATTTCATAACATATTTGATGAGATTGTGAAGAACATTCTTCATACTCTCAAGCCCAAAGATGTTGTCATTTTGATGTATTACATGAATGTGTTCCAATGGGGTTTTCTCTTTCTTCTCAACTTGGCTAATCCTGAAAGCTTAAGCAGTTAAGAAAAATATGAATGGTTTGGATGAAAGTTGGAGGGTATGAAGGAAGTCTCATATATTACATCCTCCAAGGACTATGGTTGAGAAAAATCCTAAGGCAAGTTTAGTTTATGTATATGAATATCCTAAAAGTCCCACCAATCTTATGTTTAAAGAAATAGAGAGGTTAATAATTGAATTTACTTGTGAGACAACCATTCTATTGAATCAAATTGTTCATCTTGAAAAAATCCAAAACAAGTTTCTTTCTAGAAATTTCAACAATAGACCTTGAGCTAATTCAAGAATTCCAACTTTATTGGAACCCACAAATATGGTAGCATGTGAACATTTTGATGATGAAAGTACAAGTGATCAAAATTAGAAATGAGAACAAATGAAAAACCAAGAAATAAGGTAATTCATAGGTATACAACAATTTATTCCAAAATCTAAGTCAATTTCACTTAAGGAGAATATGAATCTAATAAAGGAGAAATCCATTAAAGCTACGGAAATCCCAAAGATCCCACCAAAAAATATCTCTTGAATAAGTCAAGACAATAATAAATTCAAGGGAATTTCTTACCAAAGAAGAAGGGGATCTCTTCCTCATATAAATCAACAAAGGTTTGGAGAGGTACCTCGAGGAATTTAAGTAAGTGCAACTAATTCATTCATTGGTTTTACTACTGAATAAGAAGTTTGGTTTTGACGTTTGAGGTATATTAATGCTATAATTGTCCCAATTCCATTACTTTAGCTAACTAAGATTCTAACATTGAGAAACAAAATAGATGAATCATTTGGGTTAAAAAGAAGCACCGCAAACCATATGTGCTAGCAAAACATATGTCACTGCTAGCTAGTTTTATATTGGAAACCATTGATCTATATAGAACATAATCATATTGCTTCTAACCTCTTATTCATTAATATTTTATCGAATATTTGGTTGACTTCATAAGGAACTCCTTAATAAGTAAATTTTTAATCATTGTTATATTTTGCACTAATACTTTATCTTCTTCTAAGAATCCACTCAGAAAAAAGAGACGGCCTAGAGAAAGAGGTGAGTGAATTATGGTAATATTGGATGGTGCATCTTCACAATAGATGTGAATCTTAGCACTACCACTCATGACCTATTGGAAGGGTGATAATTTGTGTTGTAATAATCACTAATATAGAACGATTCATAGATGGTTTCTTATGATGATTATTTTTTTTAAGAAGAACAACAATATTGAGAAACCAATCACCATAAAAATAATCAGAATCAAGATTAAATTTCTAGACTACTAAACTTAGCAATTGCATTTATATCCACTCAAAAATTATATGATAGCATAGCGAGAGAGGCTAGCTATAAAGGGGAAAGAAATGAAGAACCTTGGCACTACACTCAAGCACATGGAAAAAAAACTTACAATACTTTAGATAAGTCATGGCATAGAATGATATCTATAACTAGCCCATAAAATGTTATAAAAAAAACTACCATGGTTACATAAGGTTATAGCCTCAATCTTAAAAAATAATTAGATTCCATCAAAGCCCAAGCAACCATGTTAGTTTTAACTTCTTAACTAGACCCATAGATAGACCTTTTAGTAGCTCCAAATAGTGCTTCTACCATAAATATAAGATAGAGAGCACCAAAGAAGGAGAATTTAGTACCCAATTTGAACAATGAAAAAATCAAACATGTCTTCCACTTACAATAGAAACAAAAGTTGTTGCCATGTACACTTAAAAAACAAAAAATGTGTGATGAACTTTCCAATTGACAATATGGCCTCTTCTAAGTTCTTACAAAACAAAATAAAGGGCAACAAATGAATAACCATGACCTCTATGACCAAAGTTGTAAAAAATAGGTTGCAATGACAAAACATTAGTAAAAAGACATTGCAAACCTCCTTAATAATAATGGAAACACATATTCCTAACAAACATGGATCTATTTTCATTTCCAGCAACAAGCCATAAGTAAGAATACATGGATCCATTCCCACCTCAATCCACAGGAACTCAAAAATTAAGAGCTCATGATCACTCCATTTAATGTAATGTTAAAAAGTACATATATTTGAAAATTATGAGAACCACTACCATACATAGCTTGTTGTAAAAAATGTGTACCATAAGGCTTATGAGTAAACTAGCTGGCTGTAAAAAAAAGTTTATTAAGTCACCTGCACAGATCAATCATGAACATACAAAATCACTATAAAACATCCATTAAATCATGCCTAGTAAAATCTATCCAAAATTACATATAATCAAAATTGAAAACCACCACCAAATAAAAGTATAATCATTCTGCCTTTAATTATATTCCTATTTGTCATGCATATCATATATAGATTACAACTTTGCATGATAAAAAAAACAAAATTTAAACAAAATACATAAATACGGTGAAAAAGAGTTGTGCATCCATATCCATTTACACGAATCCATATCCATTTAGACGAGCCACACAGTTAACGAGTATGATATTAGCCTATCATAATGTTACAAAATGTGTACAAGCACTACAAACTTTGTAGATTAGTAATAACTATGAGTTACAGTAATATAAAATTCAAATCCCAACACCCAAAGCACGAACAAAGAATGACCGGTTTTCAGTTGAGAGTTGGTAAATACAGTTTGTTTATGTTTCATTGTTTTGTTTTACTTCCAGCTAAGAGGAGTAACATAAACTCGCAAGGAAATATGAAATTTAAAAAAAAAAATAAGCACAATGAGGTGAAAAGC
>LPNX010815933.1:0-50082 GCA_001517045.1 Pseudotsuga menziesii | reverse complement strand
GCCCTCCACTCCCTCGATGAACATGCGCTCAATGTGCTGAATGGATGACAAGGGGGGGAGTTGTAACGAGGTTGTTGTCAGAGGATTGCAAACTACAAACGCAGATCCAAACGCAGATTTATACTCCATCAAGAATAGGCCTGCGGCCGATCCCCAGCAATAAGTGTCTTCCTCCTTTCGTCTGTTGCGAGCAAAAGAAAGGGAAATGGAAGAGGGTTTCTTCCAGGTCCGATTGAACAAACAGGAAGCCGACCCAGATTCCTTAACTTCCACAAACACCAGCGATGGATTCCTGTTAGGGGGCTTCTCGGCCCATCTGCCTGTTATAAAATTTGTTGAAGTGATGAGAGCATTCCATTCCTGGCATACGCTGCGAGATCTACACAAAGAATCGAGTGGCAGCCACGCTAGTATTTCTTCGATCAGCTCAAGCGGCAAATCCAACCCTTCCGGCCCTTCGTAACGCATTTTCTTGAGGTCGCCCATTTTACCGAAACCGTGCCCAACAGGACACTAACCCTATTCGCTAATGCGCAGGACAGAAAGAAAGAAGTAGATGGAAAGCAGAGCGCTATATGCATTATAGGTTAAAGACATTTTACTTCTTTATAGATAGTATTTTCAAAGGTTGCAAATATGGAATACTAAAATATATTTTTAACATTATTTTATTTGATATAATTTGTAACATTATTTTATTTATTACAGGCCGTGTATAGGTTAGTATGGGGAGATTTTCAACTATAAATAATAATAATAAATTATTATGTTGTAACTTTATAAGATTAACAAAATAATAAAAAAATTACAAGACTAACAAAATAATAAAAATAAAAATGTTAATTATCTAGAAAAAAGTAAACTTATTATGACGGAGATATTGTAAAGTTTGTTACTAACCAATAATAAAAAATAAAAGTTTTAATTATAAAAACCAACCTAATAAGGGAGATATTGTAATGTTCCTACCTAACAAAACTATAAAAAAATAAAAATTTAATTAAAAAAAAATGTGGGTGACAAAATAAACACAATATGGGGGAGATCTTGTAATGTTACTACATATCAAAATAATAAAAAATAAAAAATTGAATTATAGGAAAAAAAAATGTTGGCCTTGCACATGGTTTTAAAACCAAGTGCAAGGCCTCCTAAACAACCCATGGTTTTATTGTACATGGTTTAGGAGGGCCTTGAAAATCATTTTAAGACCATGTGCAAGGCCTCCTAAACAACCCATGGTTTTAGGAGGGCGTTGCATATGGTTTTAAAACCATGTATGGGAAAATAATAATAAATATTATATGTAAATCATAAATAATATTAAATATTAATAATAAAAATATTGTACTTGAACCTTAAATAAAAAGATGTGTCTTTTGGTTTGAATCAAAACAATGGCTATATATAGGACACCTCAAGAGATTTGATCCCTCTCGGTGCGGATTTGGATCTAGGCTAGTATGTAGATTAGATGTAGATGGAATGTAAGGTATTTTGTAATTATTCATGTAACAAAAGTGAGTTACATTATTTTTTTTTCAATTTTAGAAATTTGAAAATATGTTTTAAAATAAATTAAATTCTTTTTATTATATCTTATTTTCTCAAATAAGATATAAGGAGTTTAGATTCATATCCTAGGCTTTATGAAGTGTCGAGAGGGATCAAATCTCTCCATGTGCAAACCTCTCCTCCAATAGCTCCTTGCATGCAATACGTGAGAAGAGGTTTGCACATCGGGAGATTTGATCCCTCTTAGAGCTTGATAGAGACTAGGATTTGGATCTAGGCTGGTTCAAGTGGTGGATAGTGACATAAAACTTGACTTTGATCAACATTGAAAGGAACAAGTTAAGTTGAAAACATAGATACAATTGAGTGATAAGTATTAAGGATTGAGTAAATTGTTAAATGGAAAATAGAGACAATAATTTTGTAAGGATCAAATAAATGTAAATATGGTTCACGTTGTGATCATTCTCAATCTATCTTCTTCATCTTTTCTTATCTTCACACCTAGTAGTTTTGACATCTTCTCATATCGATCATATGATAATGGAGGTTGAAGTCACAAACCTCTGAAATCTTTAACTCAAGCTATTGTTCTAAAAGTGAGACCTTCCCTCTCTTGCTTTCCAATATCAATAGTAGCTTTCTCCAATGTCAATCCTCGTGACTTATGGATTGTTAAACCCCTAGCGAGTTTCAATGGAAGTTGTTTTTTATTACCTCTTTCGATAGATGTAATGGGAACAACTTGAGGAAACAATTCATCTCATGGTACCGCCACAAAATTATCAAGTTTTATTAAAACATACATGGGTGGTTCTCGAGGCGAACTTCTAGGGTTATATACAATTTGTTGTATAACTCCAAGGGCACCATTGACGAGTCCTACATGAGTCCATAGGTTTGATGTGAGCATTACCCTTGCTCCTATGGCTATAAGTAATTCAAGTTCCAACCCTTCTTCATCTCCTTCCATAGAAGAGTTTCTTCTTATAGATGTAGTAATACTCGTCGCAATGGGACAGTTCATGCTTCTTATTAAATGTTTGTTATGAGTTTACATTCTCATTTGTCCCAAACAAATGTATCTCCTTATCAAAGGAATTTTTCATTGAAGCATGTAAGAAAGTATGTGTACAAGTCATTAGTAATTTCCAATCCTCTATTGTTGGAATTGCATTTCTAATATTCATTAAAAAATTACAAAAATATATGTGTTCATTTCTTTGTCCATTTTGTCGAAACACATTATCGTGGGTAACAACTGTTGTGAATGTGTTCCACAATTATTTTTCAATACCTTCTTATGCATATACAGGCTTATCCATGACAAGTGGTGTTACGCTGCACTTGTACCTAGTGCACCTTCGGGTGTACCCCATGGAGAGAGGTCCAGATTTTTAGACAAGGAAAAGTGGTATTGAGAGATGGAAATCATGGATGGACCCTTTGGTCCCCCTTTAAGGGTACTGTGGCTTAATGGAATTTGCTAAATTCCTGTTAAAGAGGTTTTTAACGTTAGGTTTGATGTTGGGGGGCCTAAAGGTTCACTACTAGGTCTAATGGCCCCATTCATTTCTTGTGCACTCTGGTGGACTTTGCAACAGCCACGAGACACTAGTCTTCAGTTATGACCACTTCATGCACCCTCATTGCCCTTTAGTGAGTGGTTCCTTACTCTCCCCTGCATTCTTTCCTAAGAGGAAGGCATCCTCCATGCAAGGGCATTTCCACGATTTGAGGAGGACGTTTAGGGATCTTATAATATTCTAAGGGTTAGATGGGGCATAATGCTCTACCTCCAACCCGCTTTGGCCTTTCACTTGGAGAGAATCACTTATTTGAACATGTTCTATCAATTAGGGATGCAAATACCCCCACGTAGCCTACCATAGTTTATAGTTTATTATTACTTTCTTCTAATTTTAAGTTGACATTAAATAATTATAAATTTACATGTTTTAAGGCATGTAAGCCTCGATAAGTGAGTGTGAAATCATATAAATAGATCTCCTCACTTTTACTTTTAAGGGATAATTTATGGGATAATACACTATGCACTTGTTTTATCCTAGTTAAGGCTTTCTGTGGATGGAGGTGCTCATGATGATGAAGTTTTCTGGTTAATGCAAGTTGTTTTTCTCACAATTCTTTGGTGAATATCTGCTTTTGGTGATGCTTCGATTTGTTGGATGAACACAAGCACAAGGATGTGATGATTCTTACCTTTTTGTTGGATGTTGGATGTGCATGTCTAAAGTCTTAGTAGTGGCCTTAAAGCTGCACTTTTCCCTAGGATAGGCCTTTACATTATGCTTGTCACATTGGCTAGCAATGGCAAGTCTAGTTGTGAGAGTGACTTAGGGTTTCACATTACTCTTTCTAGGCTAGTTGTTCAACCTAGGATCTGTTGCAGCTGCAACTGTTCTCCCCAAATTTTTTAAATTATGGTCCGCTCCTCATCATTTAAGGTTGCTTTGAATCGTTTGGATCTGTGAATTGTTTTTGGTCATGCTTTAATTTTGAATGATTTTTGAAGATCAATTTTTGTCCTGGTTTTCGGAAGTTGCAGATGTTTTGAAGTTGTTTTGGGTCGCAAATTTGACTTTGGTTTTGCTAATTGATTCTTTGAAGGGCCACTGTTTCGGAGGTGAAATAGATTTTGACTGCTGTTGAATTTAAGGCTGTCCAAACACTTAATATTTTATATTGATCAGGTGTTATTTTTTTTGTTTAATCAGAAGCGGAGTCTTTTCCTCTTCCGCCATTGCGGCTCCCAAAGCAACTAAGCACCCGAAGTGTAAAGCGCTCTGCCCGCCGATGCATATCAGTCTTTTAGTTGCTTTTCCGAAGTCTTTCCTCTTCCGCCGTTGCGGCTGTGCAAAGCTTTTGACTTCCGATGTCAATGTTCTTCCGACTTCCGATTAGGATTTTTTCCTGCCCACCATCGCGTGTCTTTAGCCTTTTCCGTTTTCGTCGTTGCGGCTCCCAAAGTAGCTAGCCTCCCGAAGTGAAAAAGCACTTTGGGCCTCCAATGAGTTCTCGTTCCCTATCGTTGGTGGGTTCTTTTGAACCCGTAGGTAGATGAAGTAGTGGTGCCAGAGTTTGTTAAAATTTGTGGAAATAATGTAGTATACGGCCTCTCTTAATGCTTAGCCATTTTAGTTGATATGATTTGAATGCAATTCCAATTAATGATGCACATCGTTTGATTGCAGGTGGGTTCCGAAGATTGGTCAAACTACTACGGCACAAAGGGAGATAGGAAGTTTGGTAAAGGTAGAGCCGAAACCAGTAGGATCGCAAGGAGGACAAGTGGAATAGAAGACAAAATCCATAGCTATAAAGGCACAGGCCTAAAAAACCAATCAGTTACTAAATGGTTCATGAGTGCATACAGAAAAGATAGAGGGATATGAAGCGTTTGGAGGACTGAAAGGTCGCATGCTTGTGAGCAGCCCAAACAATCTACTGTTTTAGTTTAAATATTTGAAAGTTAGAACTTACAGGGCCTTTTTCCCTGGCAAACTTGTAAACTTTTGCTTGTAAGAGGAACTATTTTGTTTTACAAACCAAAAAGTGAAAATTTTACCCGTTGGAGAGAGTGCTGTGTGGAATGGATCAATGCGTTTAAATGAGAGATGTTGAATGGGAACTATTTCATTTTCAACTGTGTTTCATTAGCTGTGAGAGTGTTCTAACTTCTTGAACCTATATTCTTGTCTGAATATTCTTCAGTATCTTTATGATGTTCTTCCACTATGAGTAATGGGATGTTTTAATTGTTGATGAGCTATCTTGTCATGTATACTTTTACTCATGTTTATATGTTTGGTTATAAGAACAGCTATCTGGGATTTGCCATAACACATGAACAGTAGCGCATTACTCATGAATTAATATCCATCTCTCTAGAGATAGTTTAGTTGGTTTTATTTTACTGCTGCATATGTGATTTAGAGGCTTGTGAGTCCTAAGACGAGAGGTAAGAACCTGCGCATCATGTTGTGACTGCTCCTTGCATTCTTTGTCACCCTGCATTTTTAATTAGGCACGTGCATATCATACTTAAGTCACAAAATACAAAAATACATGGTGGACCGAGCCGCAACCAGTAAAACCTTTGTTTTTGTTACTTGACCTACGGTAGCCGGACCGCAAACCGGGCGGATTCCCTATACCAAACAGTCACGGGCTATTTGGGAATGTTGACCGGGGAGAATCCCTTACTGTTGTTGCATGCAAATTTCCAGGCCTCAACAATTTTTGCGCTAGAAGGAGGGCCGCCAGTGCATGGTTGGCCGAGGAAACCCGTTTTCCTGATACTTTTCCACCGGTAACAGTTCTGAAAGCAGTGGAATTCATAATCCAATTCCAGAAGAAAGAGATAGAGAACATTTGTTTTCTGTCAACAACGAAGTTGTTAATAATTTGAGAAGACACACCAAGGCATATGTAAAGAAGATTGGAGGATTTCCGATCATCCTTGAATTGCCCAGAAGAGCATATAAAAGGAAAGATTGCCCTATATTGGAAGACTCGGTGTTGGTTGGGGATTGGGAAGAGCTAGTAGAGACAGCCTTACAGGAAGTTGTACTTCCTTTACATCAAGAAGGCCTGGATACTCCTCATAGTTCTCTTGCTTATACTCGAGTTGGCTCACCCCCTTACTCTCCACCCAGACTCATGGAAGGCATAAACGCCAATCAACCACCCAACCCGCCTAATCCACCACGTGCATGGAGAGCCAAATCACCTTTAAACCTAACACCTCCATTGGATGATTTACCTCAGTCCTTTGAAAAGATGCTGCCGAAATTCGACCCAAGTGAGAAGATACTAGTAGATGACCACCTGCAAAGTTTTTATTTGGAAATAGAAGGATTAAGGGCTAGGGAGCATGAAGATGTAGTTTGCATATTATTCCCACACACCCTTAAAGGAGTTGGAGCATCATGGTATTTTGGTTTTCCTGCAAACTCTATCCCTGATTAGGATACCTTCAAGAGGATCTTTAGAAGTAAGTATGTGACCCAAAAGACTCATGCATCCCTCATGAAAGGACTATGCGCCTTAAAGAAAGAGAGAAAAGAGAAGGTGCACAACTTTACTCAAATATTTGCAGCATACCTTAAGAATTTTCTGAAACTGACAAACCTTCAGACAAGGTCCTCATTGAATATTATAACTCAACCTTAGGCCCTGAGTTGGCGATGTTTGCCAAAATAAGGGCCAAGCCTACTTTGGCAGAAACCTATGAAGAGGCGGAAATAGTGGAGGCTGAAAGAGAAAGTATCGAAGATTATCCCGAACAGTCAGGAGAGAAAGGTGGGGGAACAAAAGCCTTATTGTTTACTAAGCCTAAGTAAGAGAAATCACCAGATTTTGAAAGTATGGAAAAAATGATGCAGAAGCTTTCTAATAAAATCATAGACTTGGAAAAAGAGAAGGAAACTCCGAAGTTCTACAAGCCCTACTATAAAAAAAAGGGAGGATAACAATCAATCCCAACCTCCTCCACACAATTCAGCATCTATGAATTTAACAGAGGTAGGAATGGACAATTTTTGCACTTTTCACCAACAGCCCCACTCTAAAAAGAATTGTCCTCAATGGATAAACTCAATGACATTGGCTATGAATCAGCTGCTAGATTCTAAATTAATAGAAGATGGAGATGAGGAAAGAAAATAAAGTACCACTTCAACAAAGGAACAAGAAGAGGAAACCATGGTTCTGTGGAATTCGTTATTTGATGCTGAAGAGGAAAAGAATTGGGGCTACAAGGATGTCTTAGAAACGAATGTTACAACAAGAAGCCAAGGGTCAGTTAAAGAAGACAGTCTCATACTCCCAAAAATCAAAAGGCTGCAGAAAAATGTTAAAAAATTTCAGAATAATTCCTCAGCTGATAAAATTCCCAAATTCACAATTACTAGCCAGGATCCTAGGTAGACTGATATGTTCACCATGCCCACTAAAGGAAAAATAAATGGCGATAAGCCACATCCCACTGAACCGCAGATGGATTATGACATCGTGGAAGATATAAAGAAGGTAAGGGTGAACGTTTCACTATTTGAAATGTGTAAAGTGCCGCAGCAAAAGGAAAGACTATTGAAGGAGCTTGAAGCATCATATGAGAGGCTGCCCACTGAAAATCAACCCAAGAAAGTAGAAGAAATCAGAGAAACCAGCATTGGAGGTAAGTCTAAAATCAAGCATCCACCTTTCCTCCTCACTTTTGAAATTTTTAATCACAACGTACATAATTGCTTGGTAGACTCAGGGGCTTTGGTTAACATCATGCCAATATTAGTCTGTAAAAAGATAAATGGGCAGCCTAAGCCATCCACGTGGAGGGTTGTTCAGTTGGACATGATGAATGTAAAGGTAATTGGTGAACTCGAGGATGTCATGGTCTGCCTGTCCTCAAACAATAAAGTGTGCCAAGTTATTGATATCGTGGTGGCCGATATACCAGACGCTTATGGTCTTGTTCTGAGTAGAGATTGGTCAGCCAAACTAAACGGATATTTTGCCTCTGACTGGTCGAATCTGTGGCTGCCGTATAAAGGAAGTCTGAACCAAATTAAAATTTTAAGGGAGCCTCACATGAAATACAACATTACTCAGCTTGAGGAGAAGAATAAACCAGTGGATTCTTTGTTGGGAAATTATTTTATTGAATTAGAACTAGGAAATTACCAAGTAGAAGAATCCAGCAACATGTCAGACACCGAGCCTAATCTCCTTCGATTTTCACAGGATGATGAAATCGACTGTAAAGTAGTAGATTTAGCAGTAGGAGTAGATTCACGTGCATTAGTTAGTGATTTCTAGACATTGTTTTTTGATGGCTCTAAGACGTTAGAAGGGTCAGGGGCCGGCTATGTCCTGATCGACCCCCAGAAGAATAAACATTTTCTTTCATGTAGATTAGAGTTTGAATGTACGAATAATATAGTTGAGTATGAAACGCTGGTGCAAGGTTTAAGGAAATCAATCGAATTAAAGGTAAGTAATCTAAAAGATTTTGGAGATTCTGAAATAGTTGTAAAGCAGATTCGGAATCAAATACATTGTGTTTCTCCTCACTTAAAAGCTTATCAAAATGAGGTATGGGACCTGCTCAAATGTTTTGATGCATTTAATATTATATCAATTCCAAGGCTTAAAAACGCAGCAGCTAACTTGTTAGCCACATCGGATGCTAGGCTTGTACCTACTAATAATCGATGCTCTGTTGAATTACTTTTCAGGTCCTCTGTCCCCGATATGATCGCCAACCTGCGAGTGTTCGACGATGACCAGCAGATTATAGAATGCTAAACCAATGATGAGGTATTTAAAGAAGCAATCATTGATGATGAAGAGCATTAGGCCGAGCTGAGATATGACAATTTCATCCCGAAAGGAGTGAGAACCTTAGAAAGGATGTTTGATCTACATGAAAAATTCAGGAGACTAGCAAACGTGAAGACTCACAGCTCATCGCTATAGTTTGAGCTGATAAATTTAGGGACTGAAGCAAATCCTAAGTATGTGAATCTAGGCAAATGCTGTTCACCACCAGAAAGAGATAAGTTCATGAGCCTTTTTAAACAATATAAATATTTTTTCGCCTGGACATACGAAGATTTAAAGACATATGACACCAACATCATCTAGCATGTTATTCCTATCAAAGCTGGTGTCAAACCTTATGAGCAACCTTTAAGAAAAATGCATCCAAAATTGGAACCATTGATTCAGAGTTAAGTGAAGAAATTATTGGATGCTAGGATCATTTTTAAGGTTAGGCACTCTGAGTGGGTCTCCAATTTGGTACGAGTAAGAAAGAAATCTGGAGAAATCAGGCTATGCATGGATTTGAGAAATTTAAACCGCGCTTCAAATAAAGATAACTATCCTATTCCACCTATGGAGCAACTGCTACAAATGGTCTCAGGTTCTGAACTATTTTCATTATTAGACGGTTTTTCAGGCTACAATCAAGTATTAGTAGCCGAAGAATACAGACTGAAGACAACGTTCAAGACCAGATGGGGAACCTTCGCTTACTGAAGAATTCCCTTTGGGCTTATAAACACTGGAGCTTCGTTTCAGAGGGCTATGGACATAGCTTTTCGAGGTTTGATTGGCCGTAGTCTTGTAATATACCTCAATGATATTACAATATTCTCAAAGAGGAGAGAAGAGCACGCGTTTCATTTGAGGCAGATTTTTGAACGCTGTTGGAAATATGGCATCTCACTCAATCCCAAGAAGTGTGTATTCGCTGTTACGGAAGGCAAGTTGTTGGATCACGTGGTCTAAAAGAAAGGAATCTCTATAGATCTGGAAAGGATCAAGGCCATTGAACAGATACCCTTGCCCCATAATAAAAAGGGAATGCAATCATTTATGGGAACAATAAACTTCGTGCGAAGATTCGTGCTAGATTTCGCTCAGATTGTCAAGCCGTTGCAACAAATGGTGAAGGAAAGCGCACAATTTAAATGGACTGAGGTTGAGGAGGACACATTCAGCAAGATTAAAACTGTTGTTGCACATGCACCCTCCCTAAGAAGCCCAGATTTTGATAAATATTTTATTCTATATACGTTTGCATCTAATGATTCGCTAGCAGCCATGCTTACTCAAAAATAAGATGGGGGGGATGAATTCCCAATATCTTTCATGAGCACTGGTATACAAGGAGCCGAATTAAAATACCCAGCTATTGATAAACAAGCTTATGTCGTATTCAAAGCAGTGAAACAATTCAGGCCCTACATATTAAAAAATCGAACCAAGGTGATCGTCCCATATCCAGCTGTGAGGTCACTGTTTGTACAGAAAGAATTAGGGCAAAGAAGGGGCAATTGGGTAACAGCTCTCCAAGAGTACGACCTTGAATTCAAGCCAGCTTCTATAGTTAAAGGGCAAGGGTTGTGCAAATTAATGGCTGAAAATGGGAACAGTGACGAACACGCCTGGGAAGACGAAGCTGAGTTACATTTGATGGATGTATGTCCTTTGTTTATAGCTCTCGAATATTGGTATAGAGACCTCGTACATTACCTGCAGGCAGGGTTGTTGCCCGAACATTGGAATTCTAAGCAAAGAAGAGCGATGCATCTCAAATCAGCCTCCTATCAAATTGTTGAAGGGATATTATTCAGAAAAAACTACGATGGAGTTCTTCTTAGATGCCTAAAAAAATAAGATGCAAAGAAAGTAATGACAGAATTGCACAATGGGCCTGCTGGTGGACATTTTTCAGGAGATACTACAGCACACAAAGTTCTCAAGGAAGGTTACTATTGGCCCATGCTTTTCAAAGATGCACACACCCATGTCAGGAAATGCAACATTTGTCAAAGGTGTGGAGGGAGACAATCTAAAGCAGCTGCACCATTGAAGCCGATTATGATCACAGAGCCATTCGAGCAATGGGGGTTGGATATTATTGGGGAAATAAAGCCGAATTCCTCCCTGTAACACAAGTACATTCTGACCGCGACCGATTATTTTAGTCGCTGGGTTGAAGCCATCCTGCTGCGCAAAATAAATGAGGACGTGGTCATCAGCTTCCTACAGGACCATATCATGACCAGGTTTGGAGTTCCAGTTTCGTTAGTATTTGATAATGCTACTTACTTTTCATCAATTAAATTAACTGTTTTTGCTCATGAGAAAGGCATAAAGTTGCATTATTCTACTAATTACTATCCACAAGGAAATGGCCTGGCTGAATCTACCAACAAAAATCTGATTAGGATTTTGAAGAAGACTGTGATAGAAAACCAGAGGAGTTGGCACTCAACGCTACCAAACGCCCTTTGGGCTGATAGAGTCACTCCCAAGTATTCGATAGGAGTGTCACCGTATACCCTTGTGTATGGTAAAAAAGCCATTCTACCCCCCAATATCATGCTACCCTCTTCCATAATAGCTCAAGAGTCTAGAGGGTCAGAGGATAAAGTTTTACAAATGAGGATATATAATATTCTGAAAGCAGAAGAGGCTATATCTAAGGCCAGATAATGCTTTAAGCAACAAAAAGAGGTAATAAAGAGATGGTTCGACAAACATAAGGATGGAACAAAGGATTTTGAAGTGGGACCACCCTCATGATGAGAAAGGAAAGCATACTAAATTCCAACAATTGTGGGTAGGCCCTTTTTAGATTACGGTAAAGCTAGGCCCTTCTACTTATAAGTTGCAAGATCTACAAGGGTGGGAAGAGAACTTACCAGTAAATGGTTTGGTTCTCAAGCCTTATTTTTCCTGAGTTTTATTTGAGTTCTTCTATCTTGTACATAAATAACCTGTTTGGTCGTCTTTTGAGTCATGTTTTTAGTTTTATTTTAGTTTAAGTTTTATTGATTTCAATAAAGGGAACGAACCAGGGGTTGCATGGGGAACATCAAATTTTTTGGGAATGATTAACATTTTTGGGTATAAGACTGTGTGTTGTTGTTTGTCTAAAAGAACTTCTTCCAGTTTAGCAGTTTTCTTGAATAGCTATGTGGGCATTGAAGTCCTGCTTAACTCCTATAAAATAAACCAGATTCAGAGAGTCCGAAATACTATTTTGAGGCTCCATCCACGTCACACTTAAAATGTTCTAGGAAGTGACCGCAAAGGACCCATGGAAAGGAGAAAGGTAAACAGTATATTAAATATAAATGGTCCCATGCCAAGAAACGAATGCCAAAAGGAGGATAAGAGTAAAAAAATCCTATGAAAGCATCATACATCAAAGCAAATGCTGAATCATAAGTACTAAATTACCGAAAATTCCTCTCCGTCTGTGAGCTGAAACGTGAAATACGCCGCTCACACAAAAGGACACTTGGGATAGAGGAGCTTGAATTAAAATTCAGAAAGAAAGGCATGCATGAGGACTCATTAAAAAAGGACAAAAGTCCAAAAGCACAAAAGGTACTAAAGTGGCATGGGAATGAGGAACAAATGAATATGTCTATTTACCATATGCTACAACCCCGTGGTGTCCAAGCTATCAGCTACCTGAAGACAAAAGTAATAATGAAACTCATCCTTTGGCCTCAACAGAGTTATCTAGACTTGAAAATCTTGGTTTCCACTCTCTCGAATTGGACTGTCATCAATGATTGAAGGTACCCATTTCTATCATTTGAGAAATCCAAATAGCTGGAAGAATTCAATAGATACATTTGTTGATTAACAGTCTGTCACTTAAAGAATAATCGCCCAAAGATCTAGGTTCACTAGGTAATCACCAATTGTTCCAGCTACAACTATTCTCCCCAAATTTTTAAAATTTTGGTCCCCTCCTCATCATTTAAGGTTGCTTTGAATCGTTTGGATCTGTGAACCGTTTTTGGTCATGCTTTAATTTTGAATGATTTTTGAAGATCAATTCTCGTCGTGGTTTTTGGAAGTTGCGGATGTTTTGAAGTTGTTTTGGGTCACAAATTTGAGTTTGGCTTTGCTAATTGATTCTTTGAATGGCCACTGTTTCGGAGGTGAAATAGATTTTGACCGCTGTTGAATTTAAGGCTGTCCGAACACTTAATATTTTCTATTGATCAGGTGTCATTTTTTTTGTTTAATTGGAAGCCGAAGTCTTTTCCTCTTTCGCCGTTGCGGCTCCCAAAGAAACTAAGCACCCGAAGTGTAAAGCGCTCCGCCCGTCGATGCATATCAATCTTTTTGTCGCTTGTCCGAAGTCTTTCCTCTTCCGCCATTGTGGCTGTGCAAAGCTTTCGACTTCCGATGTCAATGTTCTTCTGACTTTCGATTATGATTTTTTCCCACCCACCATCGCATGTCTTTAGCCTTTTCCTTTTCCACCATTGCGGCTCCCAAAGTAGCTAGCCACCCGAAGTGAAAAAGCGCTCTGGGCCTCCGATGAGTTCTCGTTCCCTGTCGTTGGTGGGTTCTTTTGAACCTGTAGGTAGATGAAGTAGTGGTGCCGGCATTTGTTAAACTTTGTGGTAGTAATGCAGTATACGGCCTCTCTTAATGCTTAGCCATTTTAGTTGATATGATTTGAATGCGATTCCAATGAATGATGCACGTCGTTTGATTGTAGGTGGGTTCCGGAGATTGGTCAAACTACTGTGGCGCGAAGGGAGATGGGCAGTTTGGTAAAGGTAGAGCCGAAACCAGCAGGATCGCAAGGAGGACAAGTGGAATAGAAGACAAAATCCGTAGCTACAAAGGCACAGGCCTAAAAAACCAATGATTTACTAAATGGTTCATCAGTGCATACAGAAGAGATAGAGGGATATGAAGCGTTTGGAGGACTGAAAGGTCGCACGCTTGTGGGCAGCCCAAATGATCTACTGTTTTAGTTTAAATATTTGAAAGTTAGAACTTACAGGGGATTTTTCCCTGACAAACTTATAAACTTTTGCTTGTAAGAAGAACTATTTCGTTTTACAAACCAAAAAGTGAAAATTTTACGTGTTGGAGAAAGTGAGAACTGGTAAGATTTTGGCGCCATTGGTGGGGACCATTTCAAATTTTAAGTGCTTGATCTCGAGTCATTCACACCCTGGAAAGAACCACATTATGTAAGAAAAATTGAGGTAAGTCTTTATGGGTATTTTGAAAATATTATTGAGGACCAATCTTGCAGATCTTACGTGGGGACTCCACAAAGAATAAGATCAGGAAGGATTAACACTCTAAGATTAGTCTATCCCATCTATGAGGTACGTCAGTCTTTTATTTAGTACCTTAGCAAGATTTGATTAACTTACCTGGTAGGTTTCTCTTGGCGACTTGAATCGAAGAAAAATAAAACAAGTACTCTATAAAGAAAGGGAACCCTGACGAGATGGAATCTGGTTATTAATTGTGAATGGGCATATTGGAATTTTCATGCATTCCAGGTTTCCACACTACAACAAAAAATGGATTTAGCATATCTTTGTGCATCCTTTTTTGCGTCTAGACCATCTTTCAGTGTATTTTTCTTCATGTTTTAGACAAAATGGCACAATTTCATGGGTTGGTGCTATTTTCGGCGTTTTTTGCATCCTTTTTCTAAATATGGCCCAAATTGCGGCGTTATTTGCACCTAGTTATGCGTCAAGTTTTCAATCAGGTTTTGCAACAGGTTTTGAGCCTAGTTTTGCACCTAATTTTGCGCCTAGTTTGTACATCTACTCTTGTTGCGCCCCCTTTTACGCCCATGTTTGCCTCAAATTTTATGCCCTTGTTTTCATCCACTTTTGCATCCTTTTTTACATCCACATTTGCATCCACTTCTGCTTTTTTTTTTGCATCCTTTCGTGCGCCAAGTTTTGCATCAAATTTTACATCTTGTTTTGAGTCTAGTTTTGAATCTCATTTTGTTTCAGCCATTTTTGCATTCACTTTTGCATCCATTTTTTCCTCCACTTTTGCACCCACGTTTTCATCCCTTTTTGCATCCCATTTTGCATCCATGTTTATGTCTTTTTTTGCATCTACTATTGTCTCCACTTTTTTCGCATCCCAATTCATACCCATTTTTCTGCTTACTTTTACACCCACTTTTGCTTCAACTTTTGCATCCACATTTGCATCTTTTTTTGCATCCAATTTTACATCAGTTATTGCATCCCTTTTTGCATCCATTTTTGCATCCACTTTTGCATTGGGTTTTGCGTTGCGTGTTACGACTACTTTTGCATCTACTTTTGTTGCATCCACTTTTGCATCCAAATTTGTATCCAATTTTACATCCATAGTTGTATCCACTTTTGCACCATTTTTTTCATCATGTTTTGCTTCCATGATTGCATCATTTTTTGCATCACCTTTTGCATCCATTTTTGGTGCACCAAATTATACGCCCACTTTTGCACCTACTCTTGTTGCATCCATGTTTTTATCCACTTTTGCATTCAGTTTTACACCCAAATGTTGAAAATGAAAATGAGGATAATGATTATGATATTGAGGATGGTGATGATGATGATGATGATGATGATGTTGGTTATAATGAGGAAAACGATGACAATGCTGATGATGATGACAATAATGATGATGAGGAGGAGGAGGAGGAGGAGGAGGAGGATAATGGCAATGACAACATTGCCGATGATTATGATGGAAATGCAATGAATGGTGATGATGGTGATGACGACAATGACAATGATGATGAGTACAATTAGAATGATGATGTTGATCATCTTAAAAAATAAGTTGTTATTTGTCATGCATAAATCGTGTGTGTCCTCCATGACCCTTTTCCACTAATCAAATATTTTGGGTAGATGCTATTTCTTATGCCAAAGGTAATGATGAATAATTGATGAAAATGTCAATAATCATGATGATGATGTCAAGGACAATGGTGATGATGATGATTATGCTGATGATGATGACTATTGTGATAATCATGATGACAATGACAAAGATGATGATGATGATCATCATCATCATTTCCATCACTGTCATTGTCATCTAGTTCATCATCATTATCATTTAAAGCATATGGGATATGTTTACCATTTAAAGCATGCATAACAAGTGGTATTATTCTAAAACACCCCACCAAAGCATAAAATTCAAACCACAAGGGAAACATAATATTGAAATTGTTCCAATTTTCTTTCTCCCAACAAAACATGATTCATTTTAGGGAATTATATTAAAATCCATACATTCATAGTCCATCCATACTATATTTGTAATAAATGTAAATATAATACTCAACTGAATTTATAAAATAGGTAAATATTTTATAAACACCCTTATGATATATAAACTTATTTCACCTTAATAATGGTAAAATATGTAAATATAATAATAACATATAATTAATATAAATATGTTACTATAGTTCATATGTTATGTGATTTAATATAATTAAATATATACACATATTATTTACTTATACATTATACAAATTAAAATATAGATTAAAACCTAAGAAGTTTCATAGGGAGGCGAAGCAAAACATGAAGGATTTTTCAAATATAGATCTATGTACAACTACCCATTTCCCAATGGGGCCTCTGCTAAATCAATCTATGGATTCAAGTTTATGAGTATCAATTTGGTCCATCTCGTCCCTCCCCAATTTGACCATGAGAGGATTTAATTCGGTCATGAGAGGATTTAACATTATTTCGCCCATGAGGACTTCTGAGGGCACCTAGTTGGCAATGTGGGTGTCTTGATTCTCGGGCTAGGACGTTCAAAGCATGGTTTTTGGGGATGGATCAAAGTAAACTAGGAGCTCTACCGCTGTTGATGCCTCTATTGTCTCTATCTTAGATGCTGCTATCTCGTATACTATATAATATCTACCTATGCTGGTGGTGCTACTGATGCTAGGTCACCAAAATTTAGATCGCTATCTCGCGATTGGATTTTGTATTACTACAGATTGACATTTATAGCTATGTTTTATGAGAGAGATTCACACAAATGGACTAATTAGGACTAGCCAGGATAAGACCCAGCTTGGAGACCTAATCTGAGTAGCAATACCTCAAACTCTACGAGGGTACATAAATTACAGGGACAAGGGGCCAAATCCATAAGATCGTTGGATGCTGAGAATGAACCGAGTGATCCTGCTCTTTTATAGGGACTAACGGATCGAGCGCGCAACACTGCAAAGATGTGGCTTTATAACAAGAGGTTATCGAACTGCCTATTACTCAAGTACTAGTCATGATAATGCTTTCTCATGGAGCCTCTAGATGACCTCCCAGCTTCCAGCTTCCACATTCTGTTAAAGAAATCAATGCATTTTCCTTCATTAGGATCATTGAAGATGGAGAGAATTTGGGATTGAATCAAAATACCAAAGATAGAAAGAATTGGGTATTGAATCAGCTCATGTGGCTTCTTTATAATTTTATGTCAAGTAGCGTGATTTCTAAGAACAAATGCAAAGGATTCTCCATCATTGTTGTATTTTCCTATTTCTTTGTTACACCCTATGTAGAATATTCTACGACCATATTTTGCTTATATGCCAAATGCAAATGTTATGGCCTAAGCTATGTCTTTTGACCTTTCCATTACTTAAGTTACAAAAAATCCATGGTTAACAAAAATTCATAAAAGAAGTACTATATATTTCTCACATGCCAATATTCCCTTTATAGGGCTTTGTGGTGACCTAAGGACCCACACATAGTTCATGAGCCCTAAGGAAAAATGTTTTGGCCCAATAACTCTTTTCACATCAAATCATGGCCAAGGGACTGAAAGCCATACTTGGTGTGTCAAACCTCAAAATGACCGACATATCTTACTCATTGGCTAAATATTATCTATGTAGTATATAGGGCCTTTAAGGTGGTCTAGGGAAACACACATGACCCATGAGCCCCTTACCCTTAGACATTATTTTTTGACTTGACAATATGGCTCAATCAATGATAATTATTCTTGGTCGCACAAAGATTGAAATGACCTTTTCTTTCTTGTAAGCCAAAGATTTCCCACATAGAGATGACATTATAGACTAGGGCTCATGACAACACATCAGACATGACATTATGGTGAAAACATCCATATAGCAATTGATTTCTTTGCTAATTTTCTTAAATCTATTTTGTTAAATTTTTACCTTTTTCTTTTTTTCTCATTAGTTTTAAAAATAAAATAAAATACAACTTTAAGAAGAAGAGATGAAATCCTATGTGGTTGAGAGGGAGGGGATTAAAATCCCTATTGGTTATACATAAACATGCCAAAGATGAAATTATATATAAATGGAAGGGTAGAGATGTTAAATGGGTTGGGTCGAGATTGAGCACTGTCAAAATTGTTAAACTCCATCGCAATCTTCGCTTGCAATCAGTGTTCCATTCTTTATTCTATGGATTGCGACCAGCTAATTCCATCGTGATCCCATTCATCCATTTCCCAAGGAGCCACGAAAAAATATTGTCACTGTATAATATTAATCGATAATTTAACTGGTAACCAATTGTTAGAGTCATTGCCACTATTGTGGCATATGGGAATTAATGGTGTTATAGAAATTGTGGATGAGGAGGACTGAGAGGGTATAATTCTTGTTCAGGTTATGCTAGACAGGAATAATAATAAGGGTTACGTTGGGAATTAATGGTGTTATGGAAATTGTGTATGAGGAGGAATGGGAGGGTATAATTCTTATTCAGGGTATGCCAGATAGAAAAAATAATAAGGTTTATTGTTTGATGCTGCCATCAGGGTTATACCTAAAAAATATTAACACTGACCACATACAACTTAAATTCATAGATCATGTATACATGTTTATGTCGAAGACATTTTTCTCTGAGGTCTGTTTTTGGCCACTGTGGCCAAATTGGTCATCCCTTCAACAAATACAATTTCACCAAGTGTCTCTCTCAGCACTATATTATCCAATGGTTTTTCATATTACCCTCGGGTTCCCCATTCATGGCTCAAGTTTTGTCGCTTATTGTTCAGTGGTAATTTAAAAAGCACATGAATCAAAAACTAAAACTAGCATAGTACTCGACTGTACCCTGGACATTTACATTGCTCGTTGTTCAATATTAATGTACACAGAACATGGCTCGAAGACTAAGAGCACTTTACCTTACCTTACCTTATAGATATGGTTTGTCGCCCCTCCTTCTGACCAACGTCTGCTATGCATCACCCTGTTCAATGCTTGCCCTCCCCCTGTATGACATTAAATCCTTCGCATCCCACGGTTATTTCCCTAATGCAAATACAAGTAGTCATTTCCTTTCCTATGTTCCCTCTCATGCTCGCCTCCCTTGTGGAGGTTTAGGCTTCCTTCAAGTTGTATACCTGCGGCTTAACATTAATTGAAAGATGCAGGGGAGTCAATGACTCTAGTGTAGAATGTGTGGACTATTTCTCACATAACTTCATAGTTTTGCATGATTTGATTTCCTTCTGGTACTCTGTGCTAGTTGGGTTTTCCATCTATATTTTCAATTAAATGAGGAATTCGTGTAATGCGGTTTAGTCGTTTTGGCGGATAGGTGTGATGCTTGTAACTGCAAATCTAATTCTTTCAGCCCACATTGAAATATTTGTAGTTACATATTTTATTGAAAGTGCGTTTGAAAATAGAAATTTCAGAAAATGAGGTCAAACATATAAATCCATATCTTACTAAAAGGAGTTGGTATTTGTTTTTATATAATTATTGGTTAAGATTTTTTAAGATGGAAGGAATTAAAGAGTAGGTTAATTGCTATAGAGTTAAGAAAGAGTTATTCTTTAAATAACTTTTAAGATTTTTTTAATTGGTTAAACTTTTTTTAGATGTAGAAAAATGGGTGAAATTGTGTTAGAAGTTGGTCAACTACTTGTTATTTTAAATGATTTGATTTTTTTGAATAATGAGAGGAATCAATTTGCACTATCTATAACAAATTTTGGTCCACTTAAAAAAAATATCAAATTCAAAATAATATATATATATAATGCATTGATATAGAGAAAACATTTTTATTAAAAACATTTAAAAAAAAATAACATATTAATTAGTTACCTATAATCAATTTTAATTTTAGTTATAAGAATACTTTTTAAAAAATTAGCATATTGATTATATAATTAAAATAATTTATTTTAAATTTATATTTTTTATATTTAGAATAGGGTATTTATTTTACATTTATGCTTTTCATTTAAGTGTTATTACATTGGAGGCACATTTTATCAAATTCATGAAAATAAAAAATATGTATGTTGGTTTTAAATGTGACTCACAGTTCATGTTCCTTATTTGGTGGACTATTTGAGTCTCTAGCCTAGTGCCATGAACCATGATCACAGAAGTGGTAGGTAAGATCTTTATGCCTCCGTACATACCTTCCAAATTGCATAAATACCTATACCTTCTTCCATTGAAAGACTTGCCCATATATTTCTTACACTACCAAACTTCAAATCATTGGGTTATAGCTAGAAGGTGTGGCCTGCCCTAGTGGGAGGTTCAGTCCAAATCTTCAGAGGTATTAAGCTCAATATAGATAATTTGATCATTTCAACACCTATCCCGATCTAGACTTGGGATGTGATTTGCTAGGCCCTTCATTGTTGTATTTATTGTCCAATCTATCGACATAATCTACTGTGCTGAAGGGAAACATATTTAAATGCAAACAACTTCTTGGAAACAACCATGAAAGTTTATATTTTTAATAGAAAACCCCTTCTTTGAAACAAAATTTTTAAGTCAAACTGAGAGATTGCAAATGAGTTAACATAATACGTAAGAGAAACTTTTATTGAACCACCCTCACACCATGCAAGATAAACCACATTAGTATGCTCTCTCATATTCCCTCTTTGATCATTGCAAAACATAATCCAATAGTTTGGCTTGACCTAGTTACTACTATATATGGAATTGGAGACACATGGCTTATGCAATCCCTTCCTTATTATGAGTGTTTAACCCTTCATGGTCACAAGCGATAATGCATGCAAGATATATCAACTATTGGGAAGATCATGTTATATTGAGCTCATTTCTTTCATTGAATGCTCTTTAGAAAATGCTCATTAGAAAATGATGTGTTTCTTTGTGGCTTGTTCATGTCACTTTAACATTGTCGTTTACTTTCCATAAATAAAATTCCATTATGAAGAGGATAAATGTATGGCTTTAACTTTAAAAAAACATTTCAACCTTGCAATATCTATATTTTGTTGTTAAGAAGGATTTGAGTCTATTTAGAAAGATGCTTGTACATATAAAATGCAATTACAGGGGTTCCTCTTGTAGGCTTGGTAGTTGGCGTAGTTGGCTATCGTTGTCCCACCCAAGTTCAAAACCCATGACTATATGTACATGACACCTACAGGAGTGTCAAAATTTTCATTAATGAAAAAAAATGCAATTACAAATTGAGATGTTCATCATTCTAGATTATAGTTATTTTCCCTATGGTGTCTCATCACATTTTCTTCTACTTTTATTAAGAAATCATGCATGTATTTTATAGTATTTTCCATAGTTGATGGATATTATGTGTTTTTAATATTTGAAGTTTTGTACATAAAATTTATTGTAACTAATGTTTTCATTCTCCACTTATCTTAAAAATTTGTTCTAGACTTCAATGTTGTATTATTTTACTAGGTCAATGCCTTTGGATGGTCTTCTCCATTTGTGCCTCTATCTTCCTAACACAACTTGTATCCTAATCCAAAAAAACTAATACAAATATCTATTTGGTTCAAATTCAGTTCCTCAGTATGTTAATTTCAAGATTAATATTGATTACATATGTGAACACAACTTTTTATATCCTTTAAATTAATTGCTTCCTAATGATTTCCATGAATCTAGCTTGTGATATACCTTGACATTGATATTTTAAAGTACTTTGAGTATAACTTGTACAATAGATACCAAGTTATTCTGTTATAGTTAACATTACTTTTTACTATTTTTTATGTGTATGCATTTTTAATAAATTTTCAATCTCATTTCATTTTAAACTTTTTCTTTTGTTTTTTCACTCCATCACATTTACTCTACTTTTTTTTCCCTTTCGACCTATCTTTGCAACTCGGGAAATTGTTAATTTAAACCAATATATGTATGGAAACTTGGATATTAAAGCACAGATGTACCTGATTATCGATTGGCTTATTGCATTAAAACACAAAAAACAAATTACATCCATCAGTATTTTGTATAAGTTTGTTTTACAGTTTGGAAATACCTTTTAATCAAAATAATCAACCTAAATTACCAAAAACGAGAAGGATAACAAAACCATTAAGTGATAAATTAATTCTCGTTAGCTTTTAGAAGAAATAATCTTGGCGAAATTGTAAAAGATGAGGAGGAAAAATAGCTTCCTGTAGACAATGGAGGCTCCTGCTGCCTGCAGACAATGGAGGCTCGGAGATCTTGTGCTCACAAAGGTCAAGGGATTTCTGGCATTTCCCGCTAAGGTACGCCAGTCTATTTTTCATCCCCATTTTTTTTCCCTCATGCTTGTGCCCTGTTTTAATACCCAATTGTCGTCCAAGTGTTTGTGTGAATGTTTACAGATTCTCATACATTTCCACTGCCCATATTTCCTTCTCTAATTTCTGCAGTGGGAGTGCATTAGGTTCTATTATCTTTCTTTACCAGTGATATTTCTTTCTATTTTCTGTGGTGGGAGTAGATTCGCTTCTAGTAGATTTCTTTACATTATGCTTATTATAGCTTGCTAGGGATTTTAAATTCAGTGGTTGCAAGGCCATTAAAATTTACCGAGTATCGCAGCCACTATTGCAATTTTCCTAGCACATTTCCCAGCATCAAGCAGGGTCGATTGCCCAATATGTGCCGATATTTTCTTCTTAATCCTATAATTGCAAAACCTAGTTGTTGCACGAGGGTTCTCTAAAATGCTGCACGAGAAATTTGCCCAGCACATTGCCCAACATCAAGCAGGGTTGATTTCCCAATATGTGCTGATATTTTCTTCTTAATCCTATAATTGCAAAACCTGCTTGCTACACAAGGGTTCTATGAAACCCTGCACAAGAAATCAAACTCTATATCAGATATTAGTGTTTAAACCTAAGTGATGGATGCAAGTTTTTGTTTTTTAAGGTGGAAATTGCCTACAGATTTGCCCCTAATATACAACCAGCTTTCTTTATGAATTTAACCTGAAAAGAAAGTCTTCCCAACTGAGTTTTAATAAACTTTCTAAATTTGGGTATTATATCAAGTGCGAGGCTATCCGAATTCACCCCAATCCCTATAGTGCAGTCATCTACAAACTGTCCACATTGGAGCCTTCTCTTTTTACAAATAGAGAGGGTGAAAACATCCAATTCATGAAGTACCACATTCATCAGGAGGGGAGAAAAAACCACTCCCTATGGAATGCCTCTATTCGTAGAGGTATAATTAGTTCCTTTCTTATCCAAAATAAGAGTAGATAGGAACTTCATTATGAGTTCTACAAATAGGGGATCAGATATGTCTTTTTCCAATAATTGAATCAATAGAAAATTCTCTTGGATATTCTCCTGGTGAATATAGTAATGGACTTGGTCTAGCTACCCCTATTGCTCCTACTTATTTTGTCTTAGCTACTATTGGGTTAACTGGTTCAACTACTGGATAAACTACTCGTAATCAAATAAAGATCCGGTCCCATTCCTAGTAATACAAAAAGGTCATCTCGGATCCAAAACCATTAGTTCCAGAGCCATTTCCTGTTCCAAAGTGAGATCCTTTGCTTGTTTACCCTTAATTAGTTTCCCCAGTTGAGACCACAGGAAAAAATAGGGGTAAGGGTAGCAGCAGATTCTCTTATCTAATCCAAGGTGCTTCAGTTTGAAGGTTTTATTCATGCTTGAGTGAGGAGGCTTCATCTTCTACATCTTGTGGCTGGGGGAATTGAGGATTATAAAATCAAAATATATGAGCTACATTCTTGTATGTAAGAAACAATATTATGCCTAAGTTCTAGTAACAAGAATTGAGATTAGCCACCTCAGTACTACACAGGGTTCAAATTTTGGTGGGCCAATTTTGATGATATGTTGTAGTGGTACTGGTGTTCTAGATGCTAAATTGGCTCTCAAGGAATTGTTGAAGATCATCCTTGGATCAATCTCTAGGTATTTCTTTTGTAATCATGAGTAAGTCCTTATCAGTTTCAAAGGATGAGTTGCATGCAACTGGGAAGTGGGTATAATCTTTTGAAATGGGTATGCCACGGAAATGTCGGTGCCTAAAATTTTAGGAAATGGGGAATAGGGCATTAAAAAACACAAAAACTATAAATAATTCAATAAATATTTTTTTTCCCTTTTTAAGTATCAAATTATCATGGAAATTAAATTAGAATGAAATATCAAATAACTGAGATAATTAGAATGATACAAACAACCAACAATTTAATAGAATTTTTATGTTACATTAATTGTTGTAGATGAATATATTATGCAAATTTGATAGTCAACCTTATATATTAGGCTATATGTGCCAATATACAATATGACCTACATGTAGCTCTGAAGTTCATTGGCCTTGTCATCATTTGCATTAAGAGAAGTTGAATATGACCTGTGTTTTATGGTAGATCATGGAAGGGAAGAAGTGTTCTCAATAATTAGAGCAGCTCTCAGCCATCCCCTTGTTAGGAGTTTCAGAATCCACATCCCAGACTTTATCAGGTCCACTTGTATATTCATCACTCTTACATGACACAAAGCAGAGATTTGGATGCACAAAGACAAAATCCTCTGCCTTTTGTGTTTCCAACCTGTTGCACTTTACAGAGTGAATAAAAATGTATGTGTTACAATTCCTTCTGTTGATGAAGATCTTTCCATGTGTGAAATAATATGCATAGCACATTCATGCAAATGTACAACCTTTTCTCCATGGAAAATCCACCATCTAATAGGGTTCATGGCCCTCCTCTTATCCAAGTTTGATATTTCGAAGTTAATCCACCTTAGCAACAAAATTCACAAATCTTCCTTCACCTTAGTTTGTAGAGAAGCTGGAAATATTCTAATGAGGGTTATCTTCACTGAACTGGGGCTTCCTTCTTGCTATTGCTTTGAGCAATGAGGTATTCATCATAAAATCTAGAATTGAAATCATTAGCTGAAGTGTACAATGGACTGTTGAATTGGTTCCACTTATCAACGATTATCCTAACAAGCTCTTCAAAATATGCACCAATAAATAAAGCATGGGAGTTTCATGTGAAATGATTTCCATTGTTTTCTCAACTATGGTATCCATGCCCTCATAAACCTTTCCAAATAAAGCCTTGTTTGCATCTACATTTCAAAGAAACTCAAATGTTGTGCTGTGAGCACAAATACTCCACATTTCAAAGAAGTTCAAATGTTGTGATGGGAATGGAGATAGCGCAAATACCACTCTTATCCCCATAAAAACTAATGCACATTCTCCATCTATAAGGCCACATGACATGGTGAAGTTTAAGGCATGTCTTGTTTCAACAACTTCAACTTGGAGAATGGTTGATGGTTAGTGATGAATTTTATAATTTCCCTATCCTTCGCCACGAGCTTTTTAACCCATGGTATAACTCTTCCAAAATTGGGTGTAAAAATTATAGACAATGCATGGAGATCAAAATATGTGATTGTTCCTACTATCAACATTCAAGTTCATGGATTTGCAAACTAGTGCATTATGCATGCCAACCTGCACCACATTGGAGGGGCCTTCTTGCTCCATAATAGCATTAATTAAAATATTTCCGTTGAAATGGCCATCTTTTATCTCACATGAATAGTCTTCAACCTTAAAAAACATCAAACATTTTCATGAAGAGGCAATGCCTTTGAGTCTTGACCAATGGCATATGTCTCATATCTGTGCACCCACTCGAGAAAATAGAAACCATCGATGTGCCTCATGAAGATTGATTTGGATCTATAAGACATCCTCATGGTTAGGAGTGTTGAATTTTGACATTTGTATGGTAATTTTAAAAATTATAGATTGTAATAGAGATAACACTTGAGATTTTAATAGAAGTAAAACAAATGCAGTAGTTAAAAAAAACATCACACATTTAAGCACACGATTTTTCACGGGGAAACCTTTAAAGGACAAAATCCCCAAAGCATTAATAATTCATCCTCTAAATGAGATGACTGAATTTGTACATGAGCAAATAGTTAGTTCATAGAACTTTGAGATGAATGTATAAAAAAAAAATCCAAACTGAGTGAACCCTAGTAGGCTTTTACTACTGCTGCTATTGTTGCCATGTGGACTGTAGATTGTACTTGCCCTGCTACTGTGACCGTAACTTTCTATACCTGCTGCCACCTCAATGAAGGCTACTGGTAGCCTGCTACTACCTTTGTGGGATGCTTCTACCTTAGAATCCTATTGCCGCTACCTCGGTCTCCTCACAGTGAGCTTGGGACCCACCACCGTAAGCTGCTATAGCCCCCACTGTGAGATATGCTCCCATCGTGAGCTCACCACTGAGAGCTGCTGATGCTCAACCAAGCCTTCACCGAGAGTTGTAGCAGCTTTGCTGCTACTGTTCCTTACCACTGAGACTAACCTCTACCATGACTGTTGTATGCCGTGAAGGAAGAGACCCAAGCAATCTAAGAGATGCCATGTTGGTGAAGAAGAGAAAGATAACCAGCAACCAAAGTTTTTCCCCAGTCAACCACAACCACGATGGTGATGAAGATCTCAGTCACAAATTGTTTTGTAGTAGTCAGGTGATGATAGATTATAATGATATTTTTTGCAATTGTTCTTCATTTATAGTCCATCACACATTATATGTTGGTTCCACATATTTAGGAAGTTGACATTAGGGCGTCCTTTCTTTTTCATCTTTGACCGTTGCATATGGATATGTTACTAGGTCTCTATATTTCTCACAAGAATATTAATATCTATCTCATTCTCTAACATGGGGGTGCTTATACAGATGCTTATATAGGTGATTCTTCTACGATGGCTACTTACCCTGGTACTGCATCTACTATCTATGCTACTGTTGGTAGTGGTACTACTTTGGATCGACTAGATCAACCTGGATCTGGTACCCAAGCGATATATGCACCTATAGGGTATTAAACCGATAGAATGGCAGGAGGTTCCTGCAATATCTAGGGCATGGGCCTTACAGGTAAACCAAAATCTCTACCCCTGGGCAATATTTGGCCATTGCCTTTCTCTTTTGGCCTCATTGAGGAATTTCATCACTTCCACATTGGACTAGAACCATTCCTCATCCCATTAATAGAATCCCATTCCTATATAATCTCATTTCATGGAGTTGGTTGACATTGGTTGAGTCTAGCCTTGAAGAATGTAATTATTTATAGGGAATTGGAGATCCTCACGTAGCACCCATTTACTTGGTTTTGTTTGTTTGACTCATTGGAAAACTACAAGTTGAAAGTGCCAAATAATTTATCTTTCAGGGCCAGGTTGAACTACTTGCACTAATTTGAACTATAGTTTCTCTATCTCATTTATTTTGGAACTGCACGGACACAACAAAAACAAGTTTGGCTTATTTACATGGAGGACCTACTAAGGCACTTATTTACATGGACCTAAGGTGCACTATAAGGCGGTTTCTTAACTAGCTCCAAGAGGATTACAATTGGCTCGAATTTGTGAGGCCCACAAGCGGCCTGAATCAGTAATTACAACTATTTTTCATTTGGCTAAGTACATACTCTTATGTCATAATCACCTAGGTCTTGCACTTGGAATTTAACCTGACGAATAGACTGATATTCCATTGTTGAAATACAACAAAGTAGAAATGTCAAAACATCTGTTAACAGATTTTTTTTTTTGCAAGTGTTAGATGAGATACAAAACTAAATTGAGAAACCATCAAATATCAATTGATGGCTTATCTCTGACTTCAAAATTCTAGATCATTTTGAAAAGATCTAAAAATATATTAGTCAATTGACGTCTCTCAATCATTGCACTTCAATTTCACTTGATAAATTGGTGCATCCTACATAACTAGTAGTAATCTTGGCAATGCTAAGAACAACCTTCAAAATACCTCTCTCTACACTAGTTCTCCGAGAAGATGAGAGACCATCCACAGAAGCCAATCAAAATGATCATGACTTCCTTTACAATGATGGCATATAAGGCTGCAGCCTTAATATTCTAAATTAATAATCATGTATCTCTGGTAGTAAGCATTATACAAGGGAAGGGTTGCTACACAGAAAATTGATTATTAAAATTTAGATAGATCTTGAAAAGTGCTTGGCTGTCACTATAACTGTTGAGTTATGTAGAAGTTTTCCTTACCCGAACATGCAAGACATCTGTTCATGGTGTTCCAGAAAGTATAGAACACACATATGACCCAAAGAAGTTGCATGATATGACTCAGAAAGATCATATACACTTGCAAAATTCTCTAAAGTAAGGTCCTAAACAGAAAACATAGATCTCAGTGCTGAGGCTGGACAATATTATAACAAAAGGAAAAACCGCAATGAAATAAAAGAATACCTATGCACATACTGCTTTCCCAAATATACCTGCAAACTTTTTTTAAATATGAAAAACAAACACAGATTAAAGAAATTCATTCCAAAACTAAATTTATCATCTTGTTTATTAGAGTAGAAATACATTAATAATTAATAACCAATCCTCATAAGCAGCAGAGTGTTACTAAAATGAGCTGCTTGCTTGTTGATAAATATATTTTGATAAGTAATCTACCCATTCATGAAGATACCCTGCCTCCCTCTAAACCTTGATAGACATTTTTCTCAACGATTATCTACAACATATTTCTGATCTCAATCATTAGAAGTCTTTATCAAGTGTTATCACATTTCATGGCCATATTACTTGGGTGTTACAATGTCCATCTCCATATCTGTCAACAGGCTACTACAGGCATGTAAAATGCACTCTCTTTAATATATATCAGAAGTTTGGATGTTTGTTTATTAACCATTTAATTCTTTTTCAATGTTGTTTCCTTGTTATAGTTTATAAACATGTTGTATGAAGTTTTTTTCATGGATTTTTTTCTTTTCAAGCTATGATATGATACTTGAACAAACTCCAAATTAAAACACAGTAGTAGAGTGTTATCAATGCTGAGTTGAGAACTCCTACAAACTTACAAATTATACTTCGGGACTAATGAATGATCACCAATACTACCATACTTCCATATCCTATTTGGTTGAAGAGTAGAAGAAATGCTTGAAACTAACTTAGAATGTGGCGACAAATTACATTAGCTTGGGAGGAGGGGGATTAAATATTGTTAGTTTTTTTTTCAAATTAAGAACTCTTGTTTGGAGAATTAACCATGAATTTTATATTTGACCTTGTTGTATACTTGAAGATTATGATGTATAATGTGTTGTTCAAGGAAATGGAATGTTTATTTTTAGTATATAAATCAGGAAATTATATTGTCTAGAACATGGTATTACAAAATGTCTATCAAGGTTTGGCTAGTAAATATGTAGCAGACCCTATAGGGGTGGAAATGTCTCGGTTTATAAGATTGCATTGAGGATTAAGTCCAGTTAGTAATTGTTGTACTTGAGGATTAAATTTCCCAGAAATCTTTTGAGTTGATAATATTTCATTGAGGATTAAAGCCAGTTAGTAATTTTTATTATATGTACGAAACCTGCATATAATTTTGAATCAGAATCTCATGGAGCGCATTGTAGAATGCACCAATCTCCTTCAAAGCAATGTCTCGTTGAAGAGTAAAATATTGAAATTGTATTATTTATACTTTAAGAGTTTGGTGATTGAGAATAACAAGGCCGAGGAGATCTTTATAGTGTGTAGTGTTTCGAAGCTGCTGAAATGACATCATATGCAGGGAGTTCTTGCTACTGCGGTTGTTTCAGGAGTTATACCAGCTCATGAAGGAGCACTATTTTGACTTTTCCCCTATCTAGTCTATAGTCGAGCCTACCCCCTAAAGTCTAGCTTGGAGTGATTATTGTGCAATGAGAAAAAGAACAGTTTTTAGAGCAGGAAATAAAGCTTAGGGATTTGGTTGATAAATATAAAGAGGTCAATGAGAGGCTAGAAAAGGAAAAGTAGGAATATTATATGTTAAAAAAATATAAAATATAATCCTCACTACATTGTATTCAAACAATGATACATACACACTACAAGACTAAGGTACATTTATGGTACACACGCATACCACAGATAGATTTGGCTAAACTGAGAGCCAAGAACTCTAATAAAATGCCAATCCTGGAATGTTCCATCTCCTAGCAATGCCTAGACTCGAGGGTTTATTTCAAACAAAATGTAGGCCAATTGTGAACTGTAGGCCATACCAAATGCATTTATATGTTCATGTGTATGGTAGGCCCCCCTAGAGCATGTTTCCTATATCTACCATTTGACGCAAGATGAATATATGAATAACCAAATAGTGTTATTTTTTCTACCACTTCACTAGGCATTATTATTTTTTCTTTTCACACTTGGGTGATTTTACAGATAATTACTACAGTTTCTTTTGCTCACCACACAACTTGAAACAAGGACATTAAAATTTAATTCAAACTCTCTGATACATTTCCCTACAATTACCTTGAAGGGAAAAATTAACAACACTGGAGATTAGAATTTGTTATTTTCCAAAAGTCTCTTTTACTAGCGTTCTAATGAGACATATCGAAACTTAGGAAGACCCACATTCCTAATAAGAACTTCACATTCTTATATTAAATCTCACCTTGATGGTTTTTTCACTTCTTTTAGGTTTTTGCTTCATCTATTATGATGATTGTTGGTGGTTTCTTACTGAACCTCTTCCTCCCCACCTGTTGGCCATTGTTCCATTCAACTTCTTTGGCTCAGTCTTCATTCGAATTGCTACCACCAACATTACTCCAAGTCCATCAAGGACCTTGCATCTAGCTAAGAAATGGTTTTTCTCCATCATTTGAACTGGATTATTGTTGTAGTCATATTGGACTCACTAATAATTTCACAATTTTCTTTGAATTGAATTCCATTTGTTAGCACATGAAGAATGCATGATAATTCCATTTTGTTGCTGATAAAGTAGACCGTGTTCATTTCTTTGGGCTGGTCTTGGACTGTTCACTTAGGATTCATTCTTCTGGGGTTGATAAACCTTATTTTTTAATGTGCATACCCTCCCCTAATAGGCTATGACTATAGTATGGTCTATTCTAGCTGGGATGTGAATGTGTTGTCTCTATTCTATAGATAGTGGTTGATTTTGAAGTTGTAGTAGGTACAAGTTTTGTAGACGGTAGGTATAATGGAGTTATATGTACTTCTTGGTAGATTTAAGAAATATTCCCTAAGTTAATCTTTAGTTTGTAGCACTATTTAGTTTGTATGCATCTTCTTTTAGTAGCCATTCGTGATTTCTTCTCTTACCATCCCATTGCTGAACAAAATTACCTCATCAATGAATAACAAAATTTATGTAGAAACACACACATCCTCAATTGGATTCTACAGCTATTTCTTAAACACATCCCTTACTCTTTGTCCATATCAATTTTAGGTTATTAAGTATGCATCAATGCATTATGTTGTTCTCTAAGACTCTTTTGTGGACCACTTTAATAGATTGCGTAATTGTTTATGATATTTTGTTTCCCAAGGATGGTAAATTTTTGTGCTTATTAGTGTGTTTGAAAAATGAAATTGGATTTTAATCTTGAATGTCTTTAGATCTTATTGTCTTTTACTAGAATTACAAATGATAAAATCTATGTGTTAATATTGCTCCTCTTCCTGATTCTTAAAGGGTGCTAGCTCAATGGAAGAGCGATTGTTTTACAAGCAGGAGGTTGGTGGTTCAATTCCTCCATGCCCTAATGATATTGGAATGTATTTCTAAAGGTAAACAATGTAGTAGTGCAAGAGGGATGCAATATTAGATGCAACACTAAATGCAAAACAAGATGTAAAAGTGGACGTCACAACAAACACAAAAGTGGATGCAAAAGTAAGATGCAAAAATGGACACAAAAATGGATGTCACACAATGCAAAATTGGATGCAAAAAGAGACTCAACACTAGACACAATTAATGACTCAAGACTAAATGCAATACTAGGTCCAAAACTAAACACAACAATAGATGCAAAAGTGGACTCCTAACTAGACATTAAATTGGACATTAAATTGAGCACAAAATATGGTGTATCGATGGACATAAAACTAGGTGTAACACCAGGTGCAAAAATGGAAGGAACACTTGGCACAAACAAAAACTTAAAATGAGACACAATATTGGATTCAAGATGGGACAAAACATTGGATGTAAAACTAGACGTAATATTGAATGCAAGATGGGATGCAACATTGGATACAAAACTAGATGCAATATTAGATACAAACATGGTTGCAAAACTAGGAAAAACACTACGTGAAACATTGGGTGCAACATTGGGCTCAAACATAGATGCAAAAAAGACATCAACCAGGATGCAACACTAGGTTCAAACCTAGATGCAAAATACAACATAAAATGAGATGAAACATTAGGCACAAACATGGGTACAAAAAAAGACTTAAACCAAGATACAAAATTATATGTAAATGGGGATGCAACATTATAAGTAAAATTGGATGTAAAACTAGACACAACATTGGGTCAAAAATTGGATGCAATCTTAGATGCAAGGTTAGATGCAGAATTGGACACATAATTTTATGCAAAACATGGTGCAAAATTGGGTGCAAGACTTGATGAAATACTAGGAGCAAAATAAGATGCAAAATTGGATGAAAAACTAAGCATGAAACTGGGTGCAAACAAGGATGTAATAAAGGACACAAAAACAGATGCAATAGAAGTTGCAAAATTGGGCGGAAATAAAGGCGTAACAAAAGAAGCAAAAAATTGGGTGCAAAAATGGATGTTAAAAAGGACAGAAAAAAGATGCAATAGACGGAGTTTTACGAAAATGTACAATAGCACCAGGTGTAGCACCAGATTGTTCACCACAATTGGGAAAAAATTACACTGAAATCTGGCGCTATTCGATGCTAAATCTGGTTTTTGTTGTAGTGCCAACATACACAACAGGATTTGAACCCGAAATCTGATGACATTCGACGTCAAGTACGGATATGTCAGATTGCAATGACGAAAAGTATTGTACCTTCCGAAATGTTTTTGAGTCATCGAATATCCGACTAATACAACGTCTATTTTTCAATAGCCCATTGACACCATTTATGTGACGGTATTGGTGTTGAATATCTGACCATCATGTGTCAGATATTTGCACCGCTTAAGGTGTTGAAAAATCGACACGCATGTGTCGTATTTTTATAATGGTCACTATGTTTACACCGTCGTATATTCGATGAGGGTGAGTTTTTTAAACATCCGCGAAGCGACATAAGGTTTCATTAATTGTTTTATTATTCAACGAGTTATTCTGAGATTTTTTTTTTCTTTGACAGACATTTTGTAGGACAACTTTTATTTCTTCGAAATACCTTCATTTGAGAAAATTGTGATGTGTGGAACTTGATTTTTTAATATTGTCGATAGTATTCATTCGTGAAGTTTGTGAAAAAAATGTCAAATAGAAATATTCTTGATCCAAATGAAAACAATCGACAATTGCTTGCTAGACTATAGGGTGTAGCGAAACTAAGGGGTGATGGAAAATGTTATTGTCCATGTACTCAATGTAGGGGATTTAAGAGGAGAATAATATTGATCTCAACAGCCAAAAAAAATTGCAGGGAACATGGACACGCTAAGGGGGGGAATGGATATCATCCATTTGTAGGCTTAGCCTTATAAGGTTTTTTATATTCTTTGCTTTGGTAAATGTAAGTAGTTTTTTAATATTTCCTATATTAATGTATATCTATTGATGTTTCCATGTATTTATAAAGGAAAGACACCCGATGTCATATCGTCCAGAGGAAGTTCCCAATCAGGATCATGGAGCGTCTATGTTTAATGGAGAACAGGTGAATGATCTAATTGAAAAATATGATCATACTGATAACTTAGTTGAATATGATGGTACAAATAAATTGATCCATGATTCATTTAATGTTATAATGGATGATTACGATGATGATGATGATGATAATGAAAATGATGATGACTTTGATGATGTTCACAATATACCTCTTCTTCATAAGGCAGATGAAACCCTTTATGAAGGCTCCAAAACAAATCTTCTCTCTCTTGTATTGTTGATAATGAACTTGAAGGTTATGAATGGTATTTCAAACATATCAATCACACGGATGCTAAGGTATGTAAAATATTCAATCACACATATAGGATCATCATAAAGTTTATCTGTATTCCTCTAATAATTTTATTATTAAATCATTATTGATAATCATACGAATAAAGTGCATTTCATTAATATTATTTATTTATTACATTAACTATATTTGTTTTGTAGCTTGATAGATGAATTTTTGTTACCATCATCAAATATCTTACCTCGCACATATCAATATTTATCTACCATCATGAAAGAGATTGGAATGCATTATGAAGCAATTCATGCATGCCCTGATGACCATGTTATATATTATAATCAGCATGAATTTTCAAGAGAATGTCCTGAATGTCATATCAGTAGATATCGAACTGATCAAGTAACAAAAAATGTGCCTCAAAAGGTTCTTCGTTATATTCCCATCATTCCACGTTTGCAACGAATGTTCAAGTGCAAGAACATAGCACAATTTAAGGATTACCATGCAAGGAACATAAGTCAAGATTATGTTATTCGAATCCCTGCAGATGGTTCTTCTTTTATAGATATGGAGGAAAAATGTCCTCACTTTAAAGAAGAACCACGTAATCTTAGGATTTCTTCGACAGCAAACGGTGTTAATCCATTTGCAGAGATGAAATCCATTTACACTGTGTGGCCTATTTTTTTTATCAACAACAACATTCCTCCATGGTTATCAATAAAGAGGGAGCACATAATGTTTTCAATGATCATTCCAGGTATTTTGTGTCTACAATTGTTTAATTACTAATGTATTTGTGGCATCTCATTTGTCATATTAGGTTTCCTAATTTTATTTATATATTTTTGTATTTTAATTAATATTGTACATGGTTTATATATCTTAATGGCTCTCATAATTATATATTTTATATGTACTTCAAATCAATCAGGTAAGTTCCAAGTCACAGATATGAATGTATATATCGAGCCTCTTAAAGATGAGCTACTGAATTTATGGAATGGAATCACTATGTATGACATATCTAGACCAATACAACATAGGGAATTTCAATTCCATGCAATGGTTGTATGGACAATACACGATGCCCGTGGGTTAACCCAATTTTCTGGTTTGTACTTTTTAGTTCCAATTTAATTGCATTTAATTATATGAAGTAGTTAATATAGTTTATATATAATTATAATTGACATAGATATTACATCTATATATATTGTAGGTTTTCAGACAAAGGGTAAATTTGCATGTCCATTTTGTGGACCTAAGATCAAATATCGTCGCTCAAAAAGATTAAGAAAGGAGGTATTTGATGAGTAAATGAATTTCCTCTCTAAGAATCACAAGTATAGAACAACTGAAAAAAATATTTTCAATGGGAAGTAGGAGAGTGCATTAAAACCATGGAGGATGACACCTCACCTTTAGAAGATGAAATACAATAGAAATCATCATCATGGTATGTATGGATCATCGTATATGAATTGTTATGTATTTTAATTTTTATTGTGATTTGTTTATTGTAGTGGCCATATTTTATTTATGATGTAACTTAGTTATAAAATAATATTCATGATGTCCATCTTGATCATGAAGGAATTAATGGGCTTCCATAAGGAATTAAAAGTTATCCTATACAATTCAGTAGGTTTCCCTACTATGAGCACCTACAAATTGCTCATTTGTTTGATATAATGCATATTGGAAAGAATGTGACTCAAACATTATGGTGACTACTAGAGCTAAGGAGGGAGAAAGATAAAGTTGTGAAAGCTTGCAAAGACATTCATGAAAGCAACCATGAAATGAAAGAATTCATCCAAATTCATAGCAATGGAGACCAAGTTAATATAAACTCAATTCCATGGATGTTTACAGAGCAACAAAGCAATGTTGTCAAATAAGTAATGTGAAAAATTAAATTTCCCACTGGATTTTGTGCAAACTTGAAGAATATAATAACAAAAATGGTGATTTTGTAGGGGTTAAAACACATGATTGGCACATCTTCATCAAGGTAATTATTATTGTTATGTTGATATAAATTTTTTTGTTTCATTTTATTGCATAATTTTTTTCTTGAGCATATAATCCTTGTTTAATAAATGGCGTGGGTTGTATATTGATACAATATGTTCTACCTCTCTCTCTCCCAGACAACCTCAACAACAATTTCAAACAAGTTATATATAACTTGGTAAATAAATGAGGTAACTAGTGATTATTTGCTTCTTCTTAGTGTTTATTTAATTATCTGTATAATTTATATTTGTTTTTTTGTGCACTATTTCATGATATGTAATTAAATGTTTTTTTTTGTTGAATATTGTTATTAGTTTTCGTCACTTGTATATTGTTGACATCTAAAGAAATATATAAAGATGATAGAAAGTATTGGAGGAGAGAAATTCCTTGTCTCATGTGTGAAATGCAGAAGCATCTACCTTCCGCATTTTTTAATCCATAGGAACACTACCTCATACACCAAGTTGAGGAGATTGAGATGCATGGACCTGTGCATTCAAGGTCCATGTGGATGGTTGAGAGGCACTCGAAATTTATGAAGGGTTTGGTAAGAAAACGAGCACATCCTAAGGGTTCTATGTTGGAAAGATATACGGTATACCAAAACATGTTGTATGTCAGTGAATATCTTCCTTTGTTAGCATCAAAGCTCAATTTACGTTGCATTTGTTATCCGGACTCCAATCACAAATTTGAAGGGGAACAACTGAAGGGGAAAGGTAGATCGAGGAAGGTGAAAGGTAATTATTAGCTACTGGATGTTTATAATATTGTTCATATTCTAATTTCATTTTATATTTATTGCATCAATTAAGAGCATATAATACTTTGTTCAGGAAATTTACACCTGTCTTTCATTTTAATGATTATTGTCATCAAGCAGTTGGTCGAGAATGGGATGCAATTCATTTATACATCACAAACAATGTTGATTGCATGAAGGTATGGATTGAACCATGCAAACAATCGGGTCATGGAATATCATGGGAAGGTGTGGCTTCATTGGTAAAAGAAGCACATCGCAATGGAGATATAAATCTTACAGAAAGGAAAATCGATTTAGCATATGGTTTAAAAGATAAAATGGAAAGCATGTTAATAAATAACTCTAAATATTTTATGTTGCAAATTACATTTTAACGTACATGTTATTTTCCATGTATTATTGCATAACTATTGAATCATTGTGTAATATTTTTGTGTATTGCTTGTTGCAAGTAAAACACCATAAGGCTATGGTCTGCAATGGTTGTAGATACCGCATCAAAAAATTGGATGAAACAAAGAAAACATCATATTGTGGGATATCTACAGTATTTGAGGTCACCAATGTTTCATTTAGAAGTGACAGACATCCAGAACTTTCATAAAATCGATACTATGGGTATTTGGAAGATATTCTACAGTGTGACTTTAAATCATTCAAGGTGGTTCTATTCATTGTCAAATGGTACAGGTTACGATTGAATCAACGTGATCCCGATAGAAAAATTGTTGAGCACGATAATGGATTTATCATGCTAAATACAAGGTTTTTTGAGCCAGGAACAAAGCCCTATGTTCTTCTGAGCCAATGTGAACAGGTATTTTACTCGAAGGTTCTAGGTAAAGCAGGCTAGTCATTTGTTATGAGACAAGATCCAAGGGGAAGGCCGGTAAAGTATAACCTAGATGATGGTAATGAAGAGGGTTCTATGGAAGAAGAAGACGATGATGAAGAGCATGATAAACATGAGTTAGATGATGATGATGATCCAGCAGAAGATGTCCAATAATTAGTTGAATCAGATGATACAACAGACAATGCCCATGAATATTATACTGATGATGACACTATGAGCATAACTAAATTAGATGACGATGATGATATGGTCAATCCTTACAATGTTGACTCTGTATCTGATGATACGGATGATGACTTTGATGAAGAAAACGATGACGTGGATGAAGAAGACGATGAAATATATTGAAAGGTAAATATTTAGTTAGACCTATTATTTTATCTTCTTTTTAAAAAAAAGAGTTACTAACATCATCATAATCACCATCATGTTCATCATCATCGTCAATATCACTATCATCATCATCATCATCACTAACATATTCTTTGAATGTTTTTTTTAGATGTTGAATGATTGAATGGTTTAATGAATGATTTAATGAAAGCTTCTTTCAGTTATTGAGTGAAATAATTTGCATTAACGTGTTATTTGCAAGTGCATGCATTGGGTTTGGGAATTGAGAGTGATGTGAGGGGGGGGAGGGGCCATAAAAGATTCCACCTTCATGTGGTTGGTCTTGTTCAGTAGAGAATAGTAAAATATTCTCGAAACATAGAGGAGCTCAATGAATGGTAAGGAATAATACATTAAAAACAATTATTTCTGTAATTTTAGTGTTTAATTTTCACTATTGCTATTTGACTCCTCTAATGGAACTTTTTACAGACAACGTTGAGATACATGTTCATATTTAAGAGGAAAGAAATGGTGTTTTGATGTGATCGATGGCCTTATATACATAGTGTTTTGGTTATCCATGTTTTATCAGGTGATCTACATATATGTTTCGTCAATTGTCTTATTGGTCCAAATACATAGAGGTAAAAGCTTCGAAGGAAAAGTACTTTGTTATGAACCAAGAGGGGAACACATAGAGTTAATATATATTATATCACCCCAACAGGAACATTTATGCAATAAAATGTATATATAACATTTTTGGACCTAATAAAGGGCCTATATGTGTAATGAATGAACACATATTCATACAAGTCATATAATTGCTCTCGAGGGAAACAATGAATACATAATTATACGTCCTATAATTACTCTTGATGAAAACATGTGATTTGGATATAGGAATGTTTTGGAGTATTTGAATGTTTTATTCTTCAAGTAGTTATTGTATAACTTATTTGAATTATCTATCTTGAAGTTGTACCGTAAGTTTACATTTGTTGCACATTATGTATACTCTTTGGTATGTTATGTTGTTTTAACTATTTGGGACATAATAAAAGCCAATCGAATTATTCTCATTGAACAAATGTAGGACAAAGTGTTCATATTTGTTGAATGTATTTTGTATGAGTAAAACTAGTGGAATTATTCAAAAGCAATTTTTATGAGTAAAAATAGTGGAATTATTCAATGTTAACAATTGTGGCAGATTGTCCATATTTGTTTCATCTACTCTTGATAAAATCCATTTTATAGAAGCTCAACTATACAATAGAATTTGGCAATAATTTTAATTATTTGTTTTATTATTTAAATCAAGGTTATTTCCATTAACATATTTCTATTTTTTATATAAAATAGAGAAATATAAATTAAACAAATATTGCTTATACTTTTAAATTCAATATATTCTTATTTGTTTTTCCCTTGGGAAAAAAATCATAATTTCATTACATCTTTCAGAACAAAATTACATGTTGTAGATACACTACTTGTGTATTCAAAAAGTACCATAAGGTCCATACAAAGAGTACAAAATAAGGGAAAATTGCAGTCCCTTCTACCCATATATATCAAAAAAATTGATATATCATATTCTAGATACATATTGAAATATGTCTAAAAATAAATATTAGAAATAGGTAACTACTGTCATAGCCCACTCAGGAAATATAGAGTGCTTATATAACCTGTTATATAATAAATAGTTTAGAAAAAAAGAGCAAAAAACTATAATATGAGCTTCCCCAATCATTCCTTCAAGGGATGATGATAATATTCATGAATGAGCTCCCCACAGTGTTCTATGATCTGCCATTGACCCATTGCCAATAGCAAGCCCGCCATTTCATAGAATTTTGCACTGCTGATTCCCTTTAATCCAATTGATAACAATAAAATAAATAAGGCTTATATATTCAATTATATGAAAACAAATAAATAAACAAAAAAACATTTTCTAGATGCTAGCTTAAAATTGACATTTCAATTTGATTACAATGATTGAAAAAAAAAATTTATTTCTAATTTGAGCATTTTAGTTTTATTCATTCCTTTTATTTTGATTGATTTTTGTTCCAAGTCTTTTATTTCTGCATAGTAAAAAAAGATGATTTAAAAAAAAAAATCCATACAAGTCTATACAAAATTGTATGCAGATGCATATCATTGCTTATACAACCAACATGTTGTAATAGCCACTATTCCACAAGGAAACAGTTTACCGTCTAATCATCTCTATCCCAAGAGATTATGGAAAAAAAGAGCCATATATAAGTGCTCTGATGTTTCTATTTATGTTACCCCTGAGCCTTTTGAAAGTTCCAAAAATGAGCTAGGCCTGTATCCTATGCTCCTTTTGCTGAGCGGAGAATAGAGCTGAAAAAACACAGGGACTTCACTTAGTGAACCTCTCACATAGCATGTGCGATCATGGGATATTAAAGAATACCCTTAATTTCCAGAGATATTGTCCCAACCTCTTTTTTGTTGAAACCCCCTCCCAATACTTAAAACCTCCTCCTCACTGTTAGAAAATAGGACCGCAGAGCAATAACAGATATAGAGTTAAATCAATAAACAAGATGCAAGAGACATTAAAACATTATAGAGAGACACAGATATAACATGGTTCACCCAAATGATGGGCTACGCCCATAAAGAAATTTTCCAACCCTTTTATTACAGTCCAGAAAGATGAAGGGATACACCCTGTAGCAAAACCACTGCACTTCCTCTTCACGCTCTCACAGTCTCTCTTCTAATACAATACAATACCATATCTAGTCAATTTACAATGCTTTCTTTTATAGGGTAAATAAAATGGGAATATTCTAGGCTTAATCCAATACCATGGGTCTGCAATATTGTTGGGAAACACACATCCAAAACAAATAAATTCGGGGGCTTCGCCCTCAAACCCTCGTTTTCTCGGGGGCGCTGCCCCCAAACCCCCGTGTCTCGGGAGCGTTGACCCTAAACCCCATTTTTCGAGGCACTACCTCGAACCCCAAGGAAAAGGGAATGAGTTTACAGTACTCCTGGGTTACAATCACAACTGAATATTATCTCTGGATCTAGAAGATTAGGCTCCACAACCAACAATCTCCCACTTGGAGACTAATCATAGCAAATCCACCACTACTGCACTCGCTGGACTATGTTCTGTACCTTGGACTTGGAAAATTTCTTCTTTTCACCTTCATGTTTTAAGGCCAACAGAAACCGAGTAGGAACTTAGTTTCTCTCAAGTTACTCCCTTTGTCAACATGTCTGCAGGATTCTGTCTAGTGTGAATATTTTCCAGTGTTAACAGTTCTTCATCTATAACATATATTATGAAGTGGCCATACTTGAGTTGTATATGTTTAGTCCTCGAATGAAAGACTGAGTTCTTTTCAAGATGAATGGAATTCTAGCTCTCACTGTACAGCCTACTATTCTCCTGTTTCTTACCCAATTCTTCCATGAACCTCTGCAACCAAATCATCTCCTTACTAGCCTCTGTAGCAGCAACATACTTTGCTTCCATTGTTGAAAGTGCAACAACCTATTGCAGTTTTGAAACCCAACTTACCGTTGTTCCACCTATAGTGAACACATACCCTGTGGTGCTCCTCCTGCTGTATTTATTACCAGCCATATCGGCATCAACATATCCCTGTAGAAGAATGTCTGAACCTCCAAAACATAATGCATGAGAAGTGGTACCTCTCAAATACCTGAGAATCCATTGTATTGCTTTCCAATTCTCTTTACCTGGATTATTGATATACCTTCTCACAACTCCCACTACATATGCAATATCTGGTCTTGTGCACACCATGGCATACATCAAGCTCCCAACTGCTGATGAATAGGGAATCCTGGACACGTAATCTATCTCTTCCTATGTCTCTGGACACATATGCTTGCTTAGTTTGAAATGGCTTTCCAAAGGTGTGCTGACTGGTTTTGCATTCTGCATTCTAAACCTCTGCCACACCTTTTCTATGTACTCACCTTGAGACAATGTCAATTTGCAATTTTTCCTACCTCTTGTTATTCTCATACCAAGGATTTCCTTTGCAGCACCCAAATCCTTCATTGCAAATGATTTAGCTAGGTTTATTTTGAGCACATTTATATCCTACATGTTAGACCCTCCAACAAGTATGTCATCCACAAACAATAACAAGATAATATATCTTCCGTTATCTAGCCTCTTGAAATAAACATAGTGGTCATAATGACATCTGTCATAACCGTGTTTTGTCATAAACTTATCAAATTTTAAATACCACTGCCTTGGAGCTTGCTTCAGGCCATACAATCTCTTCTTCAACCTACAAACCAAATTCTCCTTCCCTTTGACCTCATACCCTTGTGGCTGCTGCATATAAATCTTTTCCTCCAAATCCCCATGGAGAAAGGCCATTTTTACATCTAATTGTTCAAGATGCAAATCTTCTACCACCACTAGACTTAAAATAGTTCTAATTTAAGTCATTTTAACAATAGGAGAAAATATTTCATCAAAGTCTATACCTTTCTTTTGTGCAAACCCCTTTATAACAAGTCTAGCATTGTACCGCTTCTTTCCTCCATCTTCTTCCTTCAACCTATAAACCTAATTATTCTGTAATACCCTTTTTTCTACAGGAAACTTAACCAGATCCCAAGTCTGGTTTCTTACCAATGAGTCCATCTCCTCATCCATGCCTTGCTCCCACTTCTTTCTAGTTTCTACCTGCATTGCTTCTTCAAAACATTCTGGTTCACCAGAAACAGTCATCAATAAATAATACAGTGAAGGAGAGAATTATTCAGGGGGTCTACATAACCTGGTAGACTTTCTTACAGTTGCAGGAGTTTCAGGTACCTGCTGTTGCTCTTGATTTTCTGGTGCGTTTGGAACTTCATTTTTTTTTATTTCATCAAGCATTGTGTACTCTGTGTTTTCCTTTTCTTATTTCTTTCCCTGCAACTAATCTTTGTACATGAACTTTTCCTTGAATACTACATCTCTACTCCTAATGATTTTGCAATTTTTAAGATCCAATAAGCGATAACCAAAATCATCAACCCCGTATCCAATAAATGTATATTTCTTGGATTTAGCCTCAAGCTTTGTTCTATCATCTTTATCAATATGGAAAAATGCTTCACAACCAAAAGTTCTCAGAAATGAGTATTTTACCTGTTTACCTATCCATGCCTCCTCTGGAATGCCACCATCCAAAGTGCTTGAAGGCCCTTTGTTTATTAAATAAACAACAGTGTTTACACCATCATCCCAAAAATGTAAGGGAAACCCTACATGCAATATCATACACCTTTCATGCTCCATGATCATTCTGTTCATCCTTTATGACACACCATTTTCTTGGGGTGTTCCATGGACTATTTTCTCTTTGCGAATCCCATTGTATGAACAGTAACTCTCAAACTCCTTGCTGCAGTACTCGCCTCCATTATCAGATCTAAGACATTTCAACCTTTTTCTTGTCTCATTCTTAGCCAAAGCTTTCCACTTCTTAAAAGTATCAAACACATCAGATTTCTATCTAATGCAATAAACCCAAGTTTTTCTAGTTGCATCATCAATAAAAGTAACATAATAACGAGAGCCACCAAGAGATTGTACCTGAGCTGGTCCCCATACATCTGTATGGACAAGCTCTAAATTTTCACTCTTCTTTTGTTTCCCAACCCTGAGAAATCTAACTCTCTTCTGTTTTCCATAAACATAGTTCTCACAAAATTCCAAACTTACCTGCTTTAGATCTGGAAGCAGTTTCCTTGAGTGCAAAATCTGTATCCCCTTCTCACTCATGTGGCCAAGCCTATGATGCCACAATGCTGAACCTATTTCTGTCAAATCTATAGAAATAGAATAATCAGTATTATGAGGACATAAATATAATGTACCTATCCTATCTCCTTTTGCAATTACCATTGATCCCTTAGTCACCTTCCACCACGTTTCTCCGAACGTAGACAAATAGCCACCATCTCCTAACTACCCTGTTGAGATCATATTTCTTTTCATAGAAGGAATGTGCCTTACATCCTTTAGCAACTAGTCATTTCCATTATTTAGCTTAATTTGTACCTTACCCTTTCCAACAATTTTACATGGTTCGTCATCCCCCAATAACACATGCCCAAAATCACCTTGAACATAATCATAAAAGAATTTCCTATGGGGTTTAGCATGACATGAAGCCCCTAAATCTACTACCCAGTAATCACTAGTATTATCTAATGCAAGAATCAAAGCATCTTGTAACACACCACCTACTACATCAGCTTCCTGGGTAGTCTCTTGTTGCCTCTCACCTTTCTTCTTTGGTGCTCTGTAGTCTTTCTTTAGGTGTCCTTTCTTACCATAGTTCTAGCACTCTATTTTTTTGAATATGGACTTGGATCTTCCCTTTTTAGACTTGCCATGATTTCCTGGGCTCCTTCCTCTTTCGTTTTGTCTTCCTCTACTCTCCATGGTTAACGCATTACCTGATGTCTCACCTGTGCTTTTTCTTCGCATTTCCTTGCTAAGAATAACACCAACAACATCATCAAACTTAAGAGTGTTTGAAATAGGGACAGAGTTACTTACATCCATGACCAATCTATTCCAGCTTTCTGGTAATGAGCACAAGATTAGAAGAGCCCTAACCTCATCATCAAAGTTCACTTTTACAGAACTTAATTGACTGGTAAGTGTATTAAACTCATTTAAATGGTCAGTAATAGATCCACCTTTTAACATCTTCATATTAAATAAATGCTTCATTAAAAATACCTTGTTAGAAGCTGATGGTTTTTCGTAGAGCTTACTCAATGCGCTCATCACACCCTCTGTTGTTTTTTCTTTCGAAATATTGAAGGCCACCGACGAAGCCAGGCACAACCGTATTGTTCCTAGTGCCTTTCTATCAAGAACATCCCATTCTTCATCCTTCATAGCTGCCGTTTGTTTTTATTTTTTACCCAATGGAAGGTACAGATCCTTTTAGTACAGATAGTCCTCCATTTGCATCTTCCATAACTGATAGTTTTGGCGTTAAATTTCTTGACCCTGAACTTTCCCTCTTCCGCCATTGCTCCCAATCGAACTAGGAACCCTTCTTTCCTGTGAGTTTACCAACCAAATAGACCTTTTGTCTTTGATACCAATTGTTAGAAAATAGGACCACAGAGCAATAATAGATATATAGTTAAATCAATAAACAAGATGCAAAACACATTAAAACATTATAGAGAGACAAAGATATAACATGGTTCACCCAAACGATGGGCTACGTCCACAAATAAATTTGACAGTCCTTTTATTACAGTCCAGAAAGATGAAGGGATACACCTTGCAACAAAACCGCTGCACTTCCTCTTCGTGCTCTCATAGTCTCTCTTCTAATACAATACAATACCATATCCAGTCGATTTACAATGCTTTCTTTTATAGGGGAAATACAATGGGAAAATTCTAGCGTTAACCCAATACCATGGGTCTGCAATATTGTTGGTCAACACACATCCCAAAAAAAAAAAATCGGCGGCTCCACCCCCGAACCCCCGTTTTCTTGGGGGCGCTGCCCCCAAACCCCCATGTCTCAGGAGCTTTTCCCCCGAACCCCAAGGCAGGGGGAATGAGTGTACAGTACTCCTGGGTTACAATCACAACTAAATAATATCTCTGGATCTAGAATATTAGGCTCCACAACCAACACCCACCCCTTTTTATACCTCAATCCTTATTAACCACCCTACCCACCCCCACCTTAAACCCCTCATCCCCCCAATACCTGCAATATATTGGTTCAATTTTTGATAATTTTAAAACCCACAATATGAACTCATGTTATAGGATATTGATCAGTAAGTGAAGCCCCCATGTGAAAAAAACAAAGTTTAAGAGAGGTCTGTAGATATGTGTGTCCAAAATAGTCAAACAAGTTGCCTTACAGGAAAGGCTTCCGCAAAAGGTCTATGGTAAAACTCACAGACTTCCCCATCTTTGTGTTCAAAAAATTAACAGGGCTTGTTCATCCTGTGTCTTTTTTTTACCTATTCCTTTATCAGATTCTTAAATTGAGCCAAATTTTGCACAAAATGTGTTACAGCATTTGATTCGGCTTCTGCTCCATAAGGGGTGCAGTTTGATTTTATGAGCTTAAGTACCTCCTCATGCTTAATCCAGGATGCACCAAATTTAAAAGGACAGGTTGTTTTTTGAGGGTTTCTTGATACTTCCAGGAAGATGGGATAATGATGTGAGTCCCCTCCTGAGTCTACCCATTCCTTGAACTCTAGATCATGCTCCACTAAATTCCCCCCACCAGAAATCTATATAGTCTTTTTGCAATTAGGTTTTTCCTTGTTCTTTTTTTTGTCCAATTTGACTTGAGCTTCTGAGGATCCAGGTCTACCAACTTAAGGCTTTGTAACAGGTTTTGGAAGAAAGCTACCAAGGGGTCCACTCTTGCATTTGGACCCCAAATCTCATGGGTTGCAATGGTGAAATTAAGGTCCCCCCCGATAATCACATTCTCCTTTTCTAGAAATTGAGAGGCTTGTACTGACTCCCAGAAATCCACTCAACCATTATAAGGACCATAGATGTTTATAAGGTTGAGGTGTAGGTTTTCTTCTTCCCAGAAAAGTTCTAGCCCCATTCCAAAGGAGGCTACCCATGAGTTTTCACAGCGCAACACGGTAGGGTTCCATACAATTTCTAAACCTCCCAAGTGACCTTTTGCACTCTGGGCTGAAAAGGTGAAATTGCTTGAAATAAAGGACAAAACCCTAGATACCTCCTCTTCAGTGCCTAGGGTTTCTTGCAGTAGAATGATATCAGGTTTCTGCACCTGTATCACTCTTTTTAGGGCATATTTTTTTCGGGTACTTGCAAGAATCCTACAGTTGAGAGATAGGAATTTCATTTGGGATCCCCTTGAGGGGTTTGCACTGCTCTAAGTTCCCCAAAAAGAGTTTTCTTCTTACCATTTGCTTGATCTTAGAGTGATTTTTTCTGGGTAAAATATAGGAAAGAGGGTCTACCTCTTCCTTTCCCCTGAGTTGGGAAAATTGGGTTTGCCCGAAAGAAGAATAAATGGTTTTCCTGAGCTGGTATGTCCCTTGAATGGAGTTGAAATCTGATTGGGGAAATGGAGTCATAATTATTGGATGGGTTGATAAGTGTCTGGGAAGCACAAGACTCTATGGGGGAAATAGGTCACTCTTTTGAGAGCGAGGGGGGAGAAGGCAGGGAACTAGGAGGGGATAAGGGTTTTTCTTGGGTGGGAGGGGGATGAACTGTAACACAATTGTAGCTGTGTGTAGGTGCAACATCATTTATAATCAAATTATTTAACTGTTCCTTTATAGAAACAACAGAGGACATACCTATGAAGTGTTGTGCGCTTCCTTCGGTATCAAGTTCTATCTACTCTTCAGAGGGGTGCTGTGGTGGAATAGTCTTTGAGCTTATTGTGCCTGGTGTTGAAGCTTTCTTCCCTTTATCATGTGGATCGGTATCCTTATGGTACCTTATTTTACATGCTGTCGCTGTAGATGTTGTAATAGGGAATTTTTGTGCCATATGTCGCACTTTTTGGCACCAATGACATCTAAATGGTAGACCCTCATAGTCCAATGTTTGCTACTGAGTTACACTGCCTCTGATGACCGAGTTACACTATAATCATCATTGTCATTATCATCATCATCATCATTGCCATCATCATCATCATCATGTTGATCGTCATCGTATTCATGGTCATGGTCATCGTATTCGTGTCCTAGAAATATTTTGACAAAAAAAAGGTCAGAAGATTTTTCAAAATAAAAAACAGGGTCAAACATCTAAGAATTCAACTATTAAGGTAATCAAACTAGAATAGAACACTTAAAATAGAGCATTATGAATCTATACTACTCTATTCTATAAACAATTACTAAAAGATAAAAATGAGAATGCACAAAAAAAATTCTGAAATATTCTATGTCACTTACGAGGGTGACTTATGGTGTTGATGGAGATGATGGTGATGATCATGATCATGATCATGAAGACAATGATGATCAACATGATGAAGACGATGATGAAAATGATGATGATGGTGATGGTGATGATGAGAATGAGGATGAGGATGAGGATCATGATGATGAAGACGATGATGATCAACATGATGAAGATGGTAGTGATTATGGTTGTGATGATGATGATGATCATCATCATCATCATCTTTTCCATCATCATCATCATCACCATCATCATCTCCATTGTCATCATCATCACAATGATGACTATGATGATCATGGTGAAGAGGGTGATGATGATGAATATTATGGTGATGATGGTGAGGATGGTGATGATGAATATGATTACCATCTTCACCATAACCATCACCATCCACATCACCATCATCACCACAGTGACCACCATCAATATCACGATCACCATCATCACCATCATGGTCACCATGACCATCATCACCATCATCATCATCACCACCATGACCACCATCATCATACACATCACCCTCATCACCACCATGACCACCATCATCATGCACATCACCCTCATCACCACCGTGACCACCATCATCGCCATCACCATCATCATTGTCACCATCATCATCACCATCACCATTACCATCACCATCACCATCACCATAACCATCACCATAATCATCATCATCGTCACCATCACCATGACCCTCAACATCATCATCATCACCATGACCCTCATCATCATCATCATCATGGTGATCATCATCACATTCATTGTCATGGTCATCATGTTCATGCCATGGAAATATTTTAACAAAGAAAAGATCGGAAGATTTTTAAAAATGAAAAACCGGGTCAAACTTCTAAGAATTCAACTATTAAGGTAATCAAACAATAACATAACACTTAAACTAGAGCAGTGTCAATCTATACTACTCTATTCTATAAACAATTACTGAAAGATAAAAATTATAATGCACACAAAAATTTTTGAAAGATTTTATGTCACTTATGGGGGCAACTTATGGTGTTGATGGAGATGATGGTGATGATGATGATGATGATGATGATGATGATGATGATGATGATGATAAAGATGATGATGATCAACATGATGAATATGATGATGATGGAGATGATGATGAAAACAATGATGATAATGATGGTGATGATGCTGCTGATGATGATGGTGATCTACATCATGATACTGATGAAAATGATGACGATAATGAGGATGAGGATCATGATAATGAATATAATGATGACGAACATGATGAATATGGCATTGATTATGGTTATTAAGATGATGATGATGATGAATATGATGATGATGACACTACTACATTTCGATCCAAAATCCGACGGTTTTTTTCGACGGTGCGTGGATTTTTTCTGTTAACCGTGCCAAAAATCAGAAAGATAATTTTTTTTTTGAAATCATGAAGATAAGCATCACTTAAGTGACGGCTAGGCTTGAAAGAATCTATTAAGCGACGGATATCCTCCTAAGCGTCGCTTAAGCGATGACACTTAAATTGCTAATTCATTTAATAATGTCTTAAGCGTCGCTTAAGCGACGGCGCTTAAATTGCTCAATCATTTAATAATTTGTCTTAATTGGTTAATTATTTAAAATGGAAAGCGACACTTAAGACATTATCCCACACACATTAAAATGGAAAGCCTAGGTTCATTTTTCATATAAATAGATGTACGACTAGGTTCATTATCTCACACACTGAGTCTCGCACTTATCTCTTGGACAAGAAGTGCGAAATTCCTAAGGGTTTTTTTTGGGTGTTGCTCTTTTGTGGGGATCTTCCCACTTGGTCTTGGATTTTGGTCAGCTTGCTCTTTGGATTTGGTTCTAACCCTTGTGGAAAAGAAGACTCATCATAT
>LPNX010815915.1:0-123518 GCA_001517045.1 Pseudotsuga menziesii | reverse complement strand
AAAACTATGATTTTAGATTACACGAACCATGGGTGCAATAAGAATCGACTGAAGAATCCGATACAGATTCAACACTTATCCCAAAATTAGGAATTGGCGATTCATAACCCTAACCCTATTTTTTTAATATATATATATATATATATATTATAAAGAAAAGATTGAAAACTATGATTTTAGATTTGTGAATTTTTATAAAATTATAAATTTTTAATTTAAAAAAAAGATTAAAAACTATGATTTTAGATTTGTGATTTTTTATAAAACTATAAATTATAAATTTTAATTTGTATATATATATATATATGAAAATTATAAATTTATAATTTTATAAAAAAAATCACAAATCTAAAATCATAGTTTTCAATCTTCATATACCTGGACCATTTAAAATCACCAGTCGATCACTCGATGCTCCTCATTAATTGACTTCTCAGACCATTGAGATTTAGATTCTGATGGAGATAGCTGCAGTCAACTTCACGTCGCCTAATCATCGAATCCTCGTGCTGCTAAATGCCATCCTTCCACTAGGTTGTGTACATGAAGTAGTTTGTATGATTGTGTTGAGAGTTCTGCTCATTCGAAGCAATGTTCGTTGATTGATATATTCCACGAAGATAGTTATATATCCATTGAAATGTTTAAAAAAATTGTTATTCAACTACCATGCAGTGGTATAATAATATAATTATATTCCTCTTGATATCTTGAAATATTTCGACCATTCCAAAAACTAGACGCATTCATGTATATTAATTTTTTTACAAAATAACCCTTGAAAAGTTAGCAATTCCTCTAATAGGAACTTGTTGACCACCAAAACCAACTAGGTGGACAACGATGTACCATGCACATGTTGGATGTGCCTTGAAGATAAGAATGAAGTACTTGATTATATCAAGCGAGGCATCTCTTCTTCTCTCTATGAAATTTCCGCATCCCTACGGGGGATTTTGTAAGGATATATCAGCATGAGGGTCTAGTTTTTTGTAACTTAATCACCTAAGACTTAGTCATTAGGGAAGTCCTTTCATCGAATGTTTTTTCACTTGGATAATTAAAATTTCTTTTTAGAGATTTTAATTATTTGAGTTTTTCACTCAAAATTACCTCCAAAGTGGTGAAAGGTGTTCTCGTGATCGAGTCCATGGGGTGATTGGGGCTTAGGAATGTTCTATATTACCATGCTAGACATTATCCAGAGTCTTGCGGAATTTCATTAAGTTTTGCATAGTTTTTTTTTAAATTTTGGTCATTAAAAATTGTCACTCAGGACAATTTGTTGTAATGTAAAAGAGGGTTACTTGGTCATTTTTAATGTTGTATATGGGTACTCAAGATAAATGGCATGAGACCCCCTACACCCTTGGGCCAAGTTTGAAGTCATTTGGGCAAGTATTACTATGGTTTTGGTCGCATTTGCCCAGGACAGTCATGGAATTTAGGGAATTGGACATTTAATTAGAGAGCCAAATTTTGGAAAAGTGACTATAGTCACTTGGGGTGGCCAAGTAAAGGTTCTAATGTTTATATTAGGCTCCTAAGACAATTTAAGACCCAAAGCCCCTCCCCCCAGGCAAGCTTGTAACAAGTTTTGAGTTGCCAAAACTAGGGGGGGTGCCCCCTTCTCTCTTTGATTGGTTGGGTGAGCTAAAGTCAATGGACGGGGCCCCACTATGGTCGTTTCCTTCCCATTTGACATAGCAATAAGGTTAAAAGCATTAAATTGGGGGTTTCTCTCCCCATATTGGAGATCCCAAACCATGGTTTTGCCCTCCTTAAGCAAATTCGCCCCCCCTCTCTTGTGGCCCCCTCTTTCCCTTGTGACACTTGTCTAGCATGCAAAGAGCCTCTCTCTTTCATTTTTCCTATTTAAGGAGGCTTCCTCTCTTCATTTTGGTTACACACACCCACTCTCTTGCTCATGCTCTCATTCTTTCTCTTGCTGTCATTCCATAGCTCTTGCTTTGGCCATTGTAATTTTCAGCCATTTGGCTTTGTTAATCAAAAATATTTGGATGAATCTTGTGTCCATTGTTCCCATTGATGATTTGCTTCCATGCTTGAGGAGCTACACAAGTTTGGTTGGCCAAGGAAGCATACTTATTTGCTTTGGTAAGATTTATGGTATTTGCATTTCATAAATTTTGTGAGTTTTCATTCTTGTAGCAAAAGAAGTTCATCTATTTTCTAGTTTGAAGTGTATGATTTCTTTGCTCATTATTTGATTCTCACCTTCTAGTAGTTGGGTAGTGAAAATCTTATAAGTTGCATATTACTTGGATTGAAGAGTGGGATTCCTTGGTTGGATGCTCCATTGCTTCACTTCTTGAAGAACAAAGGACCAATTTTCTCTTTCTTTACATACAAATTTATGCATTTTAATTTTAGTTTCTTGAGTGTTTCAAATCTGATTTTAACTCTTATATACTCAAGTTCTTTCAAAATTATTAATTTGGCAACTTTGTGTAAATTTTGTATATATATTGCACTAACATACTAACTTCCCCAAAGTGATTTCGGACACATTTTATCCTTTTCTGTTTGCTGGTTTTTAGTAGGTTGGTGACAAAACAAGGCAAAACTATGTCAAATTTCAGCCACAGAAGAGTTTAAAGGCCACCCCAAAAGAAGAGCTTTAAGACCACCTCAAGAAAGGAGAAAAAACCACGGTTTTTCTCACTCATTTTACCTCTTTCTTTACGCTGAAAATTCAGCTTTTGTAACAAGTCCAAGAGAGTCTCTTGGACTTGATTTCTTGCTTTGCATTTTCAATTAAATCAAGTCTCATTTATTTGCCATCCTTTGCTAGCAATAGAAGTTGGGCTTGCCCACCTTTGCATAAGTAATTGTTGATTGGCATGGGTTTAGATTAGTTAGAGTTTCATTTTTTTTTATTATCTTCTTTATTTTTGCCCACACCTTGCAAGTGGTTTGGCTATGCCATCTTTGCAAAATCGTGTCGGCTAGTGTTTTTTTGTTTTGTTATTTTCATTTGCCCACACCGTGCAAGTGATTTGGCTTTGCCATCCTTGTGAAATCGTGCTGGCTTGTATCTTTCTTACTTTCATTTTTATTTGCCCATACCTTGCAAGTGATTCGGCTTTGCCATCCTTGCAACATTGTGCTGGCTTGCATTGTTAATAATTGTTAAATTTTTCATTTCGTTTAAAATAAACCAAGCCCCGTTTTTTGCCCCATATCCTCTCCCCTCACCGGTTTGACCAATCTAGGGTGACGAGAAAGGGCAAAGATTTGTGTTGGCTAGTTTAATAGGCACCCAGATAAGTATCTTCATTAGAAAGGAGAAAAAGAGGCTTGACCTGTGGAGCTAGTGGGGTAGAGGCTGTAGGGGGCTTTGTGGCACTTTGTGTCCTCTAGTTGAGCATCCAGCAAGTTTTGAGTTTGACCCGTGGAGCTAGGTGGGAACCTTGTGTTCCCATGTTGAGCACCCAACATTCTCTCTCTAATCGAAGGAGATAGTCTCTTGGGGTAGACTTCTAGAATAGTTCATTTCTTTGCAACAAACACCTTAATTGCCTAAGTCAAAGAGAGACATAAAATTTACTAAAACTTGCAGGACCACTTGCATAACATTGTTACAATCATTTACATTTCTCTACTTTGTAATCACTTTATTTTAACTTACTCATTTATTGGAAGTCATCATGTTCTTGTATATTTGTTAAGGTAAATGAGTTGATGCTTTAGGAAAATTATTTGAAGTTGATTATTGTGACTCCATAGCCTGAGTAGAGATGGCACTGGTCATTTTGATTATTTGATTGTTTCTCTCTTTCATACATTATTGGTTGATTGTTAAAGGGTTTGCTTGACATTGAAATATTTGCATCACTGCATGCTGATTGTCATTTTTTGTAATTTACAACTCTCAGAAAACATTCTTCAAAAAAAGAACTTAGTAAGTAGGGACTACCCCCCTTGGCCTTTAGGAGTTATGGTCTAAACAGAGGAGTTTAGAACCGAGGTGACAGTGGGTTCTCAACTCATAAGTTGCCCTTAGGAACACACACATCGGTTGGGAGACTTACCCGTGTCCAAGTGTGTTTTAGAGCCTGGGTGGTTGAATTCGGTAACTCTAGGACCATGAGATTGTTGCACAAAGTGCATAGGAGGAGACCTAGGGTGTATTGGATATGTTCACAAAGATTGCAGCTGATAGAGTAGGGGATGGCATTATCCGCCACAGAGTTTGTACATGTTTAGTCTTTGAGTCCTCATTCAGTGAGAGGTTCAGGAGGGTTAGGCGTGATCCACATTTGGCAGGGCATTCTCGGTACTTGCACGAGTAGGAAGCACTGCAGGTGGTAGAGCTGTTCAACGAGTATGAAGTACCTGGGTAAACGCTAGCAACTATTGATGTAGATGCATTAGGTTTGATTATGCCATTAGACCATTGTAGGTCAAAGGCTTATCTTTACAACATCGATCAATAGATTGCTTGTGTAGATATACACACCATACTAAGCAAAGCAACATGCATGAGTTCAACCGACCTCTTGGATTCACCTAGTGTGATCACTAGCAATAGATAATGAATTTACCTTAGCTAGAAGCCTATAGATCTATCAATGAATCACAGTAGATCATCTGAGATTTCCATATAAAGTCCGTCTATCGATCTTCATTTTTGTAGTTCCTCATGCAATAACAACAATCACATACGCACAATAGATCATAGCCTTGAGCGACACATTCCTTCTCCCTATGGACATGCCAACACATCCATTACATTTGTAGATGTCTCCAACATGGCCTCCTCCAACCATAAAAACCATCAACTCCAATTTTTGTTTTCTCCTCACATGCTTCAGGATTTTGTCACCATTGTGTGACAACTTCTCCAGCTAAAACAATCTTAGTTGTAGTCAAGATGGATTCAATGACAACAACAATTGCAACTTTGCTGCCATACGCCAATCTACCCTATCGATATACAGTCGTGGTCTCCTAGAAGTTCTTCATCACATCAAAATTTCAACCAAATGAATTCCAACACTTTCCCTCCAAGATTCCCATTATCACAGATTCACAGGTGCCCCTTGTTAGAGGGTCTAGGTTTTTGTTAGAGGGTCTAGGTTTTCTTGGGATTCGATGCGATGTTAAAATTAGCTACAAAAGAGAGGAAACAACAAACACAAGAAACCTGCAGAAGTTTTACTTTGGAAACCCTTATTTGGGAAAACTAACTTCAAAGAGATCTTCATTAACCTTGGCCAGTCTGGCCAACACCAAGTTACCGACTAATTGAGGTACTATACAATGGGATACACCAAGCCTTTAAATAAACTTCATTTCATGGATACAATGGGCTAATACCACTTGCTGGAAACCATGTGAACAAATAGGTGGATCAATTAGCTGAGTAACCATGTTTCTAAATCTAAGTCATTCAAAGTATTCCTGAATAGGACAACTTAGCCAAGCTACCTACAATCCAATAAGGGAAATGAACGTTTGATTTGGTTAGGCCTTTGTCTTCCTCTAACCATAAGGTTGGTATAATTTGAGACATTTCAAATTGCAGGGAAAATAGTTGGATTAACTTCACCTACATTAATCTCGCAAAAGCAATAGGATGTGAAGCTTGGTGAATGTTAAAGGCCTTCATAATCACGGGTCAGAATTGAAATGACAAGCTTGATTTGGAGAGGAAGGTCATAAGAATAATCATGGAGTAGGGCAATGGGCATTGCCACAGAAGGAGGCCTGATGGAAGCTTAATCATAGCAATTTAGGAATGGGAAAGATAAAATGATGATCTCTCTATGTTGGAGCTCCTTGATTATGTTGCTAGTGAGGAAAGAATGGCTCAGCCTAAGAGATCTTCATGAATGAGGGAAGACCCAGTTGAGGATACAAAGAATTCAAACGTTTCTTGGTAAGATAAGATAGTTTTATTAATGTCCACAAGTTACCAAAATAGGTGAATGGGACTAGAGAGTACAACAAGCCACAATAATAATATGGGAGTGCTTAGGTTACTCCTACATGACAAAAGAAATACATATAAAATCAGTGAGTAGAAATGGATTATTCCATACAAAAACTAAAGATGATTGCATCATTATGCAAAAGGAAACTGATAATACTCCACAGAGAGGTGTATGTAAAGGTGGAGGAGGAGTTATCTCTTTCATCATCAATCACCATGAAAGTACCAATGCAAAGTCTGATCATGCCATCTGCATAACGACAGAGGCTGAGAGGACCTTGCTGGGTAATTCTGGGGGAGCCTGGGTACAACCAAGTGAATCTCTTTAGACATTCGAGGTTGAAGTGAAAAATCTAGAAATGGACACCTGATTGCTTGACCTATGCTGCAGGGCATTCTCATGCCAAGACCATATGGAGCAGGAATTGGCTCTGGTAGGTACTAAGGTAGGTTGTTTCCCAGCAGAATAGGAGGATTTGCATTCTGGTCCTTTCTCTTTCTTTAATTCAAGGTTTGTGGTTTGGTTCTGATTTCTTGCTTTTGTGCAAGGGGACTGCAAACAAGATGGTAGGATGTTAATGTTTTTAGTGCTATTGCTGTATTTTTGGCATTATAATCTCCATTTTTCAAGCAGTTATCTCTGAAGCTGCATTTTGTCTTATTTTGAAGTCGGTATATGTAGGATTTGGATGACAAAGCTAAACTGCTGTTAGAGTATATCTGTTGGAAGCATGCACTCATTTTGAGATTTTATCCATATATTAATATAAACCTTCTTTTTCCTTCCAACATAAGAAGACATTGAATATGAAAATGGTTATAAACTTTAAAACCCTGAGCTATCCTGGAGCATGCCAGAAATATTATGTGCTAAATTCACTACGTTGTTACCTATTTAGGACAATAACGAGAAACAAGATAGGTCAAACAATTTTGGTCTTGTATATAGTTGTGCAAATACCAAAAATTAAAACGAGATAGGTCAAACACTTTTGGTCTTGTATATAGTTGTGTAAATACCCAAAATTAAAATTTTAGGTCAATATCCAGCCTATGGCATTTTACTATTACTTAATTGTAGATAACATATACAGCATGAGATAAATTGAGTTCTATAACTATAGAAAATAAATGAGAAAGGGACTGTGGTATCTGTGTGCTTCTTCTGGACTTGGCACACTTTGATGTGTTTACTTTCCACTTATTTTGTAAGTACAAGCAAGGGCAAGATTGTGAAAAACAATAATAATGTCCAAATATTGGCATTATGGTTAATAATACATGTAAAGAACCACAGCCAATAAATAGTGAATTAAAACACTCTAGATGGTCAATAACCATTAATGAACAGATAGCTTCAAGAATGTATTTTAGACTTGCTTACCACATCCAGATTCTAAACATGTGTCAAGAAATTCTAATTTTTAGCATCATATGGAGTTTCTTGTTTGCATGAAAATTTGAAGCAACGTTTCACCAAAACCTTGCAAATTGAACAAATTTGCCTGGATATCGGTGTACACCATTTCTTATTGTCCCTGTAATTTGTCTATCCTTGCTTGAATCAAAATTGGCATGGTCATTGACAAGGGATTAGCCTTGTATTGGAAAAAAAGGTTTCAACTTTGGTAATTCCCCAAGAAATTTGCTTGCTTAACCTTTTTAACAAGGAAATCATTGCCATGAAATCCCAAGGATGCTTTCCCACATTTGTGGATGGGATCCCTAGTGAACTTGTTGGCATCGACTTGTGCACCTCACCCAAGGGGACTTGAACTGTGCTGCTGCTGTCACAGAACTAGCTAAATGCCCAACAACATTGGCGACAACCAGTTGAGCTAACTGCTTCAACTCAAATACACTTGCTTACCTGACCAATGTGAGCTTCAATTAAATTATACAAGAACGTGTCGAATTCCCTATAATGCTGCTACCACTTATTGACTGAGGTGATAGCAGAGGAATCCCGGTGCAAATCTTCATTTCATTCTTTTTACATAATCATGTCCTATATTTTTTCACTTATTGGTTTTTTGCTTTCTAAATAATTAATTTATAACTTAGAGGTACAATTATGTTTGTCAAATGTGTAATGCACAATAACTGCTAACCAGAAGCTTTGAATGTGTCTGCAATGTAAACATGCGTTTATTTTGCCATCTGAATCAAGTCACCGTTGTTTTGCTTCCTTCTTGCAGGGGCTCTCCTGTCACACTTTTTGATAGAACCAGTTTATTTATCGTCAATAACAGTTGCTTGTTTATCCAAAGAAAGCTTGGCTTCTGTACCTTTTAATATGGGAGAAATATCTTTGGATGACCCAGTGAAGAGAGCTTTATATGATCGAGTGATTCCATTGTCAGACATGTTACCGGATCCATTCAGAGTAAATAATGTAGGCTTGTAAGGAGGTTTTATCAATCTCATTGTATGGAAATATGAAACTTGCATTTTAAGGTAAGTGCTGATGTGCTTTATGCAGCCAATTTTTTGGAGGGCTCCAATACCACCAGTGGAATTCCAACAATCTCCCAACGACTTGTCATGCTTGACATGCGGGTATTTTACGCTCCTTGTTTACATCAGAGTTAGAGATGCAAGAATTAGTGATGCTTTATTTTCTGTGTACTCCATAACAGCGGTAAATACAATTTATAAGCAAGTAAAACCACTAAGATTAATGTTATGTAGCCTTTCAGTGTGAACTCAGCCATAAATTGTACTTTTGAAAGCTTTGATGTCTGAGTCTCTTATACTTCTTTTCCTGGAAAAATAAAAGTTTTATTTATTATATTCTCACCTCATATTCTCACCTGTGAGGTGATATTCAGTACAGTGCAGAAACCAGGTATTTCCTAACTATCCTAAATTAAGATATCATTCGAACAATAAGGAGGAGGACAGTAAGCCTTGTTTAAAGTTTCAATCACCCTTAAAATCCACTAGCAGAGTTTAATCATTCTGTGTACTTGTCTTGGAGACATCTTGTAGGGAACAAGACATCAAGGTTGATGAGGAAACCAGAGGAGAGAGAAACATCTTGTAGGGAGCAAGATGACCAGGTTCATTAGGAAACATTAGGAGCTAGACTCTAGGGTTTATGAGGAAACCCTAGGAGAGACAAGGAGCGAGACATGTCTTCGATGTTCATGGAGAAATTGCTCTTGTGTGATGTCAGGGTTCTCTCTTGTGATGCTAGGGTTTGTGCCATACATGTAAACCCTAGAGAAGGACATGACATTGGAGATAATGGTTATTATGGCTCTCATTGTAGTACTAGGGTCTATGCTAGTATAAGACATGGTGATTGGAGCTAATGGCTTGCATGTTTTTGGAGCCTTGTTCTTGTGGGATGGGAGGCTAGGGCAAGATCATGAAGAGATTGGCTTGATGATTCTTGAGCTTGGTATGATGGCTTGCTTGGAAGAAGACTCAATTATTGTATCCTTGATGTTCCATGGAGGTGTTGGTGCTTGTGTTGATGCAATAGTTGCAGACCTAGGGTTTGAGGTCTTAAACCCTAGGATGGACATCTAGTTTTGGAGTTTAGCACTAGAGTGATATTGCCCCATACTTGTGTGATGCAATGTGGCCAGGGTTTGTTAACCCTAAGGAAGACATCAATGCTAGTGTGGATAGCTTGTATTGTTGAACCTTTGTGTTGTCATTGATGTCAAAGGACAAAATCAACAAGACTTATGTTGTCACTAAGGTCTGTGCTGTCATTGATGTCAAAGGAAAATGAAGGGTTGAAGTTAAACACCAAATCTGATAGACAGAAGTGCATGAAGTCTTCCTCATACAAAGCCAGTTTGAAGAAGTGCATATAGAAAAATGTGGAAGTTCAGAGAGTACGAAGATCCCACTACAACATGGGATATATGTGCACATATAACAATCTTAGAGAAGAAGTTAGAAGAAGAATATGAAAGTCAAAGATATGCACAAATACCACTAAGGTATGGGACTTATGTGTGAAAACCCCACAAAGACAATGGCATATGTGCGCAAAACCCCAGAAGGTTGGATTGTGAAAAGTTGCATGCCGACGCAAAAGATAACTTGATAAAAAAGCAAACAAGTTGGGGCGTTATTCAAGTAAAAGGAATTTCAACTTGCGGACACATCACTTGAATCCTAAAGAGTATAAATAAGCAAGAGATGGATGTGTTTAAGTAACCTTGAAGAAGATGAAGATTTGATTGTTGAATTCATAAGCTTCGTAATTCTTGGGGTAGATCAATGGCTTGTTGATGAAAGAAAGAAGATAATGCATGAGAGCCGAATTGAGCAAAACAACAGAAGATGAACAACAAGAAGTGCGCAAGATGGAAGCATACCCGGAATCAGGGTTGTTATCACATATATAGTAGCCGGGCTACCATATTCTATTTTTCAGATTCAATACACTTTTTCAGCCAGATCTCCTACAGAGGAGATGCTGAGATGAGCATTTATGATGGATCATTATTTTATTTATGGACTATAGTATTTTCCCATGCCAGGACTGAGTCTCAGGACACTCAGATTTGAGGACCGATGTAGCCATTTAGTCATGTACAGAGCAGTTAGTAGTGCCCAGATTTGCATTAGTGTTTTCTCATTGGACAAATGTTGGTTCAGATGGATTATTTTCATGCTTATGACTTGGCTTGTATTATATTGTGTTATGGTTATCATTGCTCTTATACTCATTTGTGAGGTGTTAGCATTTAGTGTCATGATCTGGCGGTCATATAAATATGTGGACTTGGATGTATCTATATTATGTATTGATGTCCCTACTCAGAATTGGAAGTTCTTGATCTATACTCATCGGTTTTACCCTCCTTAGGGAGAATAGAGGTAGTCATTCCCACCATACCTTGGCTTGCTAGTGTTGGTTTCATTATTCATTGTCTCCACTCATCCATTACCTTCCAGTTGTGTTTTAGCCTGACTTACTACTTGACTTGTGGCATGGAAGACCTTTCCCCGCTAGAGCCTTTATTGGACAAGCCTCCTTGTTTATTTGTGTCTCGACTCTGAGTTGCCTAGGATGTGTTTGCTTACCGGAAACAAGTAGCGCTGCCATCAATACAATGTATTTGGAAATGAAATGAATATCTTATGAAAAAAGCCCATTCATGAAAAGTAGTGTTTTTAAACATACATGAATGCAAGGCTAGCCTAAGGAAATAGGCTATGAAAAAGTATTGCAATGAAATATCTTAAACATTCATGAAAAGTAGTGTTTTTCAACATACATGAATGCATAAAGCCTAAATGATAAAAGTCCGTATAAAAAATACGAAGAAAAAGGCTATGGAAAATCAAAGGCCCAAAAAAGCAATGGTTCCTAAAAGTTATATCTAAAAATTGCTAGCCTTATTTGTATTGACTTGGATTGTGAGCATTCGTCAAGGTGAGTAAGCACCTCTGAAGTAGTTCACCCATTTGTGAGGCACTGCCATCCCCTTTGTTGTTGTTTGTCTAGCATATGGCTATAGTGAATATTCTCTTTCCATATCCAAAGTGTCACAATGTTGAGTTGGTGGTCATCCTTTGTTCTAGCCTTCACCCTTCACTAGCAAATTGACTACAACTATGAAGTGAGTATAGTCCTGAAAGTCTAGTCTGAGTAATAAATAAAACCCTATATATGTATTTGGTTGATGTACTGCTAGTGAGATGATTGCTATTTGTTATGATTGTTACTTGAATGATTTGTAGAGCATGTCTTAGCCTCTTAACACTTGCAGTAGATGGATGACAACTTGAGTTATATTATTGGTATCTGGTCATTTATAGGTGATTATTTTGTCTATTGGATATTGCAGATGACCAGGCAGAGACCTGGAATGGGTTTGAGTATATACCTTAGATGGATTCGGACTCTCCGAGTCCAGTGAGACAACTTGTTGTCAAATTCGGGCGCTTACAGAGATGATTAGGCTCATTTTACTCTTCTGGTGCAGTTTTGCTTCACTGGAAGTCATGTCTGAGCAGGGAGATGATCTTATTGGATCTCCTAGGGCACTGTATGGGGCATAGGGGGTCCAGCCACTTGATTGTACCATATCACCCCCCCTCCCAAAGAGCCTGGTAGGCTCAATTGGATAACGCAGACACCCTAGGAGGCTGTTTTGGCAGGTTCACGTTTCCCGAGGTAGATTAACAAATAATTAAATGTCTACTGAGGAATTCGATTTGGGCTACTGAGGAAAGGAAATGGCATGGGATGAGTCATGATGATGAGAGTGATGTCCTCCACACCTTCTCCAATTCTTGCAACACCTGATTGGGCCCACACCTATTTTTTTGGGCATTTTATATTATTTTCTGGAGCTTTTGGGAGGCTCACGATTTCCTAAAGGAGGCACAATTTCACAGTTTAAAAAATATATTATTTTTATTGTGCCATGGGGACACCCAGAGGGAGTTAGTTAACACTCCATGGACCCACCATGTGCTTCATTTATTTCTTGTTGAGTGGGGTCCCCTCTCTTTGGGTGATTTAGTCCACTTTTATATTATATTGTTATATTGATCCATGTATTGTATGTTGAGTTCATCTCAACCATTGATTAGACATTTGTATCTTTTAATCTTAGCCACTCATTTGAAAAGTGGTTAGGATTTTGGTTCTCTCGTTCCTATTTAAAGGAGAGAGCTTCTCATTTGTAAGGGGTCTTTGGCTCTTGGATCTGAATAATAGAAAAACTTTTTTTGTGGATATTCTTGGATCTCCTTTGCATCTGGTGTTCTTAGATGGTGATTGGAAAGTCTTTTGCTTCCTAGCATTCAGGAAATTGTTGTGAGATCTATATCTTTTTGGGGAATCTTTGTCTTGTCTATAGGAGGGCGACTTCAGTTTGGGCGTTTTTGTAGGGGGACCTCAACTCGCTTGGATTGTCTTCGTTTTTATCAAGGGGTTTTCATTAATGTCATTGTGATTTATGATTTCTTCTTGCTATTTTTCTGTAGCATCTAGCTTTTTTCTCATGTTGCAGAAAATCTGATATGGTTGACGTTTGTTGCGCAAGAGAGAGGGCGCATTGACTCCTTGGGGCAAAACGTGTGACATAGAACTCACTTAAAGCTTCTCAAATTGATCGGGATAACAGGGATCATCATCATCAAGGCATCTACAAGGTTTTCCAGGTAAGATCTACAGGTTAGTCCCTTTCTTCCAGATCTCAAACCATTGGCCTCTACTTTTCTTCATTTTATATTGAAAATTCTATCATAAGAGAAACCAAAAATACTAAAAACCAAACTGCTTGATATCGAGCCAAACCACTGCTGGGTTTTGCAAATCGGGTCATCCCCTAACCATATCACCCTCAAACGTTGATCTAAAACTTAAAAGTGGATGGTTTTCCCTAGATCTGAGAAACTGACCTCCCAAACCCTAGCGCTATCCACCATTTTTTTGACTTCTTCTGTGATCTGATTTTTCCGGCAAAATACCTTCGTGGGTTTGTAGATCGGGTCATCCTCTCACCAAATCACCTTCAATGCTGAGCTAGAAGTTGACAGGTTGCCCTAGATCTGAGAAACTGACCTCCCAAACCCTAGCGCTAGCCATCCTGTTGCTGGTTTTTCCCGTGATTTGACTTTTCTGGCCAAATACCTTTTTGGGTTTGTAGATCGAGCTATTTCCCAGGTGCGTTTCCTCCAACACTGGGCAGATAGTGACTCCATTACCCTGGATCTAACAGGCACTGATCTCCAACCCTAGCGCTACCCCCTCTTTGGCCTCTTTTTCCTGAAATCTGATTTTTCCTGGTGACTCGGGTACTGTGACATTGTTATACAATTCCATCGAGTCTATCCATCGGTACTAGATATCCCCAATCCTGTCCTTGCCCTCCCTACATTGGTTACGTTTCCCAAGGCAGCGGATACCTTCATCTATTGCTAGTAGCCCAACCCCAGATCTAGTATTCACCTTATAGGTCACCTGTGTCCCAACCTTGGATCAAACCTCACACTTCCAAAGCCCTAATCCAAAGCCCTGGTTCACTTAGTGATACCCTCCATAGATCTAGGGTTCCAATTTACCTTACACCTTACGTACCTCAAGTCTATTTGATCTGATCTGGTGTCTAGGTCTGATCTCTCCTATCGGGAGTAGATCCGGGTCTCCCCCTTTGTTGTCTTGGCTTAGGATAACATAAACAGAAGACTGCCTCGATTGGCGTGACAACCATCCATTTGGGAGTCGAGGCAATCTTGGTTCCACCTCCTTAGTTGCTTATCCCTCTACCATCCATTCTGGATCCATCTCACATAGGCAACTACAAGCTTGGTTATAACAAGGGTATGCAAAGGTTTTAATCAGTAAATGATTTAGACTGCAAGATCAAAGATGTGATAAAGAGTGTGCAAAAGCGCATATATCTGAAGTTCATACATTGAACAATGCAAAAACATAGATCACGGATTGTAGAGGTAACTCGGTGTTCGCGGACATTTGAAGATTGGATGATGCAGTGAATTGAATAAATCGTAGATACTATCACACATCTCAGATAGAGTGATTGACTGTTGTGATGCAGATATCAGAAGGATGAATCACAGTTCAGTGAGTTTGCAACAGTTGATGATAAGAAATATCATAGATTGCAGATCAGGTTCCAGTAAATTTGATATACAACTATTGTATTTAAGGGAGGCAGGAAGGGGCAAGGAAAAAGGAGTTGTAGCTTCTTTCTAGTTGGTACTGGTAAAACTCATCAAGGAAGCAGGAAGGGCAAATAAAAGGGAATTGGAGCTTCCTTCCAGTGGTAGCTGGTAAAACAATTAAGGAGTTGGAGCTTCCTTCCAGTAGCAGCTGGTAAAACAATCAAGGAGTTGGAGATTCCTTCCAATGGGACCTGGTAAATACAATTGGGAGTTGGTGCTTCCATTCAGTTGTAGTTGGAGAAGCAATTGGAGATCACAGTCTTCAACAGGTTGGTGCTTGTTTATTGCAAGTTGGAGCTTTCGCAAAGAGACAGACATCTGTTCAGCTTGGTGCCTGAAGTTTGTGAGTTGGTTCTTGCACATATCAAAGTCTTTATAGGTCGGTGCCTGTAATCAACGGGTTGTTGCTTGTGGATCAGGTTGGCGCCTGAATGAGTTGGTGCTCACAATTGGAGATTGTTCTCTCCTACTGATGTAATATATATATATCTTTCAGATTTTTGTGTGCAACTGTGTTTATTACTGTTTCAGTAGAAAAGTTTTAAGTGGTGAAAATTTGTTAGAGTGAAATAATTTGAAATTTGCGCTATATACTGATTCACTCCCCCTCTTAGTATATAAGATAAATCCAACAATTGGTATCAGAGTGGGTGTCTTTAGTAATAGTTTAACATTTGGAAGATAGATCCAACACAGATATGAACAAGTATGAAGGATTGTCCACGAACAGAGCATCATGAATTGATGGTTTGAATTATACATTTTGGAGGATAAGAATGGAAATGTATTTACAATATCTTGAAATGGACATTTGGAAATTCGTAGAGAACGGGTACAAATTTCCAAAAACAACTCCACTAGAACAAGAAGAATCTGTTGAAAATGAGCACACAATCCCTAGAACAACTCTTGTTGAACCAAAGGATAGAAGACTGTATGAATGCAATACTCTGTGGGATTGCAGATGCTGAATTCACCAAGGTCATGCAGCGCACTACAACAAAGGAAATTTGGGATAAGCTGAAGGGCATCTATGAGGGGGATGAAAAGGTAAAAAAGGCCAAGTTGTAAACCTTTTTGGTGCAGTTTGAAACACTACAAATGAAAGAAGAGGAAGGCATTGCGGCCTATTTTCTTAGAGTTGATGAGATTGTGAATTCCATTAAAGGACTTGGAGCAACCATTGAAGAAGATTCGATTGTACAAAAAATCTTGAGAACCTTTCCTCCATGATTCAACTCAAAGGTATCAGTTTAAGATGATAGAGCTAATTTGGATAAGTTGACAAAAGATGAGTTGCATGGAATTCTCACTGCCTATGAAATGAGGACCGAAAAAGATAATGTCTCCAGAAAAGAAGTTGCTTTTAAGGCCACAAGGGAACCTAAATACAACAAGCATGAGTTTAAGAACTCATGCGACATATCTGATGAAGAAGCCAATTTTGTGAGGAAGTTAAAAAGGGGACATGGCAAGTATAAAGGGAAGTTTCCTTTCAAGTGCTTCAAATGTGGAAGTATAGGACACTTTGTCTCCAAGTGTACGTTCGAGGAAAGCAAAGACAATGAGAGTGAAGGGGGCCTAGACTACTAAGAACCAGAAATAAGTATCAACAAAACATAATTGGGAACAAGAAGAAATTTACCAAGCAAAGGAAGAGTCTTTACACCAAGGAGGATAGTAGTTCATTTGAGGAAGAGGACATCCATGATTGCTGAAAAGAAGTGTTGTTTATGGCACTAATTCAAGATGAAGACTCGGAAGATAGAGAAAAATCGCTAGTCAAAGGGAGTTGTGAAAGCACATCTAAACCATCAAGAAAGTGGTCTTACAATGGGATTTTTATGTCTCCTCCAAAACCTGAAGCAGAAGAAAGATCGAGCTGTATAGTAGAATCTTCCAAATCAGAGAAGAACATAAAAAGTAAACGTTCCTATAATGGGATCTATTTACAAGGGGGCACAAGGGCGTCAAACTTGAATCTAAAGTTTACTACATGCACGACCCTTAAATTGCTGCGTTTAATCATTTCGAATTGTCTATCTGATCTTGTTGCCAATAACCCTAGTTGTGGTTTAATTTTGTTAAGCTTCCAACATAGTGTCCACTCATAGCAATATTCAGCCAGTAATTGGAAAAGTGTCAGTACCATTGCTGTCACAGCCGCCACTCAAAAAGTGTGTTGGAACCTATGCAAAAAAATAACCCGATAAGTTTATCGATGAGAAGGAAGACTGTTGCACTTTCCATTTGATGAAACAAGAACAAATCGAGATTATAGGCATTGTGATGCCTTAGGAGAAGTCGCATCACTTGGCATATTTTAATTCGTAAAAATAATTTGTTTTAAAGCGGGCATTAATTAGCCGTCTCTATTAAAAAGTTGTGACTTCTAACAAGAAATCAAGGCATACTCTTACAAGTTCAAGTAATTACATAGTTGAGAACCCATTTCGAGGGTTATGTCAACTGTGATTTCATATGTAGCACCCTTGGAAGGTTAACCAAATTTTATTTATCATATAAATCAACTCGTTCTTATTTGGTATTATTGGTTGTATAATATCCGTTAGCAAAGGAAATATTAAATATTTGTCATTAGAGTACCAAAAATATATAATCAAAGCTCTAATACTAAGTCAAAGGAAGGGAAAGAAGTTATATCAAGGAAGATATAAGTTTTGTAATCAAATTCTTTGGCAAAAATTGCACGAAAATCTAAATGAAGTTTAATACTTGAAAAAAGGAAGATTTCCTAAAACTTCAAAAAATTATGTTAAGGAGCTAACATAAAATTGAAGCGACAGTTGGAGGGAAAGACACTATTTCTATTACTCCTGTTGAATACATTAATTATATTAGTGATGGATGCTAATGAGTTAGTGATTTGTGAGTCAAATATAGGGGAAAAGTTAGACTTTTGGGATGAGAAACAATATGAAATAAGTGGTTTACAACTAAATATTGGATATTATGCCTTCACATCACAATTCATTGTTAAATCCTTGTGGAACGACGATGGTGACATAATTCTAGGTTCAACCTAGATGGATACATTGGGTATGTTCATTTTCAACAAGAAGGAATATTTTTTGACATTTTCTTATAAAAAGAAGAAAATCACTTTCAGAAGCTCATGTTATCACATGCATAGTAGTTGGAGCTACCATGATGCAGTAGACCATTTTTTTGTCCTAGTTTAGTGCCAATCCTTTATAGTGAAGAGCAGTTTACTAGTGATCGTCAGTGGCAGATTATTCTCCTGAGTTAGCTAGAGCCTTTAGAGCAGGAGAGCAATGCCCCTTGTCAGGTCTTAGCCCAACATTACCCCTTTGATATGATTTTGGTTTACCCATGGTTCACTTAGCAGAGTAGCAAAGCATGCAACTGGTATATTTCCCTTGCCTCTCATGTAGTTAGAGGTGTTTCTCATGGTTATTGTTAGAGACAGGTATATGGCTGAGCAGGTATATATGTTGCATTTGGGTGCTATTCTTTGTCTATCTTGCTCATATTAATAACTTTAATTTGGCATGGTGATGTCCAATGGTGATGATGTGTTTTGGTTGCTATTATAGGCTCGTTACTATAAGTTGGTTAATGGTCTTGAGTGCTAAGACTTTTGCATATGCTCATTAGTATTGCTTACCTTATGCAAACTTAACCATACCCATGCTATGCTTGGCACCACTTATCATTGTCTTCACTCATCCGTTGCTTTCATCCTTGAGAATTTATTCTTCACTTAGACTTAGACTTGTGACATCAAAGACTTTCCCCCATTTAGACCTCTATGTTGGATAGAATCCATGTTGTTTGTGTCTCGGCTCTAAAGTCGTGTATGGCTATGCCATCAAACTTGGGATCTCATTTGTCTTGCACCCAGGATCTATGAATGCAGTATAGGATGGCATATGTCGTTGAAGTGTTTCCACTAGTCATCGAAGCAAGTTATCCTTTCATCATTACATGCATTATTGTGATCCATGCTATATATATATTGAAATGCAAGCCCCAAAGGCTAAACGTGAAATAAAGTGCAAATGGGCCAAATAAAAGCAGATGTGGAACAAATGCAAAATCATAATAACTGCTAGCCATCATATGAAATTCAAATGTAATGATTATTCCTCTTGGAGCCCAAAAGGGCGTGGATGTCCGATGGAGAAAGGGACTGTTAATTCTAAGAGTCCTCTAGAACACGCATATAAAGTTATAGTCAGCTGTGCACTCAACACAATGGTTCTAGAAAGATCCTATGGATCTTGAATAAGGCTGTATGTGAGCTAAAGGAAACTTGTCAGAGTCTGCTGGAAATCTTCTAGGCACTTTATCCATGTGTGAGACACTCCCATTCCCTAGTGTTATCTGTCCTGCATATGTCTAGTTGGATTCCTTTGTCCTTTCTCTCTGAGAGATCACAAAGTTAGAGTCAACAAGTCAACTCCCTTTTTCCTAGCCTTGTTTCAACTACCTCACCCATTCTAGCATTGTGGTTAAGTTTGTAAGTGAGCATATGTAAAGGGCTTCATAAAGGGCTATCTATCTACTCTGACACAAGTTTTATCTGTTATTTGATTGATGTTGATCACCATTGCTATATTACTCATGTTTTAGTTGGTTATTAATATGAATAAGAGAGCGTCATTCAACCCTTATGCATGCATAATCTTTCAAAGCTCAGTTTATTCAGTAGTTTGACTATTTTGACTTGGTCAACCCAATTTGATAAGGTCAACCTATAGGTCCCTAGATGGATTTGGCTACAGGTGCTCGAGTTGGTGTATTTTATACCTATGGATACTCATTAGATCATTCCGGTCTTCAATTGATGGTTATTGGTGATGGTTCATGGTTATTTTATTAAGCCATATTTTTATTATTGGAGATGGTTTGGTTCTTGTTGTCACATTCATAGCAGCAGGGCTACTATTATGTAGAGCAGTATGTTAGAGCCATGAGCCAGTCCTTTACATGAGCTGAGATATGATGATCAGTGGTGGAGATATATTTTTCGAGCTATCCAGATGATGTAGAGCATATTCTAATTTCCCTTGGTCATGACTTAGCCCTCTATGATCCCATTGAGATTTATTGGATGGGTTATGGTTCACTTATTAGAGCAACAATGGGTGCCCTTTTCCTTTGCCATTTTTCAGTTAGAGTGTGCTTCATGTTTTATATCAGAGATGGATGCTAATGACTGAGTAGGTATACAACATGCATTTGGGAATGGTACTATGGTTTGTCTCTTTCATCTATCTTAGTAGCTTTTACTTGGCATGTAGTGACATGAGGTGGTGATCTTGTGCTAGTATGATGTTTATGGACTTGTTATCATAGATGGTTGAATGATTCAAATTATAAGACTTTAGTATATGCTCACTTGTGCCCACTTTATACAAACCTGTTTATTTTCCTTACTTTGCCTGGTGTCGTCCTTCATTTCCTTCACCCATCCAGTTATATCCGCTATTGACTTTGACCTTTGACTTGTTGACTTGGACCTGTGAGCCTCCCCCACTTTGTCCTCTGTGCATGATGGGCCCATGTTTGCTTTTGTCTTGGCTCTGGAGTGACTGATCCCTTTCTGTAGTCCTCGAACCAAGTACTCTTGATATGTTGATAAAATAAAATGCATTGGTGTGCATAAATGCTAAATTTAAATGATGCAAAAAGGCCAACTGTGATTAGTTGTGTTTTTAAACACTAGGCCTAAATAAAAAATGTGAGTAAACTAGTCAGCAGCCAAGGGATGAGCACTCATCCTTTGTATGCTGTAAGGCCATTTGCCCCTATAGGGCAACAGGGTGGCAAACCCGCCGAGTCTACGGACGCTCGTTGGTAGCAGGGATAAAAGGCCAAGTCATTATTTAGGGGCCATAAGGCTATCCAGGGCACCTGCCTTGGTGGTTGGCGCTAGTATCTTGAGAAAAGTGAAAAAGCTTTGAAAATTTAAAATATATGAATTATGCAAAAGATACTTGTTAGAGTCTACTGAAAGTAAGTCCAACTATACTCATTTGTGAGACACCTCCCTTCTTTAGTGTTCTCTGTCATGCATATGCCACTGTGGTGTCCTTTATTCCCATATTGCTCTGAGAGATCACAGAGTTAGAGTCTAATAAGTCAATTCCCTTTAGCCTATCCTTGTTTTATCCACTTCACCCAACTTAGCATGGTTTTCAGTTTTGTAACTGAGCATATGCCTAGGACTTTGAAATGAATTGTAAGACTACTTTAATGCAAGTCTTCTTTGTTTTATGTTGTAATCACCACTATATATGTTACGCAGGTTTTAGTTGGGCTACTAATATAGATGATGGAGTGTTTTTAGTCCCTTATGCACACATGATCAGTTATTGCAGTGCTTAGTTGGTATTTTGGTCAATTTGACCTGGTCAAAGCCAGTTTGATCATTGTGAACATGGGTTCCAGTTGATTTTGGATCCGATAGTTCGATGTTATGCTTTTAATATCTATTTGTATCCAGTTTAGTGTCCCATGCTTCAGTTAGCCATTATTTGCTTCAAATCATGGATATTTTTATTTATTATCAGTTATTATGGCTATATTTTATTATGATGGACATGTATGAGCTTATGGATCATATTGTAGATGGATACACGGGGTGCCACTAGTCATTGTAAGTGGATTTTAGGTCCCTAATTTCATATATTCAATCGGATTGGCATTCAGGGCAAAGGAAAGGCACATATTGGGCATATTATTTTCCAGCAATGTTATCAATGTAAATATTCAAGTAAAAAGTGACCATAGCCTATACAAGAAATCGATTTGGCTAGTAGAGGGTTTGGAAATGACTTGGGGTGTTTGTTGAGCATGGTTGTCATTGATGACAAGCCATTAATGACAAAGGAGTGACAAAGGTTGATGACATGGTTGTTTGGTTGTAAAAGCCTTTCATGAATTTGATAATGAGATTCCACAGCTTGAAGCGGGGATCCTTGTCTTGAATAAATCTCTAAAATCTCCTTTTATAGCGCCATCTTCCCCTCATAAAGAAGTTCTTTCCACTTCAACAAAAAGGATGTTCAATTGGATGATGTCATTGAGACAATTGAAAGACTGAATCTTGAGGATAATGGAGCACGACCAACTGAGTAACCTATACCTTCACAGAAAGTTTGGATGTGGGTCTCAAAGACATTTGAAAGCATCCATCCTGATGAGGTCGGAAGGATAGGAACGAGAAGTTTGACTAGACAAGAAGATGGAGGAGATGTAGATAATTCAAATTTAGGTGATGTAAATGATATGGATGTTTCGTATGATTGTGAGTTGAATTTATCTACTAACCTTGAACCAATTTCCTTTGAAGAAGTTGTTGCACGTGATGAGTGGAAAGAAGCCATGCAAACTGAATATGGTGCTCTCATTAAGAATGGGACATAGAATTTCATGGACCCTCCATTTGAAACCAAACCAATTGGATGCAAATGGATCTACAAGAACAAGTACAAATCAGAGGGCTCACTTAAGAAGCACAAGGCATGGCTTGTGGCAAAAGGTTTTGCATAGAAGGAAGGCATTGACTATGAGGAGATTTTCTCGCCCAGAACAAAATGGGATACCATCCACACTTTATTGTCTTTGGCTGCACATAATGGGTGGAAAGTTCATCAGATGGATGTGAAGACTGCTTTCTTGAATGGAGACTTGAAAGAGAATGTCTTCATGTCTTAGCTAGAAGGATTTTTTGTGAAGGGACAAGAGAAAAATGTGTGTAAACTCATCAAGTCATTGTATGGCTTGAAACAAACACCTGGCACATGGTAAGAAAAGTTAATGATCATCTTTTTGAAATTAAATTTCTAACATTTTAATCTTGATAATGCAACACTATTTGTAAAGAAAGTTGGAAGATATGTTGTATATCTTTTGGTGTATGTAGATGATCTTTTGATGACATGGAATAATGAAAGCTATATTGCATCCATTAAGAAAGAGTTGAAGAAAGAGTTGAAGAAAGGCTTTGCATTGACAAATTTGGGACATCTTCACTACTACTATTTAAGTAATTCAAATTCTAATGTACATGTTCATCTCCCAGAAGTACATTGGAGAATTGTTGAACATGTCAGGCATGACAAAATGTAATCCTCTCTCCACTCCAATGGAAAAGAACTTGAAACTCACATCAAAAGAAGGGAATACATTTGAGGATGCAACCAAGTACAAACAACTAGTAGGGAGTCTTATTTACCTTACTACCACTAGACCAGATATCTCATTCGCTGTTGGGATCCTTTCTAGGTTCACGCAAAAACATTGTGAAGGACATTGTCTGCTGCCAAAAGAGTTCTAAAATACTTGAAGGGGACTCCAGTATTCTAAGGTGGGTGACTTCAAATTGATTGGGTATTTTGATTTAGACTTTGATGGTGACAAAGAGACTGGAGTGTTTACTTCAAGCTACCTCATGAGTCTTGGATCAACATTAATCTCCTGGAGATCACGCAAACCGTCAGTTCCACCATATTTCACAATAGAGGCAGAATATGTGGTTGCTGTAAAAGCAACGAAGGAGATTTTGTGGGTTAGGAAAATACTCGAAGATTTGGAGGAGAAATAGGTGAATTCTACTCCTCTACTGATTGAAAACTCTTTTGCAATAAAGTTGGCGAAAAATCCCAGATTCCATGATCAAACTAAGCACATCAACATGAAGTACCATTTGATTCGATATCATGTAGAGGCCAAGAAAAAACATTTGACATTGTTCCACAAATGAGCAAATTGTAGACATCTTAACCAAAGCACTTGGTAGAGAAAAACTTGAAGAGTTTAGAAGGATGCTTGGACTCACGAACACCCCTTCAGATTAAGGGGGGGGGGGATGTTGAAAACCTATTCCATAGGGTTAGGGTTTTTGAAATATTGTAAATATATTTTAGTTTTCAGTTATGAATGTGAGGAGTCATGTACCTTGGCATATGAAAGCCCAAAGGTCACCTCACATGCTGTATAAAAAAACTATTCACCATCAATAAAATCATCCACCACTGGAGTTATTCCGTACAAATACCAACTGCAAACAAGCTTTATGTATATTCTTGTTCAAGCTTCAAAACATTTCTGTCCACATAGTAGATTTCAACTACATGTCAATGCATCCATTGTTTTTTCCATAAATGCTTCGTATATTACAATTCTAGATAATAGAACTGTGTTAAATAGTACATCAGTGGTCTACACTCTCATGTTGAACACCCTGGTCAACATATGCATGAAGAGTTGACATGTCGGCCTTAGCACCGATCTCTGGTGAATATACATCTGAACAGAAAATATCTACTCTAACGGACACCTGGCTAGCTAATTCAGCCTTGAAAGCTGCAATTTCTTCTACATTAAGCCTGGATGAGTCACTATCAACTGTACATATTCTTTTCCATAGAAACAAACGACATGCATGAGTTGGTTCTGGACATGTTAAAGGATCCTGGTGGATGATTTCTCAAATTTATGGGTTTGAATGCCTCAAAAGGAAACTTTCCAATGCCTGTTACATGGTAGCTTTACCCACTTCCCCTAAGCTAAAGGATCTACTAAAGGATCTTTTAGGTATATGAGATTCATGATTAACATCATCATCAATATATTTGTGGAAAAATAATCATTTTCCTAATTATCATTTGTATGATTTAGTTTGGTTTAGCTTGGTATCGAAGCAGCTAACAGTGAGTAAAGACGTAAAATGCAGATAATAGTAGTGCAGAGAGGGAATAAGATTTATTCTTATTATTTAACGAAGAAAACAACACAAAATGCCTCTCCATATGTACGTTGTAATGTCCCTTTCCGGATGACCCACCATGGGCGACTCATTATCCTATCTAGTTCCCGTAGGCTATAGTTGGCAAGATAGGGAACCAATTAATTATTAATGTCACCTAGGCCAAAAGAACTTTATAAAGTGACATTAGTGGTTAATTTAATAAAGTGACTTTATAAAAAGTCACTTTAATGATAAAGTGACCAGAAAATGGAAAAAATTAAATCAAAGGTGCTCAACTTGGAATTAAAAGATAAAAATGGTGGATTTTCTTCATAAAGTCACTTTATAATAGTTTTAATGAAGAAAGTGTCAAGGGAAGTGGAAAAGTCACTAAGAGGGGAAAGTGAAATTATAAAAGGAGAAATGAGAGCTCATTCTCTCATTCTTGTCTATTTGCAATTTGTGGGAAAGATCTCTTGAGCAAAGCTTGGAGGAGAATGGTTTCGGCAGTGAGACAATCTGCTCTAGCCATCTAATGAGGAGGAATCATCTCAGATTTCTCATTGGTTTTTATTGCTGTCATTATTTTCACTGTGTTCATCTTTATGTCTGAGTTAGAGTGTGTATTTTCAGAGATCACAGCTTTCATTTGGGAAGGGCACAGCCATGCTACAGGTGTTTCATCTTTTTGTGAGATGCACTGTTACTTTAACTCTGTTTGTGAAGGGGGCACACCACTGAGCAGCCAACACTCCCAGCCATTTCCAAATCTGCGAACAAAGGAGGTTCACCACTTGATTCCTGCTCAAAGATCATACAATCAAATATTTGTAAGTTGGGAAATGGTGGAATCGTGGGTTTGAAGGTGAAGAGGATAGCCTTGGTTTACACACTATCTCATTCTGCAGTTACATTATTATTATCGAAAGCATGGGTTTTTCTATGAGATATTTGCTACCAATTTTGAATGAGTTGGTGTGGGCTATTCTAATTGGCAAACTCACTGCTTAACTGCAGTATTTTTCCTGTTGGGTTTGAGCTTGGATATTAGTAACCTCATGGAGATTAACAAGTGAAGGTTCCCTTGTTTGTGTGATGCAAAGGTTCACAAATTTCGTGGTAACCTCTGAGGTATTTCTGTAGCAATAGTAAGCTTCTTTGTGGACTGATTTACGAGTTTCAATAGCATCAGACCAAGTGGGAGAGGGTGAATTCCTAGAGCAGTCATTCTTGTTCCAGATCTGAAACTTTAACAGTTAGCTGCCGTTTCAAGCTTGTGGGCTCAGTGGTGGGGGCGTTTTCCTATCCCTCTGGACCATATAATCTCTGTGGGTGATTGCTGTAGCAGGAAGATCCAAATCTTCACCCCAACATTGCAAGAAAGCATTCCCAAGCATGTATTTTTCCAGATAAAAATGAACTTATCAGCTTGAATCCTTTTCTTTTAATAGTGTGTAATGAAGGGATTGTGGATGGCTTGTTTTTTTATATATCCATATATGTTGTGGATGTGAAATTTTTGTAATGCTTATAAACTCCATGTTAAAAGTCAGCACTCTTTGAAACAACTAAATGTCACCTACAGCAGTATGCAACAGAACTGTTTGACAAAATTTATGTACCAATATCAATCATAGAAAGCTACAGCAGTGTCACTTTAAAGAACAAACAGTGAACCATAAATACTCCAACTACAGCATTTGGGCGTTTAAGTGCTTAAGAGTTGTTCAGGATTCAGTGTATGCTTTCAGGGTCCAGAATAGCCAGTTACAGCAGTAAAGTAGTCAGTGCTCAATTTTCCTTAACCTCATTGGCCAATTGTGGGAAAAAAAAGTCCAGTCCAAAGTGGTTGGATTATTACATACAGTTTTGTCACTTCAACTTGCATAGTTGATATCACTGAAATGAGATTCACACCTTTTCATGTGTCTGCGTTATTTTTTGTGTGAACATAATTGATTGACCAAAGGATTCTGATGTATATTGCAAGCTACTTCCTCATATTTCTGCTTTGATGATTTTTTTTGTATTTATTAGAAGGAAAGTGGATGAGGAAAACTGTTAATTATAGAAGTAAAGTGTTTGGAAAAAGGAACTGTCAATGAGTCATATTCCTTTTAAGCTTACTTTATTGTGTGACTCTTGTTTGTACCAGGTATTCTATTTGCTGGAACTCTTCAGGTTTACATGAAGTAGTTTTAGGAACAACTGGCAGAAAGCAAGGAACATCAGCAAAAGGAGCTCTATCTAAAGCTACAATGTCATCTTTATGCAAGTATGTTATTGTGACTCTATTTTAGACTTATAGTAAAGATTCTGTACTTAGAAAAATATGTTTTATAGAGTCTCTTTGGCTAAGCTGCTGTTCTATGAGAGGCATATCTATGCCATCAAAGTCACCCATGACTTGCACCTGGCCTCATCCACACTTGGGGTGTTTGATCCCAGGTCTCCATGTTAATACAAGGCTGATCACCTTGCTGCTTGCTGGTAGAGCACATTCCTGCAGGCAAAGGTTCTGTAGTTAAAAGGCTCAAGAAGCTAAGCTTCGGTTGCTAAAGTCAAATATACACTAGTCAGATCGAAAGGAACAAAGAAGTCATACCAATGGTACGTTGTATTAGTGGCTACATCAATATTTAAGACTGTAAAAAAATAGTGCATGAAGCATTTTGGGTCCTTTCTTATCCAAAATGTACAGAATATCATTGGACATTCAAGTCGTGATATGTCAGCCTGTCAGAAAGCATTGCATGCTGTAAGATAATCTGCCTGTCTGATTCTGGAAGGACTGCTGGTTACCTGTAAAACTGTGAACTATCCTTGCGTGGAATTCTGTCCTAAATCCTATGTAGAGCCACCTTTACTGCTTCTTATAAACACGGGATGAATGGTCTCCCATTGGTACTTTCTCTGTGCTATCTTGGATGAGAATTAAGGTTTTAGTGGTACTAATGGAGAAAAATATGGTGGTTTATTTTGAAACTTAGATAACTCCTCTGATTTGCAATTGTTTGCTGCTTGAAACAGGAATCTTTTGAGTTGCCTGTGATGAATGCAAGCATTTATAAAGTATTAGTATAATTAAATACATTAATTTAAAGCTCTAAATAAAACTCACATTGCATGTTTGTTCTTAGTTCAAAAGGTTCAGAGATATGTGGGACTTTTTTATGATTTTTCTTGGTGTCTCTGTTGATTGGTGTCTTATCCTATGCAGTGATGTTTAATTCTGAGCTTGGCAGGAAAATAATCAGTACATATTACATCTCTAAGAGGAATTTGAACCCTAATAATATTTAAGCGGTTCAAATAGAGCAGTGTCTAAAGTTTGGCATGTATTCTTAATTTATCAGGAGGGCACTGCTGGATTTGTTTCTCTCTCTGCTTCATGAATCAGAAACTGATTCACACTTGAGTGAATTTTCCTATCTTCAAATGAAGGTATTTTTTTTGCGTCGTTTGATTTGTTGCATCATAAACCAGGTATCTCTCAAAATGGTTGAATGTTGTTGTGATGCAGTCTTTATTTTTCTTGGATGCTTTCTTATACAAAGCTATTTAGATTGGTTGGATTTGCATGTAAAAGATATTTGTATGTAAAAGATTAAATGAAGTCACTTAGACACTGAATAGTACTAATGGTGGTTCTCAAAAAAGTTGAAAAAATTGATTTGATGCTCCTGCTATCATGCTGACTGCATGCATGGCCAAATAACTCCTTCTTGTCCTTCTCCCTTAATGAGATGTTTGTTCTCCTCTTCCCAAACCAATGCTGACTGCATGCATGGCCAAATAACTCCTTCTTGTCTTTCTCCCTTAATGAGATGTTTGTTCTCCTCTTCCCAAACCAATGCTGACTGCATGCATGGCCAAATAACTCCTTCTTGTCCTTCTCCCTTAATGAGGTGTTTGTTCTCCTCTTCCCAAACCAATGCCTGAAGGAACTATTACACAATATATTAATCTTCAAATCTTCTTCCTGTTCTGGTAAGTGGGACTAAATGTTAAATAAAGATCTTTAGAATCTCAGATCACACATGCATGGGAGACAAAATCATTTTACACTAAACTCTACTTTTCTAGTATTAGATCGGAATATAGATTTATAATGAAACAATTATCCAGAATTGGACAGCTGACGTTAAGGATAATGATATATATCCTCCAGCTGAAAATAGCTCACCAACCCACCTTAACCTGATGTCTGGTTTGAGTAGAATAGGATGCCCAAATAAAGATTGACATTACATCTTTAACACCCCCCTTAATGACCATGTGTAGGAGTTGTCAAGTTTGAGTTTAACACCAAGCATCTTCTTAAACTTTTGAATCTTCTCCATGCTCACTGCTTTTGTGAAGATGTCTATAAATTGATCTTTCATTCTACAATATACAATTTTGACTTCTTGTTTTGCACCTAATGAAGTGGTGGTCTATCTCAATGTGCTTGGTCATAGCATCAAAAAATGGATTCTTTATGAGCCGAATCGTTGTTTGATTGTCACAATTGAGGGGTGTGGCTTGAGCTTGTTGAAGGTTCAAGTAACTAAGAACCATTCTTTGCCATATCACTTCACATATTGCATTCACTATTGCTTTGTACTTCGCTAGGTGAATACCGTGGTCGTTTTTTCCTTAATGGTCTCCTTAACTTTCAAAACTCCATTATGTACACTTGCTTCCCCCACAATGACTAAGCTAGTGTGGTTGATTATGTCCTTTCCAATTGGACTTGGATCTTCCATATCTGAACTTCTTTATTTACCACCCACTTCAACTGTTCATCACGCCAACTTTTCTTTTACCCTCTTGGGGCCTTTCCCTTTCTCAGCCACACTTCCCTTGAGACCATATGACAAGCCACCTATCATTACTCATTTTGACAATTGGTATGCTAATGCCTATGCTACTTGCCTCCCCCAACTTATTCCTAAATTGCTTCTCTCTTTATTGCCTCTGCCAAATATGACTTTTTATTCCATATCCTTTGGGATGCCACCCTTGATTCCTACCCTCACACCATTCATCATAGAAAACTTATCCATTCCCCAAGTAACTATTCAATGAATAATAGATAGTGGATTTATGGTGGACACTTCAGCAAACCCCAATCCAGAATACGAAACAACTGAGTTATAACAACATTACAAGAGAAGATCGCAGCATAACCAAACACAAGAACTCTAGGAGAGGCATTGTATAGAAGAGATGTCCTTAGGCCTTTATCAATAATCAACCTGAGTGATTGATTTACAAATGTGGAGTGTGCTTTATTTATACAGCTGCTTTAGGGTTTGGGTGCTAGCCCTAAGAGAGTGACTTGGTTGGCCTTAGCCAAAAATAGTCAAATACAATAGCATCTGCTAATTACCCATATGTAGGCTTAATCAGGTTAAGGTGGCATCAAGTGGAGAGTAACCATAATCTCGATTCTCAACAACCCCCCTCTTATGTTGAACAAGGGGCCACAAAGAAGGAATTCCATCCACAATAAGCATCCTAGAACATCATAGTAGATCATCAGAACACCCCCCGCCCCTTAACATTGATCTTGGAGTCGTAAAAAACCATACTATTCTTGAAGAAAACCTTCATTAGCTTCGTTAGGATTGATCATTCTCAAAAGAGTCTTCAACGAAGAAAACCAATATTTGTTATGAGGAGAAGGGCTAACTGAAATATTTGTAAGCTCTTTTCCATATTTAACTTTTGACTTTGTATTTGATGTGTCTTTCAATACTATAGTTAGTTTCCTTATTAGGACTTCTTCATGTGCCACCTTTCATCCTTGTTTAATAAGAGAAATATCCTACAATCTAAGTCACATGAAACTGGGACATGTGACACACAGGACACATGGATATGAGTTTTTGACATATGACACTTCAGTGCCCAAAGCGTGACCTAGAGAACATGTTTTTATAATAATAATAATAATAATAATAAAAAACTATATTGTACAAATACGAAAATGAAATAGACATAAAGATCTAAACTTTTTAGAACATTTACAAAATATTGATACAACTAGTTACTACATCTATGATGATCAAATTCACATAAAATAGAGGCTTAGAACTTAGAATTGTAGCTACATTTTCTCATTGAGTCATTTGATGTCATCAAAATCAAAATGTATTACATAGATACTGAATCATTGATCCTATAGGCGGGAATGGCAATGGAAAATACAAAAAAAGGTGGATACTAGAATCATAGATGGAAAAATCTCGTAGCTCATCAGTTGTACTCTAGGTAGCATGGGTACCTAAACCTAGGGGGTAGGGTTCATGTCCCTGCCCTGGGTTCACATCTCGATGTCACAAATTTAGGGCCGGAAACATCCTAGGCGTACCTTGCTGAAGCGGGTACTCCACCCGTGAACCTCTGACGTCTGTCATGAAATCGAGGGAAGTTGATTGTAGAGGAGATGAGGTACCTTGATTTTAGGGATGCCTGGGAACTAGTGTTATTCAGTATTATTAAATTCTTAAAGTAAAAGTGACATTCTTAAAATGAAAAGAATGTCACTTTTACTTAAAGTTTTAACATTAACATTGATTGCTTTGGGATGTTTGAGAGTGGCTCCAACTTCATTGGACATCATATGCAAAAAGTAGAACTTTAGATCCCATTCAAAATTCAATAGAGTTAAAAATTTTCAGGATATCAGGATTGCAATTTTTCAACTGAATTCTATCATGTATGAGGGTATGGGATTGGTATTTAATCAAGCACATCAACCACGGTATGTACCTAGATGTTGGTGGTGTTGATTATTGAACTCCCTTGTCATGATAAAAAATGTACCCTTCACTCAAGCAAAATTACTTATCAAGCATGGGAAGCTTTTTCTACCTTATTTTAATGCTTGGATTAGGAAGTTTCATAAAAATTGTAGAGTGTTGACTAATGTTCTTGGAGGATCAACTTTGAGATTCAAGGTAGAGGCAAGGGATAGAGCCTAGAGGAGGGGGGCATAGGGTGCTATTGATGAATAGGATCCTAATATAGGCGATGATTTTGATGATATGTAGTTATTTGTTGTTGTATGAAGTTTTTTGGACTCTGGAGGCCTTTTAGAGCCTCTTTGTTGATGTATTTTGGGTCAGATATGGATTACACTCGATGCTATTTTTAATTTTAGTTATATGCACCCTTGCTAGATGAGAAATTTTGCATATTTGTGTATAGTGGTTTGGATTCATATGGATGCACATAATTATATATTATATATGCTTTTTTTTTTTAATTTGAATATTTTATTTATTTTTTGGTTCGTCTTTTTTTTTGGTTCTGGTTCAAATTTTTGGGCTTGATCGGTTCGATGACTAGTCTACTTTTGATAACATTGTTGTAGACACCCAAAGACTGTTCCATGCATAAGTGATAACATTGGCAAAAAATCAAAGAGGGTATTGAATACAACTTCTTGGCAACATCGGCGAAAAAATCAGCAAAAATCGACAAACATTAAAAAATACACAATATATTCATTTTTTTCTTCAAAATTTTAAACATATAAAACAACAACAATATCAGATAAACACATTGGCACATAAATATGGACAAGGCACTGGTATATATGATGTAGTTGATGCCAAATAAAAAATGATACATCAAAGTTGATATTGAATCCTAAACCTTGATAGCGATCCAATCAAGGACTCAAAAGTGGACAACCAACACAAAATGACATCACATATATAAATGTATCTCATCATCATGAGGTAGATGTACAATCATACAATGACAAACGTCACAAAATGCGCAGCTAGCTAACTGTCTTTGATATCAATGCCCTGTCCCCCTTTTACGGGAAAAGATCATGGGTTGTTTGACAGGCCTGCCTGTGGCTGTATAACGCCCTGCCCCTGCACCAAATGTCAAACAATCATTGGTGGGTGTCGTCCATGGGCACATTGCCCTCCATGAAGTCTTCAAGCTACTCCTCCTCCTGCTCCTTCTCCCACTCCTCCTCCTCCTCCCACTCCTCCTCCCCCTCCTTCTCTTGTTCCTCCTAATGCTACTCCTCTAACCATGCACATTCCTCCATGACAAGAACCTCACTCTCCACCCTCCACTTGGATTGTGAAATTTTCACAGCTTACCAGATCACGATTACACTTTCGATCTTTTACTTAGTTAACCTAGAAAAGATAAATGCAACACACTGATAAGCGACCATAAATAGAGAAAACCAAAACACAAGAGATACCCTGGAAACCTCAATGGGGAAAACCAACCAACAATTGTCTTTTATTGCAAGTTTTTTAATCAACACTTACAACAACAAGATCCTGGATATGACTCATTGGATCTTAGACTCCTGAGTCCTGACTCTCATTGTACCCAAACCCTCAATTGAAAAGGCAAAATTCAACAGAAGATATGACTCACTCTTGTCCACTCAAGAGATATGACTCACTCTTGACCAACATGCAAGAGATATGACTCACTCTTGTTCACTATGTTGTAATACAACTCTCAATAGATTCTTTTATAACATCACCTTATGTCAATACCATGGGCAATGCTATGGGACACCTAGTACCACATGCCACATAATACCATTGACCATAAAGTAGTACAAAAGACACTATCACAAGGCTATCTAGAGAGTTTCCCTCAGCTCCTTCTACGTTGCTAGATACCCCCAACGTCGAAGTACTTGTTGAGCTACCAAAAACTAATATGGACAATACGTAAATATTGTCCAAGGAAATGGCATCCACAACTGGTGTTTTCTCCACCTTCTTCATCCACAATTGTAGATTGTAATGGACATACACCAAGTCATTTAGATGTGGGAACTCCAACCTGTAAGAGGGTCATAAAAAACTTAATAAGTCTTGAGGCCCGAGGGTCATAATATGTTAGAGGATCTTAAATTACAATAAATTTTAATTGCTTTGTTCAAGTTCTAATCTGTTTCATTTCTTTTTTTTCAAATACACTCCAATTGCATTGACATCTGGAAGCGCTTCAAGTTTGGTCGAGGACTCAGATGGAATTTTTTTGTAAATTTGTTGCCCTTGCACCATAGTTTTGCCACCAAACATCTACAACAAATAAGGAAGAAAGAGAATTGGATTACAAATGTTGAAATATTGTAACTTCAAAGGATATTCTAAATGTATTTTACTGATGTACCCCAAGGGAGATCTTCTATTCCTCCGTAGGGATGTTATTATTGTAATTGGTCATCATAGAGTCATGAGGTAAATCCTCCATTGTAAGTCGGGTCAATAACACCCTAATGAATATAATAAAACACTGTTTTGTGATTTCCTAGGTGAAGTCGGCCTAGACAGTTTAGTGGGGCCGACTTGATGAGGGTAAAAGTCAGTTGACAAAAAGAGTATAAATAGAGGAGTTGTGCTTCTCATTTGAACACAGACTCACTCACTTGTGTAGCACATAGGAGAGAGAGAGACATACCAACAAGGAGGAGAATACTTGTTTTGGGGCTTTATCTTATACATCTTATACAGGGGAAGTTTTGCTGGGTTTTCTTCCTCTTGAGGGTTTCCCAGGATAAATACCGTCTCTATCTTACGATTGTGTTTCTTTCAGTGATTCTGCATATGCTACTGTTGTGAATTTGGATTGAACACTAATGATATCTAGCTAAGCATATGAAATATCTACATGGTATCAGAGCTAGCCTGAATAGAACATCTTTCACAAGGTAAAACTCTCTCTCCTCTCCCTCTAGAAGAAATTAGGGTTACTGCAAAGTTTGGAATTTCTAAGATATGCTTGCATAGAAAGTTGCGCCTCCCTAGCGCTCATCTATTGAGCCCTAGATCGAAGTTTTTGGGTGGTTGAATCTCCGAGAAAGCCAAACCCTAGTTTGGCCTTGAACCAGAAAATTGTAGAAAACCAGAACCATAAATTCTGTAGAGACTGCAACCTTGCAAGCAAGTTTTGAAGGGTGAAGATTTGGGATCTCCAAAAACCAAGTGGACCAACCAACTCGCCTCAGTCAAGCGCATCTCCTGGTAAGGTCAGCTTTTCATTTTGAGAAATTTCAATTTTTAGTGACCTCCTGGATAGGATGGCCTCAAGCACTAAGCTTGAGGACAAACTAGAAGGCATCGAAAACTTCCTAGCATGGAAATATAGGATTGGTCTCAGTCTTAGAGAGAATGGTCTTGAGAAGTACATCAAGGACAAAGTTGCAGAACCAAAAGAAGATGAATCTAAGGAGAAGCATGAGAAAGACCTAATCAAGGCAATGAGGATCATTGTTGATTCTATCAAAGATCACTTGAGCCCTCAAGTGTTATCCAAGAAGACACCAAAGCAAATGTATGATGCACTTTCCAGAATGTATGAGGGAAAGAACATCAACAGGAAGATGAATTTGAGAGCTCAACTGAAGGGCACCAAGATGAGCAAAGGAGAATCAATTCAAGACTACTTCACAAGGGTATCCCAGTTTAGGGAACAACTAAGTTCCATTGGAGACACCCTTGATGAAGATGAACTAGTTATGACTGCTCTCAATGGTCTCACTAGACCTTGGGATTCAGTCATACAAACTCTGTGTGCCATAAAATAAAGTATGAAGTTTGACATTGTATGGCAAGATTACATCCAAGAAGAAGCTACAGTAGCTAACAGAGAAGCTCTACTTAGAGAAGATGATCAAGCTCTAGCCATCCATAGTACCAATGTTGAAAAACTCGGCCTCGGCAAAAAATCGGCGAGGGTCTTGATTACAACTTCTCGGTAACATCGGCAAAAAAATCGGGAGAAATCGGCAAAAGTCGGCAAACATTAAAAAATAGAAAATACATGCATATTTTTTAGAATTTTAAACATATAAAGCAATAATAACATCAGAAAAACATATTGGAACATAAATATGAAGAAAGCACTGATATATATCATCATCATGTAGTCATGCCAAATATAAAACGATACATCAAAGTTGATACTGAAAGTCTGAAACATCATGGTTGTCCAATCAAGGACTCAAAAGTGTATAAAGTTTAAACAATACAAAATGACATAACATATATAAATGTATATGAGGGAAACTAGCGTCTAGCTATCTAATATCAATGCCCTCTTCCCCTTTTACGGGAAAATATCATGGGTCTCTTGTCAGGCCTGCTAAGAAGTAAAAAAACAAGCATGCTATTTTCCATTCTAATTTTTTAAAACCCCCATTTACATTGGGACTGTTTTTCATTTTTTGGGGCATGGAAATCAATGGCAAAATAGTAAAAACAAATAGCAAAGAAATAGACAAGAAATAGGCAATGAAATAGTAAAACAAATATGCAAAAAATCTTTCAAACAATCCATGGCAAAAGATAGAAAAACAATGGATAAAATGCACATACCTTCAACACTTGGCGTTTTTTTAGAAAAAATCGCGCTTTTTTATAAAAAAGCGCGCCTCCAAGTTTTTTTAAAAAATCGCGATTTTTCCTCGGCAAAAAATCGGCCTGAGGAAAAAATCGTGATTTTTCCGATTTTTGCTGATTTTGCGGCGATTTTTTCAAGCTTGATCCATACTAAAAGAAGAAAACAATCAAACTTCAAGAAGGACAGTCATAAACCTCCAAAGAAGTTTCAAAAGAAAACATAAAACATTTAGAAGAAAGATTATTCAAAGTATCAATGCTATAATTGTGATAAGGAAGGACACCTTACCAGAGAGTGTTCATCAAAGAAGAAGAACAACAAAAGACATCATGCTCATTTAGCCGAAGATGAGGATGAGGAAGAAGAAGAAAGACCTTGAAAGAGACTAACAAAAGAAGAAGATGTAGAAGAATATGTACTATTCTCTGCACTCTCTGGGTCTGTAACACCCGGAGAAGATACATGGCTTATTGCTAGTGGTGCTTCAAAGCACATGACAGGGAAGAAGCAAACTCTGTTAAGACTTGAAGAAAAAAGCTCTCCTCAGAAAGTATCATTAGGAGATGACTATCAATATCCCATCAAAGGTATTGGTGAATCAAGCTACAAGCTTGAATCTGGAACTTCCATGAAGATGAAGGAAGTACTATATGTACCAGGTTTGAAAAAGAACCTACTTTCCATCTCAGCACTAGATAAGAAAGGATATAGAGTTGCTTTCATAGAGGGACAAGTACTCATGTGGTCCAAAGGAAAGACACTTGAAGATGCTGTGATCATTGGTGAAGAAGGCGGAGGACTGTACAAACTCAAAGAACATCCAGAGACAACCCTTGTCCATGAGACTACTAGCTCAAGTGATCTATGGCATAGGAGGCTTGCTCACATCAACTACAAAGCACTACCCTATGTGAGCAAGGTGGTAACAGGGTTACCATATCTGAAGATTAATCATGAAGGAACTTGCAAAGGATGTGTAAGAGGAAAGAACAACAAGAATCCCTTTCGAAAAGTGAAACAAATACTAAAGGTACGTTGGAAATAATTCATTCTGATCTATGTGGTCCTATGCCCTCCACATCTTTAAGTGGATATGAATATTATGTCACATTTATTGATGACTATTCAAGAAAGACATGGATATACTTCTTGAAGACCAAGAGTGAAGTGTTCGGGAAATTCAATGAATTCAAAGCCTTGATAGATAACCATTTAGAAAGAAGAATCAAGACACTGAGATCAGATAATAGTGGAGAATATACTTCAAAAGAATTTGAAGCATTCTGCAAGGAAGCTGGAATCAAGAGGGAATTAACCACTCCCTACAATTCTCAACATGATGGTGTTGTGGAAAGAAAGAATAGAATCATTATGGAAGCAGTGAAAACAATGATTCATGACCAAGACCTCCCCATGCACCTATGGGCTGAAGCAGCAAGAACAACTATGTATGTACAGAATATATTATCTCATAGTGCTCTTGGATTCAAGACTCCTGAAGAAATGTATACAGGAAAGAAACCTGAAGTGAGCCATCTCAAGATATTTGGCTGTCCAGTATATGTACATATTCCGAAAGAGAAGAGAACCAAGTTGGATCCTTCTGGAAAGAAGGGAATATTTGTTGGATACTGTGAAGTCTCCAAAGCCTTCAGGGTATACATTTCAGGATTCCAACATATAGAGATTAGTAGGAATGTAACATTTGATGAAGAGACAAGTCTTAAGAAATCCAGAAGGTGTCAGCTTGAAGAAGTACATGAAGAGGATGTACCTCCCAGAAAGGTAGAAGCTGAACCCTCTCTTGAAATAGTAGCATTTGAAGATCATGATATGCTAGAACTTCAGGAATCCCGTACTATGGATATATCTCGAAAGAGAAAACCTGCTTGGGTAAGAGAAATCATACAAGAAGCAGAAAAGTATGGAGCTCCAGAAGGCTCCACAAGAACAAGCAAGAGATCAAATCCATTCTTCAGTTATGTAGCTTTGATGTGTGACCTTGTAGATCAAGAACCCACCAGCTACGAGGAAGCTGCACAAAAGAAAGAGTGGGTGGAAGCAATGATGGAAGAATACCAATCAATAATGAAGAATGATGTTTGGGATATAGTACCCAAACCAGAAAACAAAAGTGTGGTATCTTTGAAATGGATCTACAAGATAAAACATGTAGATGATGGAAGTACTAAAAAATACAAGGCAAGATTTGTGGCTAGAGGATCCTCTCAGAAAGAGGGGATTGATTATGAAGAGACATTTGCTCTAGTAGCAAGGTACGCTTCCATCAAAACCATCATGGAACTTGCTTCCATGATGAAGTGGGATCTACACCAGATGGATGTAAAGACAACCTTCCTGAGTGGTATGATTGAGGAAAAGGTTTACATCCAACAACCACAAGGATTTGAAGTCGAAGACAGAGTGACTCATGTATGTAAGTTGAAAAAGGCTCTGTATGGACTAAACCAAGCTCCCAGAGCTTGATATGGAAGAATAGATAGCTTCTTGACAAGCTTGGGCTTTACCAAAAGTAAAGCTGATCCTAACCTTTACATGAAGATTATGGATGATGAACCTGTCATACTATTGCTGTATGTGGATGATCTATTTTTGACTGGAAATGAGAAACAGATGACAAAAAACAAGAAGAAGCTAGCTGAAGAATTCGAGATGAAAGATCTTGGATAGATGCATTACTTCCTCGGGTTGGCAGTGTGGCAAAGCCCAGACGGAATCTTTATGAACCAGGGAAAGTATGTAGTAGAAATCTGTAAAAGATTTGATATGTTGTGTTCAGACTGAAAATTGTTCCTAGTCTTTGTGTGTTGTTTTTCAAAGGTTTATTTCTTATTTACTTTTCATTTTGAGCTTGTTTTAAATTTTAATAATTTTAAATGCATTTTTGTTTTGTTTAATAGGTTAGAGTTTGCTTTAATTTATTTCTTTTCTTTCTTATGTTTTCTTTTTAGTGGCTTATTAAGTATTATATGTCTTTCAAAATCTGAAAATGCTGTTTAAAATTTATTCCAAGGTGTATATCTAAAGTCTAACCCTTGTTTTGAGTTTTTTGTCAAATATGTCATGAGGAGATTTCTGTAGCGCAAAATTCAGGATCTATACAATAAAGCGCTACAGGAATCATGAATCATTGGGAAGAATGGTTGATTGATGATATAACGTGGCCGTTATAGTCGAGGATAATGGAAACTTTTCAGACACTTGTTTAATACATCATGACACATGTACATATAGCCCGGTTCCATATATCATGACAAATGTATGAAGCTGTGTGAATATCATTGAGAAAATCGTGGTTTTGGTACTGTCATGATTTTTTAGTTTGGGTTATGAGTCTCACTGTTGCAGAGACATAGTTTGAAAATCTTTGAAGTTTCCTAAAGAAGTACACAAGCCAAGCGACAGTATAGATATGGGAAAGAGTGGAAAGATTAACAGGTTCCCTACAGACACAAGTTGGGCCATTAAATTTCCAGAATGTGCAGCGTTATTTAGAATAACAGGGTGGTTTAGTTTCTTTGATAAGATCACTGTTTCAATCCCAAAGTTTCACATCATTTCGCCCAAAATTTCATCAATGGCACTGTAACATTTGATACTCTCAGGTTCGAGCTAACAGAAGATTTAATAGCTGAGGCCACTCGTGTCCAAATAGATGGAGAATCCTAGTTTAAAAAGATTCCTTTTAGTTTTGACCCTAATGATTTCTTACTACCAGGAAATGAAACCTTGGATTGGGGCAAAGGGGTTCAATTAGAAAAGTTTAAGCCTGAAAGGAAAGAAGCAATTGGTATTATACAGAACTATATTACATGCGATGGCAGGTTTGCATTAGTATTTATATACCACGTTAGATTTTTACAGCATTTGAATCAACAGTCTAAGATGAATTTGCCTTTCTTTCTCTTAAAAAGTCTCCAGAAGATGTCAAATAGAATCAAGGGACATTTCGACCATACAAACCAGTCAGTATTTCACCATGGCTTGATCAAATTGATCATCTGTACAGTTTTGCAGAAGAAAAGCAGGAGCTGGGATCATTTTTTATTATGGTCAGGGTTTTCCAATGAATAGGATGATCATGTAAAGAAAAGTTTGACCAATAAGCAATTTGGTTTTGCTAAGAGATTTAAAAAAGAGGTGTTTGAAGATTTAGTACAAGATAACCTTCAGGAAAATAGTTCATGTCAAGGATTCAGAGATCTCGTTGATGAAGATCGAGGAAAAGCATTGAATGATGAGCAAGAGCACATTTTGGAGGATGAAAAAATGGAGAAGACATCTGATTTGAATCTTGAGGAAGATATGGGTTCAACAGAACAACAACAAAGTTCTATGTGTACAGGAAATCTCAACTAAAATTTTTGTTGCAGCTGATTCGAAGGGTAATATTTTGCAAGTCCCAGATGTAAAGGTACTGAAGAAATCTCTTATGCAGTTGGAAGGATCGAAATGGAGGCCAAAGACCAGAGCTACCAATAAACTCAGATTAAATATGAAGAGATTTTTAGACCCTAAACTGCAAAATGAGAAGATTACAGTCATTGTAGATTTTTCTAGTGAGGAAAATAATGAAAGTGAAGAAAATCTGAGCCCATAGCAAAATTATAGTCAAGAGGATCATTTAATATCATCAGAGCTGATTCAAGAAAACCATGAAGGTTCAGAAAAGCAGGTTACTCCTATTATAGAATAGGGTATGACTTCGAGAGCTTCATTTGCAGAGGAAGCAATGGAGGAGAGGCGGGAAGAAGATTTAATCTTTAAAAAGATGAATATTCCATTGTTTTCAAACCAGGATTCGACATTGCATGGAGAGGTGCATATGGACTCAGAAGTTGAAAATCTTAGGAAAACTTTGCAACAACATAAGTAACAGATTTGTTTTCTTAATGAAACTAATGACAGGTTGGTAATGACAAATAGGAGACTAAGAGAAGACCTGGAAGATATTAATGCACACTATCAAGAACTGATAGCTGTATCTAAAGAAGCATTGAAGAGGAAAAGGGAAATCCAGAATCAAGCTGAAGATTTAATCCAACAAATTCAAAATTTAAGCAAGCAAAATGAAATGTTATCAAACAGAGTTAGAAGTTTGGAGACAGTACAGGAGCGAACAAAGAAGCAGTCTCATGCATTGGAGGGGATTGCTATGCTAGTAGAAGCAACTAAGAAGTTATGAATGCCACCTAGTGGCCAGCTGTCAAGTATTTCAGTTTTTTATAGTGTATTTAGTAGTTAATGGTTTGTTGTCTTTAACATATAACTACTTATTGTAACTATTTTGAGTTTAGACCTAAAAGACAGTTATGACAGTTATGGAACTGCTCTAGTTGGTAAATGATAAAAATAGGAAAGTTAATGGGAGTAGGGTTTGATTTTTGTTTCAAGAAGGGCTTTAGAGCTGGAGTTTTTGGATGTATGTTCAAGCTGATACTTATAACTCTTATGTAAGTGTTGAAGACTGAAATAAATTTATATACACATAAAAGCCATTTTATTCTCTATATTGATTTTGTTTATGGCTTGTTTGACCACTCAACTTATGACTTCATTTCTTGATTAATGTTTTTTATTCATGTAAATGCTCATGTGTTGTGGACAGAACTAGTACTCTGCTTATGATGTTTATGGTTTTATTTATCCTTTGTGCATTTATATCTCAGTCCTTCATGTTATTTCATGATTCAGTGCTTGTATTAGTTTGCTGATTATTTACCTTCTTGTGGGTGAACTTTCAAACCAAAAAATTACAAAAAACCAATTCCATTTTTGCTTTTTGTTTTGAGATTGTACTAGCTTGTTCCTTTGTAGTCTAGGAACAATTTCTAGCACAAACATGTTGGATTGTAAAGACATGGCCACACCCATGGATACCAACTTAAAGTTGCTATCTGATGAGTCATCAGAGTCAGTGGATATGACTCACTACAGACAGATTATTGGGTCATTAATGTATTTGACGAATACAAAGCCAGATATATGCTTTGTTGTGAACACCTTAAGTCAGTGTCTAGTTAAACCTAGACGGGTTTACCTGATAGTTGCAAAGCATGTGATGAGGTACCTAAAAGGTATGATAGACTTTGGACTATACTATGTTAGAGATCATGACTACAGATTGTATGGATATACGGATTCAGATTGGGCAGGAAGTGTCGCAGACAGAAAGAGTACCTCAGGTGGATGTTATTGTTTGGGATCCACCATGATCTCATGGTTTAGTAAGAAATAGTCCAGTGTTTCTCTCAACACAGCTGAAGCAGAGTACATAGCTGCTTGCTCCGCTAGTTGTGATGCGATATGGCTTCGAAAATTGATGTCAGGTCTATTTGACATGGAGTTGGATACCACTGTGATTCTTTGTGACATCCAGAGTTGTATAAAGATGACAGAGAATCCTGTGTTCCATGATAAATCAAAGCACATAGAAATCTGATACTTTTATATAAGGGATATGGTACAAAAGGGAGCTCCAGTTTGTGAGTACTGATGAGCAAGTTGCTGATGTGCTGACCAAGCATCTATCTCGAGTAAAGTTTGAATATTTTCGTGACAAGCTTGGTGTAGTCAGAAAAAACTTTCCTCGCAAGGAGGAACAGTGATGATACTACAGACTTTCCTTGCAAGAAGGAATAATGAAGATATGGACTCTCTTCAAAAAGGAGGAACAAGTCGAAGATATGGACTCTCCTCGGAAAGGAAGAACAAGTTGAAGATATGAACTTGTTGCAGTTGCAACTATTGTCCCCTCAAAATTTTATTTTTAGGGTCCCCCCTTATCTTTTTAGTCTTTAGAAGGCTTAAGGAGTCTCATGACTTCACCAAATTTTTGCCCATGACTTGAAATTTTGAAAAAAATTGAAGGTTTGTCTGCTTACATCAGATGCATAGTTGATTACTTTTCTGATACATTGGGTGCGCAGTTGACTAGCTAGCTGATGTTCCCACTGGGAGCGTTTCGAGGTCTTTTTCCGATGTATTGGATATTGTTTCGTCTATTGCATCGGAAGTTGTTTGCCGATCTTCCGGAGGCTTAGTCCGGAGCAGTTCCGATGATCCAGGTCCCCTTTCGTTTATCGTTTTTCGATATCCGATTAAGCTTGGTAAACTGTTTTCGCCGTATCGATTGTGTCCTTTGGAATGAGCCGAGAGTTTAGTTGTTTCGTCGGCCGACGTTGCGGAGGCGAACTGCGATGTCAATCCGATGCATTCCCATAGTTTTTCGTTGATGCCGATGCTTGGTAGTTGATAGGCATGCCGATGTTGTTTTAGCACTTCGGCGTTTTCCATCCGATATCCTGGTTACTGTCTGCCGAATCCTTCCGACGCTTGGCGTCCGCTCGCAAGTTCCCCGTCGATATTCACTTAGCATTTTTCTTTCCCGCCCGTTAACCTATCCCTCTTGCGGTCGAGCTTATAAATCCATAAGGGTCGTATTGCCGGTTATTGTCATCCGTGTCTGTCGCCCATTGGAGCTGCGTAGCTGTCGTGGTTTGAACGAATCGTCTGCCATGAAGGCCGTTGTCCGTCCAGGTCATTCGCAGAGTTTTCTCCAGGTAGGATTTGCCTCAAATTTTATTGTTCAGTATTTGTTTTACCTGCATATTTTAATAGGGTTAAGGTATTGGTTATCCCACAGGGTTCTATTGCAAAGTACGATGGTCATTTTCTTTTTCTAGGGTTCGCCCTGTTTGTTTTGTGAATGCCGTTTCATCGACTAGCCCATCTTCTCGTTTATTCTCGCCCTGTCTCTTGATTGATTTTTAAGTAGCCATGATTGAATCTTTGACAGTTGTTGGGAAAACAAGGGAAGGGTGTAGACGAGCGTTTCGCCGTTTGCACTGCTTCCTTTTTCCCTGCACCATTTTTAACCACAGGCTGCGCAACCATTGTTTGAGCAGCAGTAGGTTTCCGTGGGATGTTGGAAGAGTTTTCAGTTGTAAGAGAAGACTGTTTTTTGGGTTAGCAGTTTGCGGTTTTAAGGATTTTTCACTATCATAGTTACTACCCGTAGACATAAGGGCGTTGTGGAGATATAGGGTTTACCCGAGTAGAAGTTTTTTCGCAAATTTGGGGTTGATAGGCTTTTGCAAGTTTCCTGGTTTTTTAAAGTTTCACATACAAAAGGCCCATTTGTTTTGATAAAAGAAAAGCTATTTAGCATGTATCTTGATGAAATGGTAATGTTCTGGTTATTTGTGTTGTTGCTTTCAATATATAGTTTGCTATGGGTAAGTGGACTTAAGCTATTTTGCATGATCAATACAGGCTAATCATCAGCACAACAATATGCCACGAAAGCAGAAAAAGAAGGACCAAGCAACCGAGGAGGAACCAAAAGTAGAGATAATAACCAGAGTTGAGGTTATTTATGAAGACACTAAAGCCATCTCTGGAATTGATCCTGAGTATAAATGGGGAGAGATATACAGAATGATCTCAAACTAGAGTGTTCCAGAGGTTGGGTTCGAGGACTTGCCTATCTATGCCAACATCGAGAGATCAGCCATAATGAAGGTGGCTACCAGACCTGAGCTTTTCCCTTGCTCAGAGGTGATAGGATGGATTCTGCCTAGGGCAGATGTGACAAGGATGATACTGGCCAACATTGAGGGGCAGGGTTATGCTGCATATAGCCTAGCCTATGTATCCATGGCTTATAAGTTGCCAACACCACAGACCTATTTGACTGAGAGTTTGTTGAAAGATCTCAACCTATATGTGGTGGAAACAGTTAAAAGAATGATGATCCCAGGTAAGAACCTCTGTACGAGACCTTCAGGAGAGTACGAAACATCAAGCCTCTGCACGCCATACAGGTTAATTTCCTTGATGTTAAACAGAATTTTCGGGAGGGCTAATAGGAGGAACTTTAAAATAGGTTGGGTACCAGTGATATCTTTTGTAGCCACCCAAGGTACAATCTTTAATTGGGCAAATATAGTGTCCAACAGCTTGTCAGCTTGCATAAGTGCAGCGTTGGGAGGAGTGTCCCAGAGGAAGACAGAGTTTTATATGAGTTCAATACTGATTGATTGCATTTTATGTACTCAGCGATTTCCAACATTGAAATGCCAATGGGATAAAGACTGATCCCCTGTGTATGCTGCCTATCAATTATTCTGGGTTCACAAGTATTATAGCTACTATAAGGATATTTGTGAAAATTTTATTATGCCATTGTACACATTGATTTTCTTGGTTGAATGTAATTGTATGTTAGAGGAAGCTATGAAAGTGGTGCAAGATAACGGGCATTATTATTTGACAGAGGAAGGGTTGTATTTAAGGATGTTTAGAGGATCAAGGACTCCTTCCCTTCTACCTAGGTATGCTACAGACTATGTGATTCATAAAGAAGTTGTGAGACAGTTGTACATTGACGGAGTGGGTAATTTCCTATTTGAGCAAAAGAAGGCAATGTATCCTGCAGTTCCCTTTTATGTAGGAAGTTATAAGTTTTCAAGAGTAAAGACAGCAGCAGAATTCGTGAAGGAGTTAGAGTACTTTCACTTTGGTGAAATAATTTATCATAGAAGTGACTCTAAGAAGAAGGTAGCTGAGTATTGTGCAACAGTAGGAGTGCATTTTGAGTATGCTGATTACTGGGATAAGGATGAGGAGGTTTTCAGAACATGACAGCTTTGAGGAGAAGGTTCAAACAAAAGATAACTACTATTGGCGGGAAAGGCAAAGCTGTTGAGCAACTTAAAAAGCAAGAAGAAGAGGCTGCAAAGAAAAGGTAGGAAGAAGCACATAGGTTGGCTCGAGAAGTAGAAGAGTGGCTGAGAGCTGAAGAAGAAGAAAAAAGAAAAGCAGCTGAAGAGGCCGAGAAGAAAGCTGAAGAAGCAAAGAAGAGAAAAGAAGAAGAAGAGGTGCAGAAAAGGCAGAAAGAAAGTGAGGGATTAAGATTAGCAGATGCTGATAAGGAAAAAGAGCAAGCAGAAAAAGCAGCTGAAGAGTTGCAACAAAAGGTACAAGAGGGACGGGATGATGCTGATCAAGAACAGACTCAGTCTTATACTGATCCATTATAACCCGCTGTTCCATCTAGTAGTATAGTAGGAGGGAATCCATTGTCAGTATCCAGAATTGAATTGATTCCTTTTACTCCCACAGAAGGAGAGGAAGTGCTTGATTTAAACACTATTTTCTATGACAAGGCCAAAAAGAGGATTGTTAAAAGAACGGAGAAAAAGGTGAACACTGGAGGTAAGACGAGAGTGATGGTGACTGAGAAGGCAGTGGTTCACGGTACCGACAAAGATCCACGATTAATGGCGACGGCTGGTTTAGCCACAACCCTAGCTACTGAAGATAATGTGGATAGAATAAAGATGGATTTAGAGCAATCCCAGAAGAAGGTTACACAATTGAAAGAGACCTTGAAAAAGGAAAGAAATGAAAGTCAAAGTTTGAAGAGAAAGTATGAAGATATGATTAGTGAAATTGAGGGATCCAAAGAAGAGTGCTAGACTCTACAATCAAACAAGGATGCTTTGGTGTTATCCACAAGCAATATAGAAAAGGAGTCCAAGGCCATCTTGGTAGATTTTGGGACACTCCAACAAAGATAATCTGAAATTGTCAATTGAAGAGTTGAATAAAGAGAAGGGAAAGTTAGAGGATAAAGTGATAGAATTGGAAATGCAAAAGATTACTGTGGAGGGGAAAGCTAAGCTTTATGAAACTCATGTAGTAGCATTGGAAAATCAGAAAACTTCACTGGAAATCTCATTAAAGATAGCTATGGAGCAGAAAACAAATATTGAACTTTTGAAGAAGCATGCTTTTACACTGAGAAATAAGATTCATCAAATGCAGCTTCAGATGGCGAAAGAGATGTTAAAGGTTCAGCAGGTAGAAATAAGGTTGGAGGAAATTATAGATACAGCTTCCTATTTCTTAGACAGGACACAAGATATCCTGGAGGCTCTACAGGGACGAATGACATGGTTAGAAACAAATAAGGAACCTCTTGCAGATGTACACATTAAAGACCTAGAGACAATAAAGCTGGAATATGAGCTGATCGAATTTGCGAGTAAAGCAGCAAAAGAATTAGTAAAGACAGTAAGGAGGAAGAAGAGTGCTTGTGCAAAATTCTGTAGGAAAGTTCTCCTAACTTACAATTGGTGTCAAACCTCTGCTAGAAGGAGGTTAGAAGAGTTGCCCGATCATGAAATGTCTTTGAAGCAATTGTAGGAACAATGGCAAGAGGATGAACAGGCTATTCAGCTAGTCAAGGGATTGGATAAAAAGGTGCTTAAAACTGCAATAGCACATGCAGCAGTTAGCAGTCACTTGTTGGAAGACCAACTTTGCCTGATTCCGGCCAGAGTGGCGAATATAAAGTCTCAAGCTGCTAAACATGAAATCACCATTAGATTTTTAGAGCCTTCTGGTTTTGAAAATATAGCATTAGATGCAAATGTGTGGAAGAAATTTATGAATGATCAAGCTAGGCCATCCTAGTTGTACTATTTCAAACGATTGATTAATCATGTAATATGTTGTATTTATCTTTTTCTAAGTATATACGCTAGAGGACAAAATTTTGTTAAGGAAAGGTTAGGGGAAGCCCAAAGGGCAAAGAGGGCAGCTCAAGAGTTTTGCTGTTTGTATAAATATAGGTGAATTAGATGTAAGGAGGGACTTTTTTCATGCTATCTTGGCACAAGGTTATTGTAAGAAGAACTATTTCATCTTATAATAAAGAGTTTATATTTTCGACTGGAGAAAGAAATATGGAGTTTCAAATGCTTGCCATAGACTGGTTGAATGTGAACTACTTCTGTTTCAGCTTGTTTCTATGAATTGTGAGATCGATCTAACTCACTAATTATTTCATGTTATAACTGTTTTCCTGTTTATTTTTGTGAAATTTCCACATCATATGTGAGTAATGAATGTTCTAATTGACAATGAGCTATCTCTTTGTTTATCTGTCTACTTATATTCATGTATTCTGAAATATGAACAACTATCTATAGTATTCTAAATGCATGTTATACAGTACATTGCTCATTTTTAATTACAGTATTGCTCCCTAGGGATAGGTTAGATAGGTTTAGTTAGTATTTCTTTGTTTATGATTTAGAAGTGAAAGAGGTAAGACGAGAGGTAAGAGCCTACGCATCACATTGTGACACTCTTCGTTATCTCTATCGACAGCACTTAGTTAGGCACTTGCATATCATACATAAACATAAAACTAAAAAATACACTTAAACGGTGGATAGGGCTGCAACCGATAAATCAAGCTTTAACCGTTACTTGACCTATGGTAGCCGGACCGTAAACCGGACGGATTCCCCATACCAATCAACAACGAGCTAATTGGGAACGCTTATTGGGGAGAATTCCTACTGTTGTTACCTGCATTTTTCCAGGCCTCAACAGAACCCTCCTCGAAAAAAGGGGGAGCTGGTTGATGATATGGATCCTCCCTGGAAAGGGGGAGTGATGATAAGACTGTCATTGATAATGGGATGACAGTGAAGCTCCAGTATGAAAAAGGCCAAGTATGCCTAAAGATGTTGACAAGATCCGACATTTACTTGTGGACGATAGTATCCTGTCTTGAGGATGGTCTTGCAGGAAATAACACTCTGTTCTTGAGAGTGGTCCTTACTAGCTAAGGATGGCCTTGTAGACGTTACTCTCGCATGGAGAGTGTACCCACATTCATTTGTGGATGCTGTAGAATAACACTCGCTTAGGAGTGGTCCTAGCATTGAAGCTGAGGATGCTCTACGATGAGTCCTAACGGACGACAGGGCCTGCATTTAGGTGCAGTTGAGATCTGCAGTTGCAGACGTTACTCTCGCATGGAGTGTACCCGCATTCATTTGTGGATGCCATAGAATAACACTCGCTTAGGAGTGCTCCTAGCTTTGAAGCTAAGGATGCTCTACGATGAGTCCTTATGGACGACAGGGCCTGCATTTAGGTGCAGTTGAGATCTGCAGTTGTAGACGATACTCTTGCATGGAGAATATGCCTACATTTACATGTAGATGCCGTAGTATAACACTCGCTTGGAGTGGTCCTAGCTCTAACAGGCTGAGGATGGTCTACAATGAGTCCTTGTAGACAATATGGTCCTGCATTCATTTGTGGACGAATCAACTGGTCGATACTATGTACCCTCCTCGTTAAGGGGGAGTATGCTGATGAGGATTGCATCATCCTTGCACTTATGCCCTAAAGTGATAGGGATTGATCATTCCGCAAAGAGATCATGTGTACTGCAGGTAGTGTGGCGGCAAAGGATCGAAAAAGGTCAAAGTGCTGCTGCAAAGGATCAAGAAGATCGAAGTGCTACTGCAAAGGATTGAGAAGATCGAAGTGCTGCTGCAAAGGGTTGAGAAGATCGAAGTACTGCTGCAAACGATCGAGAAGATCGAAGTGTTGCTGCAAAGGATCGAGAAGATCGAAGTGCTGCTCCAAAGGATCGGAAGATCGAAGTGTTGCTACAAAAGGATCAAGTGATCGTGTGCTGCAGAAGATATTGAAGAGTAACTGTTCCAGTTATTGATGATTATTGAAAACTTCCTATGATGTATTGATGTATTACCTTGATACTGTTGAAGATGTCCTCTCTCGTTACTCCTATAGTTGATGATGTTGTCAGTAGAATACCCTTCTCGTTAAGGGGGACTGTTGAAATATTGTAACTTCAAAGGATATTCTAAATGTATTTTACTGATGTACCCCAAGGGAGATGTTCCATTCCTCTGTCGAGATGTTATTATTGTAATTCGGGTCAATAGCACCATAATGAATATAATAAAATATTGTTTTGTGATTTCCTAGGTGAAGTCGGCCCAGACAGTTTAGTGGGGCCGACTTGATTAGGGTAAAAGTCAGTTGACAAAAAGAGTATAAATAGAGGAGCTATGCTTCTCATTTGAACATAGACTAACTCACTTGAGTAGTGCACAGGAGAGAGAGAGAGAGAGAGAGAGAGATACCATCAAGGAGGAGAATACATGTTTTGGGGCTTTATCTTATACATCTTATACATAGGAAGTTTTGTTGGGTTTTTTTCCCCTTGAGGGTTTCCTAGGATAAATACTGTGTCTATCTTGTCATTGTGTTTCTTTCATTTTCTGCATATGCTACTGTTGTGAATTTGGATTAAACACTAATGATATCTAGCTAAGCATATGAAATCTTAACAACAAATACATTTCATTACAGTGGAAACAAGGAAATAAGGAAAACATAATTCAACATTCAAATAAAATTATAAAACACATAATTAAATTTTAAACATTTAAAGTTCTAAATTTTAATTAGTAATCACTTATGTGGCATCACAATGGTCCTTTTACGGATGGCATCGACAAAGCCAAATAGTCCACTAGCATCTGAATGCATCTCCATCTCGTGGGTAATTGTGTGGCGAGTATGAACATTAGGTACCATCCTATGAAGACATGTGAGGATCCCTTCCATCACCACGTATCAAAATCAAAGATACTTTTGTAGGAAAAGGCGAGGTTGAGGAAACATCTTGCTGCATGAATGGGTCGATGGAGCATCCCGGTCCATCGACTATCAATCAAATCCCATAATAGGGAAAAAGAACTATCCCCGCATAATAAGTTTGGATAGTTTCTTTGGCCCTATTCATGGCCATATACAAATAACCCATAGAGGGCTTATCGTTGTCAACCAATTTTAGAACCTTTACCAAAGGTTCATTGGTTGAGAACACTTCTTCCAATCTTTCCCAAAAGGAGTTCGTTTACACCAATCTAGTGATTGCTCTCCCATCCTCTCTCCTTCTATATGTGCAATAATGCAACTCATCACAAACAAATATTTGCTTCAACTCAAACTGACATTGAAGCAAAGATTGAAGAGAAATGAAGTTGGTAGAAAAACGTTGCAGGATGCATCAACACCCTATTGTTAGACACTAAGAGGGGGGGTGAATCAGTGTAAAGCAATGTTACAGCTTTTCTTAACTTGTCACAATTAACTACTAATTCATTATTCCATTAATCTCAGAATCATTTCATTTCACTTCATCATTCACATAGCATAAGCATTTAAATCATCAAGAACCATAACACAAAAGAACACAACACCATATAATTTTGTAATCTTTTTGTATTAGTTTTGGTCCGGCTACAACCGTTAGGTAAAATCAGCACCTACTGATATGAAGAGCACCTACTATGCATCCAGGACCCTGCCTAGTTTTCTTACACCCTACTAAGAAGGGTTTGAGGTATCCTAACCTCAAAAGCAAGACAAGCTTGCTTCTACAATGAAGTTCACTGTCACATCATTTCATTAATCAAATCAACATCACCTATCTCTTCAATTTGCTGCCAACTATCTCTGCTCATGCTCATCCTTTTCTTTGATCATCATTCTTCACTACTGCTCATGAATCTCTGGTCAATCTCTGCTCATTAACCTCTGCTCAAGAAGCCTCATCAATGCACATTTCAAATTCAATCTGTTAAGCATTGTCAATGTCATCAACCTGTCACTATCATCATATCAGACTGTTGTCACTGTCATATGAATGGCTGTCACTATCTTGTCAAGTCAATGTATGTCACTGTCAAGCTGTCACATAAAGATGCTGTACCTGCTGTAAGGTTAATTCGAGACTGGTGTACTTTATTCCCAAGCAAATACAGACCTTTTACAGGGATGGAAATGACTAATAGACAATCAGGAATAAATGGCAGCTTGTAGTGTTAATCATTTTCATATCAACTGCTGTTCAGGAATTTGGTCATACTCTGATCATGCCAACGAACAAAAGATCTGCTCATGTGCTGCTCATGCCAATCACCAACAGCTAGAAGAAGACAGTGTGACACTTTGCAAAGTGTGTCAACTTCTTCAGGACAGTCAAACTTGTCAACCTCAACTTTGCTTCATCACCCATTTCATCATGATCCTCACAGTTCATCAACAGTTTGACTATGTGTGTGCTTGTGCATAAAACTTTTAGACTTCATGCTTGGGCTGAGTATTAGTGTCATGACTCATCACTTAACACTTCAACAAAGTCTGCTCTCAAGATCTGCTCAGGTCTTCACGATCTTTGATTGGGCATCAGCCTTGCATTGTGCTTTCCACTTGATCAGTTTCATATCAGGCTGTGTATGCCACTTTTCAAACTTGGGCTGCAACTGATGTTGAAGATGACCTTCAAACCAGACTTAGTACTGCTGAGAACCAGTCAGTTCATGACTAGGGCATCATCCTTACTCAATGTATGTGCATTCAAAGGTATTCTCAATACACTGTTGCACATGCCAGTCAACAAGTGGCCTATCTTTAATGTAAATAAGCCATCATGCTATCAGAGATATCTGCTTTAGGGAGGTTGTTCTGTTGCTTTCTTCTCACTCTGAAGGCTGTTACTAATTACTTCTATCTGTTCTAGATTTACTACAATACACCCAAATCACTTGTATATTTGCTAATCATATGTCACTGGTCTCCAAAAATATCCAAGACTCATATGTTCAAATAAGTGATTTTATTGGCACTTGTTTATCCAATATAAAGACAACTCTTGACTTCTTGAATTAATTATTGTTTTAGACTTTGAAAAGTAATTTATACTTATTGGAGCTGGATGCATGAAGACATGTTCTTGAAGACTTGGAATGATACCTCAGTTAAGGCTTCTTCTGGATCTTCGAGTTCAGAGCACTCTCCTGTGGCTGTTGCTGTAGGACTGAAATCAGGGTTGTATATTTCTATGCAACTTCAATAAAACTTGACAGAGTTCTGACTTTGGATGGCTGCCTTTAAAGGTGTAACTCCTGTTGCTTCTGAAGGATTCCAAATCAAAGTTTAGAGTCTTCAAAGTATCTTTTCATCTAGTCATCAATCACCAAGGTCGGCTCATCTCTGTTGTTCACTGTCAACATATCATCTCAGAGATCTGTTCTTGAACTCCATCACTTAAAATACTGCTGTCCTGATGCAATCTAACAATTAATCCTTTCAAGAAAGGATACAAGAAAACATAAGATGATCATTCTTCGAATTAGACTGTGTGTGAACCCTTTAAAGATCAACATCCAATCCTCATACTCTGTGCAAAACAAGAGAAAGACTCCTTCAAATTCGGGTTGTGTAGACTTCTCCAAATCTAGGGCTATGATAAACTCCTCCAAATTCCTTCTGTTGTTTGGTATTGAACGAAACTTCAACTTGACTGCCTCAAGACTTACAAATTCGGATGCTTGATGACTGAGTTACTTTGAATGTCTTCAAACTGTTGATGCAACTTTGGAAGCCTTAATAGACTGTGCAAAATCAGTTCCTTCACACTGCTGTCAAGTATACTGTAATATGGTTCAGCTAACATGGGACTTTGGGCTCCTCAAAACAGATAGGAAACTTCTCAAGAGAAAAAGAAATCTCTGCTGCAAAAGAACCTCTTACTACTGCCACTGCTCCTACGAAATCTTAGTTCATGAGTTCAAACATTTCACCCACAAATTTCAGAGATTAAAGCTTCATCTTTAGCTGCTGCTACAGTCTGTATTACCCACGAGATTTCCTCAGACAATGAGCCTGCATCAGTCAACAGTCCACCGAAATTTTTCATTGAACAAGTTAGGGCATCATTGCCTGCTCCCACGAATTTCACTGCTCCTGCTGTTCTGCGGCTGCCTCAGACCCTAGACCCCCGAAAAAGATCTCAGAGCATTCCACAAAATTTCACATTGCAAAAGTGAAGATTTGAGCTGATATTTATATTAAATTTTCACCATAATTTCGGGGTCGACCTGTAATAAAATCAATTTTTATTTTTATCTATTCGAATTTTAATTTTTGTTTGGAGCCGACTTCTTCAAGGTCAACAAGGTATTGTTTATTGTTTTATATTTTAATATTTTGTGCCTTTATTTGTCACACAAACCCTTTCTTACCATAAGCAAGGGTGTCCTTACGTGGGCTTCTTCAAAAGTTGTTATCATCTTCAAGGTGGGCTTTGTCATCATCGTCAAGATCTTAGGGTATGCTCCACCTTTGTCCACAACCAACTTAGGTCACCACAAGCCTCAAGGGCTTCATCAAGGACCAAGGACAAATGACCATATGCAAGAAGGTTATATGCCCACCTCCAAGGACTCCATGACCTTATCAAGGGTATCAAGGTGCTTCAAGGCACAAACTCACTCTGTGAGGGATCGGAGGAACTACAAGAGGAACTTGGTGACATCAATGACATCCTGTGGGGCCACTGCAAGTCCATGTTGGCATCAATGACAATTTCATCAACAATCTCCCCCTTTGTCATTGATGACAACAACTCATGCTCCCCCTATGAGCATGCTCCCCTTTTGTCTTCATCTCTTCGTTTGTCTTCATTTCTCCCCCTTTGGCATCAATGGCAAAGGGTGTCCACATACCTGTGTCTGAGATCACTGCTGACTGGTATTTGCTCCCCCTGTCAATATGCACGATCCTAGGACCTGTCTGTATGCCTGTCTGTAGGACATCAATGACATTCTGTGGGGCCACTGCAAGTCCATGTTGGCATCAATGACAATTTCATCAACAATCTCCCCCTTTGTCATTGATGACAACAACTCATGCTCCCCCTATGAGCATGCTCCCCTTTTGTCTTCATCTCTTCGTTTGTCTTCATTTCTCCCCCTTTGGCATCAATGGCAAAGGGTGTCCACATACCTGTGTCTGAGATCACTGCTGACTGGTATTTGCTCCCCCTGTCAATATGCACGATCCTAGGACCTGTCTGTATGCCTGTCTGTAGGACATCAATGACATTCTGTGGGGCCACTGCAAGTCCATGTTGGCATCAATGACAATTTCATCAACAATCTCCCCCTTTGTCATTGATGACAACAACTCATGCTCCCCCTATGAGCATGCTCCCCTTTTGTCTTCATCTCTTCGTTTGTCTTCATTTCTCCCCCTTTGGCATCAATGGCAAAGGGTGTCCACATACCTGTGTCTGAGATCACTGCTGACTGGTATTTGCTCCCCCTGTCAATATGCACGATCCTAGGACCTGTCTGTATGCCTGTCTGTAGGACATCAATGACATTCTGTGGGGCCACTGCAAGTCCATGTTGGCATCAATGACAATTTCATCAACAATCTCCCCCTTTGTCATTGATGACAACAACTCATGCTCCCCCTATGAGCATGCTCCCCTTTTGTCTTCATCTCTCCCTTTGTCTTCATTTCTCCCCCTTTGGCATCAATGGCAAAGGGTGTCCACATACCTGTGTCTGAGATCACTGCTGACTGGTATTTGCTCCCCCTGTCAATATGCACGATCCTAGGACCTGTTTGTATGCCTGGAGTAACCATCCTTTCTCCTTTGAGTTCATTCTCCAGCCTCATGAACTCAAGGTGTGTTAAGGTCTTTGAGAGACCTTACACTTGGCTTGCTGTATGGCAGCCATCCTCTCTGCTCTGATCAACCTCTCCTATCTGCAACTGCTCTGTCTTCCTCATCCATACTTGCTTCTTTGCATCTGTTCTTTGAGTATTTGTTCCTTCGTTTGTACTGGCTTTCCTTGATGAGTTGTCTAGGTAACTTCTCAAGGATTGTTTTCGTGTACTCCAACAATCTTGAGCTTTGTGCCCAAGGCCACTGCAGCTATAACACCTCATCGTACAACAATGTGCAGCAATGTGACCAACATTGTTGCATGACGAACATCTGACTGAGCTGTTGGAGCTTCCAACACTTCTTTGATCAACGTCATTTCTCCATACATGAGAGTGTCCCTGACTGTAGACATTTGTCTTCTGATCTTCAAATCTTCTTGCTGATGTGTATGGAGTACTCCTACTTGGTTGACTTCTTTGACTGGCACATTCATGGGCTTTGTGTCCAAACCCACTGCAGGTGTAGCATCTCAATGTGTGACATTTGGCAGCAGCATGTCCGACTTGATTGCATGTCCAACATCTAACTGAGACATTGGGGCTTCCAGCCCTTCTTCTTCCGTAGAATCTACAATCCATAGCCTTATGACCAAAGTTAGAACAAAAATAACAATAACCATTGAAGCCACTTTCATATCTAGGTCTTTGAGCTGCTTCTTTAATGAAGTTGCTTTGAGGAATAGACCTAACTTCTTGTTTCATATTTGAACTTCCAAAGTCCTTGTTGTCATGTGCAGATGCATGGGGAGCAGCTTTGGACGTTGATGGACCTGCTTCTGGAGTCTTCAGAGACTAAGTGTCATCTTCAGATTTTTTTTTGTTCTTCTTGTAACCAAGACCAGTTTTGTCGAGTGGAGATCTTTGGCAATCTAAGATCTTATCTAGGACAATTGAACTGTCCTAGAGCTTGACCAAGGCTTCGTTCTTTTTACCTTTCTTCTTGAGACCAACTACCTCCAATTCCAGCTTCTGGACTGTCTCCTCCTTTTCTTCTAGCTGACTCTTTAAGATTTCTTCTGTCCTCTTAGCTTCCTCCAGCTGAGTCTTCAGATCATGATTGACCTCTCTAGTTTGTTCAAGCTCTTGAGCAGGCTTTTCTGATTCTTCCTTTTGACTGATTAATTCAATCTTTAATTGTTCAATTTCAACATCCTTGTCTTTCATTTGATCTCGCAACTCTTTGTCCTTGTCTTTGAGCTTTAGAAGCAACACTTTCATTGACATGGTCTTCTGCTGATATTCATTCAAGGAGTCCAAGATTTCCTTTTTGAACTTCGTGAAATCACTCTGGTTTAGATTTACTGTGCTTAGGAACCAATTGGTTCTAAGATCAATATTTAGCAACGTGAGATGTATCTGATGTGCGGTCTTTGATAGCCCTTCATCATCTTCTGCAAGAACCTTCTCAATTTCATCACACAAGCTATCATTATAATCACAAGAGTCCATACCTTTATTAGAGTCCTCTTCTTGATTGAGCTCTTCTGGGGGCTTGTCTTCTGATTTTTTATTTGTCTTTTCGGGTTCTGGTCTTGCCTTCTGATACTCACTCTCCAGCTTGAACCATAGGTCTTTTTCCGAAGTGTACTCTCCTACACTTTCCTTCACTGAGCTGGGAAGTCCGTCCATGAGGAACTTCAAGGCTGTAGTGTTGTCCTTCTGTGCAGCTGGTTTTCCTTTCTTGTTTGATGGAGCGGGTGGATTGATGACAATTTCCCAAATACCAAACTTCTTCAAATAAGCCTTCATTTTGCTTCTCCAACTGAAATAATCTGTAATATCAAGTACAGGCACATCATTGCTTGATGACTCTTTCTTTTCCTCCATTGTGTCTAAGGATCTCCTTCAAGCTTGCTAGGCTTGTGACGAAGGTCGGCTCTAATACCAATTGTTAGACACTGAGAGGGGGGGTGAATCAGTGTATAGCAATGTTACAACTTTTCTTAACTTGTCACAATTAACTACTAATTCATTATTCCATTAATCTCATAATCATTTCATTTCACTTCACCATTCACATAGCATAAGCATTTAAATCATCAAGAACCATAACACAAAAGAACACAACACCATATAATTTTGTAATCTTTTTGTATTAGTTTTGGTCCGGCTACAACCGTTAGGTAAAATCAGCACCTACTGATATGAAGAGCACCTACTCTGCATCCAGGACCCTGCCTGGTTTTCTTAGACCCTGCTAAGAAGGGTTTGAGGTATCCTAACCTCAAAAGCAAGACAAGCTTGCTTCTACAATGAAGTTCACTGTCACATCATTTCATTAATCAAATCAACATCACCTATCTCTTCAATTTGCTGCCAACTATCTCTGCTCATGCTCATCCTTTTCTTTGATCATCATTCTTCACTACTGCTCATGAATCTTTGGTCAATCTCTGCTCATTAACCTCTGCTCAAGAAGCCTCATCAATGCACATGTCAAATTCAATCTGTTAAGCACTGTCAATGTCATCAACCTGTCACTATCATCATATTAGACTGCTATCACTGTCATATGAATGGATGCCACTATCTTGTCAAGTCAATGTATGTCACTGTCAAGCTGTCACATAAAGATGCTGTACCTACTGTAAGGTTAATTCGAGACTGGTGTACTTTATTCCAAAGCAAATACAGACCTTTTACAGGGATGGAAATGACTAATAGACAATCAGGAATAAATGGCAGCCTGTAGTGTTAATCATTTTCATATCAATTACTGTTCAGGAATCTGGTCATACTCTGATCATGCCAACGAACAAAAGATCTGCTCATGTGCTGCTCATGCCAATCACCAACAGCCAGAAGAAGACAGTGTGATACTTTGCAAAGTGTGTCAACTACTTCAGGATAGTCAAACTTGTCAACCTCAACTTTGCTTCATCACCCATTTCATCATGATCCTCACAGTTCATCAACAGTTTGACTATGTGTGTGCTTGTGCATAAAACTTTTAGACTTCATGCTTGGGCTGAGTATTAGTGTCATGACTCATCACTTAACACTTCAACAAAGTCTGCTCTCAAGATCTGCTCAGGTCTTCACAATCTTTGACTGGGCATCAGCCTTGCATTATGCTTTCCACTTGATCAGTTTCATATCAGGCTGTGTATGCCACTCTTCAAACTTGGGCTGCAACTGATGTTGAAGATGACCTTCAAACCAGACTTAGTATTGCTGAGAACCAGTCATTTCATGACTAGGGCATCATCCTTACTCAATGTATGTGCATTCAAAGGTATTCTCAATACACTGTTGCACATGCCAGTCAACAAGTGGCCTATCTTTAATGTAAATAAGCCATCATGCTATCAGAGATATCTGCTTTAGGGAGGTTGTTCTGTTGCTTTCTTCTCACCCTGAAGGCTATTACTAATTACTTCTATATGTTCCAGATTTACTACAATACACCCAAATCACTTGTATATTTGCTAATCATATGTCATTGGTCTCCAAAAATATCCAAGACTCATATGTTCAAATAAGTGATTTTATTGATACTTGTTTATCCAATATAAAGACAACTCTTGACTTCTTGAATTAATTATTGTTTCAGAGTTTGAAAAGTAATTTATACTTACTGGAGCTAGATGCATGAAGATATGTTCTTGAAGACTTGGAATGATACCTCAGTTAAGGCTTCTTCTGGATCTTCGAGTTCAGAGCACTCTCCTGTGGCTGTTGCTGTAGGACTGAAATCAGGGTTGTATATTTCTGTGCAACTTCAATAAAACTTGACAGAGTTCTGACTTTGGATGGCTGCCTTTAAAGGTGTAACTCCTGTTGCTTCTGAAGGATTCCAAATCAAAGTTTAGAGTCTTCAAATTATCTTTTCATCTAGTCATCAATCACCAAGGTCGGCTCATCTCTTTTGTTCACTGTCAACATATCATCTCAGAGATTTGTTCTTGAACTCCATCACTTAAAATACTGCTGTCCTGATGCAATCTAACGATTAATCCTTTCAAGAAAGGATACAAGAAAACATAAGATGATCATTTTTCGAATTAGACTGTGTGTGAACCCTTTAAAGATCAACATCCAATCCTCATACTCTGTGTAAAACAAGAGAAAGACTCCTTCAAATTCGGGTTGTGTAGACTTCTCCAAATCTAGGGCTGTGATAAACTCCTCCAAATTCCTTCTGTTGTTTGGTATTGAACGAAACTTCAACTTGACTGCCTCAAGACTTACAAATTCGGATGCTTGATGACTGAGTTACTTTGAATGTCTTCAAACTGTTGATGCAACTTTGGAAGCCTTAATAGACTGTGCAAAATCGGTTCCTTCACACTGCTGTCAAGTATATTGTAATATGGTTCAGCTAACATAGGACTTTGGGCTCCTCAAAACAGATAGGAAACTTCTCAAGAGAAAAAGAAATCTCTGCTGCAAAAGAACCTCTTATGCTGCCACTGCTCCTACGAAATCTTAGTTCATGAGTTCAAACATTTCACCCACAAATTTCAGAGATTAAAGCTTCATCTTTAGCTGCTGCTACAGTCTGTATTACCCACAAGATTTCCTCAGACAGCGAGCCTGCATCAGTCAACAATCCACCGAAATTTTTCATTGAACAAGTTAGGGCATCATTGCCTGCTCCCACGAATTTCACTGCTCCTGCTGTTCTGCGGCTGCCTCAGACCCTAGACCCCCGAAAAAGATCTCAGAGCATTCCACAAAATTTCACATTGCAAAAGTGAATATTTGAGCTGATATTTATATTAAATTTTCACCATAATTTTGGGGCCAACCTGTAATAAAATCAATTTTTATTTTTATCTATTCGAATTTTAATTTTTGTTTGGAGCCGACTTCTTCAAGGTCAACAAGGTATTGTTTATTGTTTTATATTTTAATATTTTGTGCCTTTATTTGTCACACAAACCCTTTCTTACCATAAGCAAGGGTGTCCTTACGTGGGCTTCTTCAAAAGTTGTTATCATATTCAAGGTGGGCTTTGTCATCATCTTCAAGATCTTAGGGTATGCTCCACCTTTGTCCACAACCAACTTAGGTCACCACAAGCCTCAAGGGCTTCATCAAGGACCAAGGACAAATGACCATATGCAAGAAGGTTATATGCCCACCTCCAAGGACTCCATGACCTTATCAAGGGTATCAAGGTGCTTCAAGGCACAAACTCACACTGTGAGGGATCGGAGGAACTACAAGAGGAACTTGGTGACATCAATGACATCCTGTGGGGCCACTGCAAGTCCATGTTGGCATCAATGACAATTTCATCAACACCTATTTCTCGTGCATCTCCTCACAAGGCTAAGAACAAAACCATGGTTACATATGAATTTGGAGATGCTTCTAGCCTAATCAATGACCTCCTTGATGAAGGGGATTTTCGCCACATCCTTAGTATCAAATGAATACACTGTGTAGTGTAGGGTGTCCAAAACAGTGAGGGGTGCCTCTGGATAAGCAATCTACTAGAAGGCACATAGTTAGCTTCATTATTTGTCATGCACCACATTGTGCAAACCGATCTCTCGGAGGATCCCATCCATCAACTCACATAACAGTGCTACATCTTTTACTTGTTTTGATACATTAACGGATTTGATAAACATGATACTTTAGGAGAATGGACCAAGAAATTGAGAAGGGTCCTACCCTTCTCCTTTGGTCCAACCATTGAACATCACTATGCATCGGGAGGTCTCCCATGACTGTTTGAACTTTGAAGTCCTCTAATCTAGTGTTGATGTCCTTCTTTTCTACTTAAAGAATTGGCCCCCCAAATCTTTTCATAGGTAGGGCACTTATACCCTGGGCCAACAATAACAATGGCATCACGCTATGATTGGAAAAATTGATTGTTTTTGGTGATGCTAAGAGGTAAGTTACTCTAGAAAAGCATCCTCCCCATAATCTTGTCTACTTCTTCCTTCTTTTCTTTAATCACCAACCTAATGGAGGGTTGTGCACCACTTTCGGTTCATGGAACAAAAAGTGATGAGCTCGTTTTGGTAGGTGAATCCATGCCCATGGAGCCCCTATCACTACCCTCAGTGGAATAACTATATATCCCTAGATATCTAGCCACTCAGTAGCTGCAAGTTCTGCTTTGTTTATGGCTGCCTCTTCCCTCTTTCTATCCTTTGAGTGAATTGAATGCTGCCTCTTCTCTCTTTCTATCCTTTGAGTGAATTGAATCTTGGGCAATTCTTATAATCTTTGGGGTAATTGCACTACAAAGCCCCACATCATGCCCAAGGAGTTTTGCCAAATGGTACTAAAACCTGCTAATCCCTCCTGACATATGCTACCTGCACAATTTGCAAATCAAGCGCTGTTGGTTTGTCCCATCTTTAGGGTCAACATACTGCCACAATGGGTCCAATGACTTCGGCATATTTTTTATGAAAATAGACAACCTCAAAAATCAAACCTAAGGCACCAAAAACACAAAAAATTGACATTAAACTCCAATAGGAAAAAAATAACAGAAGACTGGTTTAAAAAATAAGACCTCTAGATTAGATGATTAACAATGAAAAGTGACAATAAGAGGGTTGTTAAAACTCAAGCTTGTTGTCCTATTAAAGAAAAAACCTTACATTGTTTTGTGGGGTCGAAAATCATGGCAAAATTACAAAAAAAAGAAGCAAAATGTAGTCAAGCAGAGAGGCAAGCAACACTGCATAAATGTATGGACAAGATAGCATTAACATGGTGGAATAAAAATACATACCTAAGATTGGAAATTTGGAAGTTTCAACACCGGTTGGCAAATGAGATTGAATCTGTGCTCCATTAAAATATACATGATGGTGATGATGATGGTTGTCTAGCTACCTCCACAATGATTGATGATGACCACAAGCCCTCTCAGGAAAACAAATTAACTCTATCAACGGTATTGAAATCTTGACTTTGGATAGCTCACTCACCAGAGAAAATGGAGAAATGTGCACCAGTGAAGGATCTTGTCTCTTTGGGGAAGCCAATGATTGAGAGTCCTTTTCCATGGAAGGTTGTGCAACATACAGATTGTTTGTAGCTCTACTCTTTCTAGCATAAGTTTTCGTCATCTTAGTCACCATAGCTGCAACGTTGGAGTTTGCTCTGTCTAGCAAAGATGATGTCATTTGGCTTCGAGAGGCAATTGTAGTAGTTGACACCATATGTAATGTCCCTTTCCGGATGACCTTCTATGATCGACTCATTAGCCTATCCAGTTCCCGTAGGCTATAGTCGGTGAAAAAGGGAATTAATTAATTATTAATGTCACCTAGGCTAAAAAGACTTTATAAAGTGACATTAGTAATTAATTTATTAAAAGTGACTTTATAAAAGTCACTTTATGATAAAGTGAGCGGGAAGTAAAAGTTAAGTTATAAAATACTCACTTTAAAATTAAAAATTGAATGGGAGTCACTTTCTCTTAAAAAGTCACTTTTTAATATTTTAATGAGAGAAAAGGTCAAGAGAAATTGAAAAGTCACAAGGGGGCAAAAGTGAAAATATAAAATGGGACATGAGAGCTCATTCTCTCTTTCTTTTCTATTTGCATTTTTTAAATTGAGAGCTCTTGAGCTTGCGTTTCTCTTGGGATGAAAACCATTGGAGGAAGTGATTGATTTCGGTAGTGAGACTATCTACCCAGTCGATTTGGAGAGCAAGATCACTCAGATCTCACTATGGTGCTTAATGAGACTCATGGCCATGAAAAAAGAAGGGTTTATTGATGATCTTTGAATTGTAGAAGCAAGATTTCAGTGCTCTAGAGGTGCATTTGAGTTCACATCTCTCTCTTTGCTGAAGGACGCACTGTACTCAGCCTGTGTATGAAAGAGAGCGCTTGGGTTGAAAGGTATATCATCTTTAGACAATATTTCAGAGGTTAATAAGGGTCCATTTGTCATCATTCAACCAAGTTTCGAGCCTGGAAATGATTTACTACCTGCTGTACGTCATAGTCTTGTTGAATTTTAACATTTGTATCATATTTTCAAAAATTGCAGACTGTATTAGAGATAGGACTTGAGATATTAACAACAGTAAGACAAGTACAACAGTAAAACAAGCATTACACAATTGAACACACGATTTTTTACGGGGAAACCTTTTAAGGAGAAAACCCCCAACGCATTAGTAATTCATCCTCTAAATGAGATGACTGAGTTTGTACATGAAGAGAGAAATTTTTATTCTCAGAATTATAAGAAGAATGTACAAAATTTCCAAAAGCAAAGAATCCCTAGCAGGCTTTAACTGCTGCTCCCTCTATTGCCATGTGTACTGTACTTCTGCTGCTGTGATTTCCACGTGGACTGTGCACTATACCTTCCTTGTAACTCAGCAAGGGTCTGTGTCTGTGGCAGCTTGCTGCCCTTCACCGAATCCTGTAGCAGTTTCTGCTGCTAACCCTGTCACCACCGAAACTGCTGCTGCTTCCTTTGTATCCACCACCGAGTCTGTTAGCTGCCGACTGTGACCACCACTGAGGGTTGTAGTTGCTAAACGTGACCTTCAACAACCTTTTATTATGAGTTGTAGCAGCTATGCTTCTACTACTCTTTACCACAAAGAATATCCTCCACCACTGTAACTGTAGAAGAAGGGAAAAGACCCCAAGCAAGCATAAGAGCTGTCCCTATGAAGAAAAGAATAAAAGAACTCAACCATGAATTTCCTTAGTCAACAATGGCTGCGGTGATGATGAAGACCTCAATCAACGAATGTAGGAGCAGTCAATTGTGTTGTGTCAAAATGATTTGCAATTGTCCTTTATTTATAGTCCATCAAACATTTAAGTTGGTTCCACATAATTAGGAGTTGACATTAGGGCTTCCTTTCTTTTTCATCTTTGACCCTTGACTTTTAATCTTTTGTGGTACAAAGGTCTTCTTGGTGTTTTGACTTGTGCCACTTGGTCCTTCACTTGATGGTCTCATGGACCAAGACTAGGGTTACATGGTCCTACAAGTATTTTTGTGACCACAACAAGTTGTCTCAAGTGTTCTTCAGGGTCCTTGTGGTTATAATTCATGCCCACTCAAAGTACATCTTCATAAATAAGGAAAATTACTATATGCTTTATCTTGATCTCCTCGTGCCACCAAGATCAAGTCCTAGGTATCTCAACCAGGGGTAGCTAGTCCCTAGAGAAGGTCTCATAGCCTATAGATCAAGGAGAGGAGTGCATCACAAGCCCAGACTCGGTCTAGGGATTATGGTGATGTTCTGGTAAGTTGTAGCTGACCAGGTGCCTCAGCCCCAGGCTGCATCAGATGACTCAATGTCAAATACTTGGTAACTGACCAAGCGCCTCCATTCTCCCAGAGAATGGCCCTCAGCCCCAGGCTGAGATCCTAGTCTCAGACTAGGTTAAATTCCTGGTAATTGACCAGGTGCCTCCATTTAGTGAATAGCCCTTAGCCCCAAGCTGAGTCCCCCAGTCCCAGACTGGGTCAATTTCCTGGCAACTGACCAGGTGCCTTCATTCTCCTAGAGAATGGCCCTCAGCCCTAGGATGAGTCCCCTAGTCCCAGGCTGGGTCAATTTCTTGGTAACTGACTAGGTGCCTCCATTAAGAGAATGGCCCTTAGCCGCAGGTTGAGTTCCCCAGTCCTAGACTGGGTCGATTTCCTAGTAACTGACCAGGTGGCTCCATTCTTCTAAAGAATGGCTCTCGATGCTGCTTAGGAAAAATCAACACTCGACTCTCGATGTTGCTTAGGAAAAATCAACATTCCCTCTTAGCGAGAGAGGTATTCTCTACAATACCAAGCTTGTCACGAAAGTATATGAACTTTGCTGCTGTTAGAGGCTTGGTCAAAATGTCTGCAATTTGTTCATCGGTACAGATATACTGAAGCTTTAGGGTACCTCTCTTAACTAAGTCTTTGATGAAGTGGTACTTGATTTCAATGTGTTTTGACCTGTCGTGAAACACAGGGTTTTTTGAAAGCTTTATGCAACTCTGATTATCACAATGAATAATAGTTGACTCAAGCTTTCCATCGAATAGATCAGAGAGAAGTTTCCTAAGCCAAACTGCTTCTTTGTAGGCATCACTAGCAGCAATATACTTAGCTTCAGTTGTGCTCTAAGCTATGGAACCTTGTTTCTTGCTAAAGCTAGAGATCATTGTCGATCCCATACTGAAGTAGTAACGTGATGTGCTTTTTTGGTCTACTGCACTGCCAGCCCAATCGGAGTCAGCATATCTGACTAACATTACTCCACTGCTACAAGTATATCTGAGCCCATAAGTGATAATACCTCACACATATTTGAGTAGATGTTTAGTAGCTACCTAGTGTATGTGCTTTGGATAGGACATGGACTGACTCACTGCATCCACTGTGTAACAGATATTTGGTCTCGTGTGCACTAGATACATCGGGGATCCAATGAGTTGTCGATATTGAGTGGGATCCACATCCTTTGAACAGGTGGCTGAGTCACTTAACTTCTTCAAGTTTGTTGTCATGGGTATGCTCATGGACTTGCAGTCCTGCATTTCAAATCTTTGCAAGATATCGACTGCATACTTTCCTTGTGTCAAGAAGATCTCACCTAGCTTTTGCTAGACCTCCAAGCTAAGAAAATAGTGCATCAAACCTAGATCCTTCATCTCAAATTCAGAGGCGAGCTCCCGCTTACACCGGGCTATTAGCTGTTCCTCTCTAGTAAGGAACAAGTCACCCACATACAAGACTAGGATCAAGCGATGGTTGTGAACAACCTTAAAGTACAGGTTGGAGTCAGTGGTACTTTTGAAGAACCCCAAGCTGTGAAGGTAGCCATCAATTCTCGCATACCAAACTCTTGGGGCCTTTTTGAGCCCATACAAGGCTTTCTTCAGTTTACACACATGGGACTTCTCCCCATGAGTCACAAAGCCTTCTGGTTGTTCAATGTAGACTTCCTCTTCAATTTTTCCATTGAGGAAGGTTGTTTTTACATCCATCTGATGGAGTTTCCATCCAAACACAACTGTAAGGGAGATGATAGTTCTGAAGGTGGTATATCTGGCGACATGAGCAAAAGTTTCATTAGTCTATGCCTTCTTTTTGAGTGAAGCCACGAGCTACAAATCTAGCTTTATACTTTTCAATGCTGCCATCAGCGACATGCTTGATTTTGTAAAGCCATATAGATGTTACCATAGACTTCTATGTTGGTCTAGGAACAACTTCCTACTGTGATTAGTTCTATTTTTTTCATTGACTCTAATTAATCACAGGAAAACCTTAGAAAACCCAAAGTAGGACAATTAATTATTTTATTGCTTCAAAAGTACAATTATTAACACTTCAAAACTTGGGGAGACTCTAAGTTGATGGTTTCTCATTCCATGAAATACTTAAGTGTCAATTAATTTGCTTATTACCTTAGTCAAGTATCCTTTTACTCATCAATTAGAGAGAGTTTATCATCATCTTGTGAGCATTGTTGCTTGTTAGGCACATGATACTTCACCAATAATCACCCTAAAGACATCACACCAAACCTCCTAGCCAACCACCATGGACACCAATCAACCATGAATATGCACCATCTTTGAGTCAAGAACACAAGTGTACCCCCTGCCCATCCAAAAATCTAGCCATGAAGAACTGCAAGCTCAATCCTTATGAAAAATTTGACAAGTGATGCAATCAAAATCACATGTTTGATTCTCATACAATATAGCCGATAACAATAAGGACCTACAATATTTTAGCCAAGTCAGCATTGATGAAATTATACTTGCTGCTAGGGTTTATAGAAATTGTGACTTTCTCCTATTGAAGACATCCATGAATTCCCAATATGAAGTTTTCACATGAAAATAAACCCTTACGACTCTCGTTATCCTACTTTGTGGCACGAGACCACCTGTCTAATCATAGGCTTCATTTGAAAAGTTCTATCATCTTGTTAGAGTTATAAGCAATTGCCACTGTATGGCACCATCGACTGTTAAATTAAGTCTTAGCCAAGTTCTCCAATGATTTGGCCATATTGACTTCATCCTATTTATGTATTATTTAATACTAGGACCTTTAGATTTTTTGTAAAATGCATCTTGCTTGGAAATAACCTACAAATAGATGTAGGGTTTGGAAGAAATGGTTTAAGAGATAATTGTGCCACAATAATTTCATCTTGAAATGGGTGTAACTTTTGTGATACTTTTTTGAATCTTTGTGATGACCTCAATTCTGAAATGCCAAGCCACTCTACTTCTAATGGCGTTGATATTGCTGCAATTAATTTATGAACAAAAAGATAATCTCATTGCAAGATGTTCCGTTGGAGGTTTTGAGGCCCCAACTTGAAATGGGTATAACTTCTGCCACACTTCTCTAAATATCTATTATGACCCCAATTCTAAAATACCAATGCCAGTTTTCTTCTACTGGCACTAGTTTGGCTGCAAGATAAGCGCTTTGTCAAAATATATCTGCTTTGCAATACTCACGGCTGTCACCAAAACAACTCCTAAAATTGCTGATTTTAAGTCTTTTATATCTTCACATTTTTTAACTCTGATTTGAGTGATTGTTTTCTGAAATCTTGTATTTTTCTGAGAGGAATTCAGATCTGCAGTAGGTTTTTTCAAATTCTCCATAGAAAACTTTAAAAAGGATTTAAGTGTCATGGCCTTGATTTTTCTCTTGCAAAGAGAAAAAAAAGAAAGGAAAATTTGCTATGGAAAGAGCTCTAATACCCAATGTTGAAAAAGTCGGCATCAGCAAAAAGTCGGCAAGGGTCCCAAATACAACTTCTCGGCAACATCGGCGGAAAAATCGAGAAAAGTCGGCAAACATTACAAAATACAAAATACATTCATTTTTTTTCAGAATTTTAAACATTTAAAGCAACAATAACATCAGATAAACACATTGGAACATAAATATGGAGAAAGCATTGATATATATCATCATGTAGTCATGCCAAATGTAAAATGATACATCAAAGTCGATACTGTATCATGAAACATCATAGTTGTCCAATCAAGGACTCAAAAGTGGATAACCAATAAAACATGACATCACATATATAAATGTATTCGAGGAAAACTAGCATCTAGCTATCTAATATCAATGCTCTTTTCCCGAGTTTTCCATTCATACTTCATATTTTTCCCTACTCCAATATTAGGTTTATATAAGGTTTTCATAAATACTTTTTATTTGTCCCTCCATCTTATGACTTAAACCCAATTTTTGAAAGGTATATTTTATTGATTTGGCTGTCAGCCATTAAACGTATTACTTGTTTTGTATTGGTGATAAATCATAGATGTATTTTTCACTCCTCCCAAATTGAATTTCCAACATGAGCCTCACATTTAGCCCTAACTCATCTAACACTTGAAACATTGCTCTTTTTTTCCTACAATGTGTTATGATGATTACTCAAAATATGTTTGCTCAAAAAATTCCCTAATAGTGAAAAAAGTAATTCAATTACCATTGTGATCTTTGATAAACGGATACATATTTTGTATAGATTATCCTTGCATGGTTTGATGTTCAAATACAACAAAGTTTTGAAATATTTATACGGTAGAGGAAAGGTGTTAGTATACAACAAAATTGCTAAAATGGCTAATTTTTGGAAAATTAGCCATTTTAGCAAAAATGGAGATTTTTGGAAAAAGTTAGGACTTTTTGGAAAAAGTCGGGAAAAGTCGGGACTTTTTGGAAAAAGTCGGGAGTTTTTAGAGAAAGTCGGAACTTTTTAGATAAAGTCGAGACTTGCCACTTTTAGCCTTTATGACTTTTTGGAAAAAGTCGCGACTTTTTTGAAAAAGTCGCGACTTTTTAAAAAGTCGGCGACTTTTTAAAAAGTCGCCGACTTCTAGCTGATTTTTCGGCTAAGGGAAAAAATCGCGACTTTTTAAAAAGTCGGCGATTTTTCAGAGAGTTTTTCAACACTGCTAATACCACTTATAGTGAACCTTAGTAGATAAATGACAAAACTCCTTAACTTCAGAATAACCACATACTTTCATACAATAATAAACACAAGAATATAGAGAAAACCCTTAAGGTGGTAGGGTAACACTACCAATTACTCCTTATGAAGGAGTCACTCCGCAAGTCATGTTTGTTACAATACAATCCTCAACATATCTCAATATAATGATGCTCGTGTATATATACTCTCTCATGAGTATTCCTAGGTTTCTATTCCAACTACCCTCACTATTACATTTATTACTTCCCAACTACCTAGTGGGTCTTATTCCATGATTATGGCCACATTACTTCAATTATACCCCTTAGGTACCTCCATAAATACCTAATTTTAAGTTAATTATCCTCCCTAGGAACATTTCTGCTGCCCATTCACAAGCAAGAGCAACTCCTTCAGCTCTGAAGTTGAGAGGCCTAATTCCCCTTGATCCCTTGGTAAAGTGCAAATGTTCAAAGAAACCGAACGAATTCCTTTCACTCCACCTTGCTTTCCCCAAGGAGGACTTTTGAGCAATGAGCACCTTCTCCAACATTTTATAGGTCGTTTGAGAGGGGAAGAGAAATGAGTAATAAATGTGCCCTGCTGCTAGAATTCTAGCAATCTTCCTGGCAAGTGGAAGATCAGGATCACTCCAAGCTTGTTTTGTTTTCAAACTTGGCCATTATCCACTTCCACTGATCAACGATAAAGAGCTACATACTATGGGAATGCCCAAATAGTGTGTGATGTCCCATGGTTTTATAGGCTTCCATTTATGATTTAGCAGCTAGCCAAACGCGGGTCATGTTGGCCAATAAGAAATACCTCTGTTTTCCCCTCATTAACATCTACTCCAACTTTTGAATTTGTGTATGGATCTTAGTTGCAGGACACATTACCAACCCACAGTTTTTTGTTGGAAACATGTTTCAGAACCTTTGCAAACGTTCAGAAACATTTTGGGAAAGTTTCAGGATTTGGAAAGGAATTCTAAAAGGAGAGCAGAGTTTCAAAATGTACCAGCTGAAATGAGGGCATTTTTGGCTCAGGCAAGGCATGTGTTTGGCCCGGAATAATGCTTCAAAAGTGCATCAGACCCACAACAAGAACACAATTGTATAATGACAGGAAAACAGTGATGAATTAAGTCTAGAGTCATTAGAAGATAATGTTCTATTTTAAAAAAACATCAATTTTTGAAATGTTTGTTTTTGTATTATTTTAATATTGCATTTCCAAAATTTAAGGGGGTCACATTTCTACATTGTACTTGTTTGGGAAACTTGTATTTGTTTCCATGTTTCGTGCAACTTAGGTTCCACTAGGGAATAGTATCCTCCATAGATTGCTGGGTCAATTCAGGGGTGAGTGAATATTGAGCAGTTGATTTCCTCCAGGTAAATAAATTCTTCTAAATTTCCCTCGCACTATGGTTGCCTCCACGAAATAGCCTAGAGCATCACCTGCAGTGACATAAAGATAGGAAGCCAAAGAGCAGCCTTGCCGAATAGATTAATGGACAGTACACCATTCACACTAACTTTTGCCAAGGTCCCACAAAAATTACTGTTATGAGAGAAAATACATAAACATCATGATTATTGACATGGTCAGAATGTTTATGTTTAATTTTGTGTATCGTAAACTTATATTTCGATTAAATTTGCTATACACCCTTTCTTATAGACCAAAGTTGGTCTCAGTGGACGTTAACCACCACCACCACCATCATCAACATCATCATAAATGAACAAACATTGCATAGTTGGTCTCTAAAAGTTTGAATATATTAAATTCAATGGGCATTTCCTTAAGGAATACTGCCAGAGGCTTCCTCACATTCTGTAATTGGCTCTTGGGTAAATGCCACTTGCGTAATACAAATGCTCCTAACCTAGAGGGAACCTATTGGACTTGGGTAATGCCACTTGAGTAATACAAATGCTCCATGACCTCTCAACGATTTTTGCCTTGAAACTGGTTGGTTCACATTGATTGAGCCAACCCACTGACCTATATATTTTTTTCATGGAAAATGTCTTGTGGGAAACCCTCCAGGCACTTCCTCACATTCCATGAATGGCTCCTGGGGTAAATGCTTCCAGAGGGACTCTATCGGACTTGAACCCATTGCCTCTGAATGATCTCTGCCTTGAACCTAGTTGGTTCAAACCAATTAAGTTAACCCACTGGGTTGTATATATTTAAATTTAAATTTGAATATTTTATGTATTTTTTATAAGAATGGTTCATTTACCAGTGTTCATCTGGTTCTAGTGTAGTTCAGGTTTGAGTTGAAAATGTGTGAAAACCGGCTCTGATCTGGTTCCGGATCGGAGGACTTTGGTATACTTAAATTTTTTTTTTCACAGGGGAAGTTTTCCACTTTTTTGGATTATGGCTGAAAAACGTGTTTCCTCGAATTCTTAATTCATCAAGTTTGCAGTGCAAATCACATATATAATTTGGAGTAGGGCTCCAACCATTACTCTTTCTATTTGTAAAATATTCAATATTTTGGCATATATTTTATTATTTCTGGTGCATATTTGATATTTCTGGTTGTTTTTGCAATCTGGCATTACATTGAAACTATCATCGTGCTTCATTTTTGTGTTTCTATTTCTAATGACCCCGAATCTTACAGCCATGACTTTGCTTGGCATATTTTAAAGGTCTCAGCCTGGAAATATTATAAAGCTCTTGAGATTTTTCGCAGCAGTTCCTTGCCTTTCCGAGATTGGCTGGCAAAGCCTTCTGAATTGCAATCATTTACCAGACCTTGATGGTATGTCTCTCAGTTTGGTGAAGGTTCTGTTTTCTAAAATGTGTCAGAGATATAGTTTTTGTGTCTTGCTAATTTATTGGATTTTCTGAGACATTTGTTATTGAAATAATGAAGATTAAAACTTTCCATGAGAGTTTCAAGACTCTGATGGACATATTTTTATGGCAAATCCAAAGAGTTTGCCCAATGCAAATTTGGAATTTATAGATTATTTTTCCCTTTATATTTACAAGTCAATCATATTTGTTACATCGTTGGAATTCAGTAAGTGGAAAATGGAACAACGGATTTTGTCATTCCGGTAATTAAAAATTGGGTATGCTTATGCCTGGGATTTTCTGAGTCATTTTAGGGAACTTTTGGATTGTTAAGTGCATTAATATCACGATACCACGAATTGCAGTTTTGACTTTATAGCCTCAGTTGCTGGAAGCAATAATCTGAACACTCGTAATATGGGTCTTGCTTGCAAACTGATGGAAGAAACGTCAGGTGCGAATGCAGTTGCTTTGCTAGCAAGCTAAATTGCAATGATCATCGACAAGGAAAAAACTATTATTTTAATGCAGGTCGTTGAAGTTGCTAATTATACTCCTTGGATCAAAGAGCACAGGCAGAATAAAGACAGAGCCTTCAGTATGGCTAAACTGTGTGAACACCTCAGTCCATTCAGTACAGGATGATATCAACATAAGTCTCTACTGCTGAGGAGTGCACAAAATGCTTGAACAAAAAATGAATGATGCTAGAAAGGGTAGATTTTCCTTCTTTCCCATAGTTTAATAATAATTGGTCACAATTGCTGCTCAAACTGCTATAATGACTTCCAAGATTAGTCTGAATGAGGAATCCCTGTGTTGCCTGCACAAATAAAATTGCTTCAAGTGCCGAATTATGTTCTTAAGAAGAAATATTGCCATGTACTAGTAAATTATTTTTGTGATAGCCAGAAATTATATTTTCTGACAAATGAAGCATCTATCACTATAAAATAAGCTTTAGATACAAATGATAAATATTTGTTCAGAGCTCTGTATCCTATGGTAGCCATGTATGGGAGAAAAGGGAAAATGTCAAAACGAAAAATACAGCATATTTTAATTGATGTAATAAAACAAAATATATGATGATTACCAGTGTTACATGGGGACTCGCCCCCCAGGGTCGGGGTGCGCCCCCCTTGCTCCCTGCGCCCCAGGGACTCGGGGCTCTCGACGAAACGTTTCCCAGTGTCCCCAAAATCAGGAAACTCTCGGAAACACACAAGGGAGCGCGTCGCCCTGTTCTGTAGTGCGCTCTGGTGAAGGGGGGCTCCCACACGCTCGCTCCCGAAACTTGGGGGCTCCTAGATGCCCCCCACGATTTTCCCAATTTCGGTTTAAAAAAACAAAATTTTAATATTAATTGTTGTTGAGTCTCTGTTTCAGGCTTAGTCTTTAGTAACTTACTATTTCACTATTTTAGCATGCAATATCATTGATTCAATTTTTCAATTACAATGACTAAATTTATAAATATGAATATCAAGATTCAAATGACAAATTTGAAAATTATCATGATGAATTGTCTAACGTGTTTGTATTATTAATTTTTTATATTTTGATTTACATTGCACAATAATAAATTTAGTATTTAATATTTATTATTTGCTTTTAGTAATTTACATGGGATGAATCATTGAATTGTTATTGCTGGGATTTAATAATTTATAATATTAATTTTTATTATGACCTAGTCCCTCCGCCTCCCCCTTCCCCCCCCACCGAATATCACTAAAATTTGGGGGTGGTCTCCACATGTCCCTAATGTACGTTTCCTCGTTCCCGCGTGGGGAACATTGATGATTACTTGTATAAAATTAACAAGGGCTTCAATATAATAAAACATCTCATAGATGCTTGCAGGTATGGATGAACAAAATAGAGTTGTGATTCAAGGAACAAATAAATTAAATTTAATAAATTTATCCTTGAAATTTATAATCAACCCTTTGTAAACAGTCCTCCCAAAATGAAACATGTAAAATGGATTGACACAAAAGGAATAAAAAGTACCTATTACTCTGTGTAATCTATTGTTTTTTGGTATGATGCTAGTATTTCTAACATTCTTCAGTGTGGCCACTCGTGTTTTTCTATTACTTGCGTCTAGTGAACTCTGATTTGTTCATAAACATTACGTGATTAATCCTAACAAATTATGCCTGCAACCAAAATGATATATGGAGGACTTCTTTCAAGACATAAGAGGGATTGTACGAGTGGGGATGGTTATGCCTTTTAGGCTATGTAATGCCTCGGCTACTTTTATGGGAGTGATGAATGATATATTTCGGCCATTCATCGATGAACTTGTCATTGTCTACTTATATGATATTGTTGTTGTTAGTCGCACTTGGGAAGAGCATGTTGCTCATGTGAGAAAAGTGCTTGATGTATTAAGGAGGCGAAAAATGTACATAAAGATGTCAAAATGAATTTGATAAAACATCTTTAGTATACTTATACAATGACTTCAACCTTGGAAGGATCTACCTTTAACTGACCTACACCAATGATATGGCCAAGGCCAACTACAATAACAGAGGTTAGGAGCTTTCTTGGTGCAATCCAATGTTGGAGAAAGCTCATAGCTGGTTTTTCCTCCATTGCAGCACTGTTACATTCATTGACAAGTATTAAACAATCTTTCAAGTGGGGAGGCAAACAACAAAAAGCCTTTGATACTTTGAAGGAAAGAATCAACATCGCATGAATTTTGGCATTGCCAGATTTACAACCATTTGAGATCAAAATGTTGAATTATTGTAACTTCGAAGAATATTCTAAATGTATTTTATTGATGGAACCTTTTGGAGATGTTATTATTCCTCTGCCAGGATGATAATATTGTATTAGGTCAGTAGAGAGTCATGAGGAAAACCCTCTATTGTAAGTCGGGTCATTAGCACCCTCTTAAATATAATACTAAGTTGTTTTGAGTCCTCCTAGAGAAGTCGGCCCAATCAAGTTTAGTAGGGCTAGTTGAGTGAAAAATTAAGTGAGGACGAATATAAATAGAGAGAGGTGCTCCTCACTTGAAACATACAGACACACTTGTGTAGTGCATGTGTGAGAGAGAGAGTTTTATCTACAAGGAGGAGAAGGACCAGTCTGAGGTTTTATCTTTTATATTTTTGATCATCTATATTGAGGAAGCTTTTCTTGTTGGGTATTTCCCTTTAGGGTTTTCCCAGGGTAAATCTGTGTTGATCTTGTGATACTGTTTCTTTCAGTGATCCCGTATATGTTATTGTTGTGAAATTGAATTGAATGTTGATAGTTGAGCTTAGCATATAGAATCTTAGCATGGTATCAGAGCTAGCCTGAATAGGACAGCTTTTAGAAGGTGAAAAATCTCTCTCCCTCTCCGACAAGAAATTAGGGTTTTAGAGAAAATTGGATTTTTGAAGATTTGATTGCATAGAAAGTTGTGCCCTCTTAGAGCGCATCCACTGAGCCTGAGATCAAAATTTTTGAGTGGGTAGATCTCTAGGAAAGTCAAACCCTAGTTTGACACTGGACTTGAAAACTGCAGAAATCCAGAAAACCAGAAAACTGCATTGCAGAATCTCGCAAGTCGGTTTTGAAAGGTGAAGACTTGAGATCTCTAGAAACCAAGCACACTAGTCAACTCGCCTCAGTCAAGCGCATCGCCTGGTAAGATCAGTTTCTCATTTTCAAGAATTTCAATTTTTTTGTAATCTCTTGACAAGATGGCCCCAAGCACCAAGCTTGAGGACAAACTAGAAGGAAAAGAGAATTACCGAGCATGGAAATACAAAATTGGCCTCATTCTCAAGGATAATGATCTTGACAAATATATCGAGAAAGAAGTTGTAGAACCTAATGAGGTTGAAGCTAAGGAGAAGCACAAAAATGATCTGATTAGGGCATAAAGGATTATTGCTGACTCTATCAAGGATCACTTGATCCCTCAAGTGTCATCCAAGAAGACTCTGAAAGAAATGTATGATTCCCTAGCAAGGATGTATGAAGGAAGAAACATCAACAAAAAGATGAATCTAAGAGCTCAATTGAAGAGCACCAAGATGAGTCATGGAGAATCCATCTAGGACCATTTCACAAGGGTCTCCAAGTTCAAGGAACAACTAGAAGCCATTGGAGACACCCTTGATGAAGATGAGTTGGTTATGACTGCTCTCAATGGTCTCACTAGACCCTGGGATTCATTCATCCAAACTATGTGTGCCAGAAAAGAAAGCATGAAGTTTGATATTGTATGGGAAGATTATATTCAAGAGGAGGCTAGAGTGGCCAATAGAGAATCTCTACTGAAGGAAGATGATTAAGCCCTAGCCACCCATACCAAGAGAAGAAGAAGTCAACCCAACTTCAAGAAGGGAAACCACAAGGAGTCTCAACCTCCCAGAAGGTTCCAAAGAACAAGAGAAAGTTTCCCAAAGAGGGACTACTCCAACTTTCAATGTTTCAATTGTGATAAGATGGGACACATTGCCAGAAATTGTCCTTTGAAGAAAGAAGAATACAAGAAGAGGAACAACAACAAAAGACATCAAGCACATCTAGCTGAAGATGAGGATGAAGGAGAAGAAGAAGAAGGACCTCAGAGAAAGCAAGCAAGAGAAGATGTAGAAGAGTATGTACTATTCTCTGCACTCTCTGGGTCCGTAACACCTGGAGAAGACACATGGCTTATTGATAGTGGTGCTTCAAAGCACATGATGGGACAAAAGAAAATTCTGTCAAAACTTGAAGAAAAGAACTCTTCTCAGAAAGTATCTCTAGGAGATGACTATCAATATCCAATCAAAGGAATTGGTGAAGCAAGCTACAAGATTGATTCAGGAAACCCCCTAAAGATGAAGGAAGTTTTATATGTACCAGGTCTAAAGAAGAACTTACTTTCTATCTCAGCATTAGATAAGAAAGTAGATAGAGTTGCATTCATACATGGACAAGTACTCATGTGGCCCAAAGGAAAGCCAATTGAAGATTCAGTTGTCATCGGTGAAGAAGGAGGTCTGTATAAACTCAAGGGTCATTTAGAAACAACTCTTGTTCATGAGACCACTAACCCTAGTGAACTGTGGCATAGGAGGCTTGCCCACATAAATTACAAAGCACTACCTCATGTGAACAAAGTAGTGACGGGATTCCTAGAACTGAAGATCAACCATGAAAGCATTTGCAAAGCCTTGTGCAAAAGGAAAGAATATCAAGAATCCATTTCCAAAGAGTGAAACAAAAACTAAAGGTACGTTGGAATTAATTAATTCAGATGTATGTGGTCCAATGTCCTCCACATCCTTGAGTTATTTTGAATACTATATTACATTTATTGATGACTATTCAAGAAAAACATGGATATACTTCTTGAAAGCAAAGAATGAAGTGTTTGAAAAATTCAAGGAATTCAAAGGCTTGATAGAAAACCTTTCAGACAAAAAAATCAAGACACTTCGATCAGACAATGGCGGAGAATATACTTCAAAAGAATTTGAAGCTTTTTGTAAAGATGTTGGAATTAAGAGGGAACTAACTACACTCTACAATCCTCAACAAAATGGTGTCGCAGAAAGAAAGAACATAACCATCATGGAGGCAGTGAAGACAATGATATATGATCAAGATCTTCCAATGCATCTATGGGAAGAAGCAGTAAGAACTGATGTCTATGTACAAAATAGAATATCTCACAGTGCCCTTAGATTCAAGACTCTAGAGGAGATGTTCATGGGAAAGAAGCCTGAAGTAAGTCACCTCAAGATATTTGGTTGTCTAGTATATGTTCACATACCGAAAGAGAAAAGAACCAAGTTGGATCCTTCCAGAAAGAAGGGAATATTTGTTGGATACTGTGAAGTATCCCAAGGCATTCAGAATTTACATTCCTGGATTCCATCACATGGAAATTAGTAGAGATGTAACATTTGATGAAGAAGCAGCTCTCAAGAGATCCAGAAAATGTCAACATGAAGAAGTATATGAGGAAGATGCACCTCCCAGAAATGTAGAGGCTACATTCCTCCCTGAATATGAAACACCTGAAGATCATAAAAGAGGGAATTGATTATGAAGAAACATTTGCACCAGTAGCAAGGTATACTTCGATTAGAGCCACCATGGCACTTGCATCCATGATGAAGTGGAACTTACACCTGATGGATGTAAATACAACCTTCCTGAATGGTGTGATTGAAAAAGAAGTATACATAGAACAACCACAAGGATTTGAAGTTGAAGACAGACAAACTCACGTATGCAAGTTGAAGAAGGCCCTCTACGGCCTGAAGCAAGCTCCTAGAGCTTGGTATGGAATGATAGATAGTTTCCTGACGAGCTTGGACTTTACCAAGAGTAAAGCTGACCCTAACCTTTACTTCAAGGTTATAGAAGGTTATAGAAGATGAACTTGTCATACTATTACTATATGTGGATCACCTATTTCTGACACGGAATTAGAAACAGATTATAGAATGCAAGAAGAAGCTTGCTGAGGAATTTGAGATGAAAGACCTTGGGTTAATGCATTATTTTCTAGGTCTAGAGGTATGTAGAACTAAGAAGGAATCTTTCTCAATCAGGGAAAGTATGCAATAGAAATTTTGAAAAGATTTGATATGTTGGAATGTAAATCCATGGCCACACCCATGGATACCAACCTGAAGTTGTTGGCTAATGAATCATTAGAATTAGTGAATGTGACTCAATACAGACAGATTATTGGGTCGTTGATGTATCTAACAAATACTAGACTAGACATTTGTTTTGCAGTGAACACCTTCAGTCAGTATCTAGTTCAACTTAGACGTGTCCACCTGATAGCTGCAAAACATGTGATGAGATATCTGAAAGGAACAATAGACTTTGGTCTATACTATGATGGAAACCATGACTGCAGATTGTATGGCTATACAAATACATATTGGGCTGGAAGTGTCTCAGACAGGAAAAGCAGATCAAGTGGATGTTATTGTCTAGGGTCTGATATGATTTCATGGTTTAGCAGAAAACAGTCCAGTATTGCTCTTAGCACGGTTGAAGCAGAATACATAGCAGCTTGCTCTGCTAGTTGTGAAGCCATATGGCTTCGGAAGCTGATGTCAGGTCTATTTAACCTGGAGTTGGATACCACAGTGATTCTATGTGATAACCAGAGTTGTATAAAGATGACAAAGAACCCAGTGTTCCATGATAAATTGAAGCACATAGAAATCCGGTATTTCTACATTCGAGATATGATACAAAAGGGATCCATAAAGCTCCGGTATGTGAGTGCTGATGAACAAGTTGTTGATGTGTTGATAATCTCAGTATCGAACAAAGTTTGAATACTTTTGAGACAAGCTTGGTGTTGTTCAAAAAGACCTTCCCCGAAAGGGGGAGCAGTGATGTTGCAGTGGGATTGTATCATCCCTTGACACTTTCCCTAAAGTGATCCGTAGACTTTTGTCTCCAAGAAATAAGTGAGATTGTATCATCCCTGGACACTTGTCCTAAAGTGATTTATAGACTTATGTCTTCGAGAAAGAAGCATGATTGCATCATCCTTGGACGTAAGTCCTAAAGTGATAGGGAGTGATTATCCCGTAATAGTATCCGGAGACTTCGGTCTTCGAGAATGTGGTAGGATTGCATCATTCTTGGACCTAAGTCCTAAAGTGATAGGGAGTGATTATCCCGTAATAGTATCTGGAGACTTCGGTCTTCGAGAATGTCGTAGGATTGCATCATCCTTGGACCTAAGTCCTAAAGTGATAGGGAGAGATTATCCTGTCATAGTATCTGGAGACTTCGGTCTTCGAGAATGTGGTAGGATTGTATCATCCCTAGACTTAAGTCCTAAATTGATCCATAGAATTTCATCTTCGTATTGTGGATTGCAGGCTGTTGCTGATGATGATGATGTTGATGATCGAAAGATCAAAGTATTGCTGATGATGTTGCTCAAAATATTGTTGATGATGATCGAAAGGTCAAAGTATTGTTAATGATGATGTTGCTGATTGAAAAGACTAAAATGCTGATGATGATGTTGTTGACCGAACGATCAAAGTGTTGTTGCTGTTGAAATTGAAGATGAAGTCTATATGTCAAAGATGATGAAAAGCTTCCAATGATTTATAGATGTATCACCCTGATGATGTTGAAGATGCTCCTTCTCCTATTGTTGTTATTGTTGTTGTAGAATACCCTTCTCGTTAAGGGGGAGTGTTGAATTATTGTAACTTTGAAGAATATTCTAAATGTATTTTATTGATGGAACCTTTCGGAGATGTTATTATTCATTCGTAAGGATGATATTATTGTATTAGGTCAGTAGAGATTCATGAGGAAAACCGTCCATTGTAAGTCGGGTCATTAGCACCCTCCTAAATATAATATTAAGTTGTTTTGAGTCCTCCTAGAGAAGTCAGCCCAGTCAAGTTTAGTAGGGTTGACTTAGTTGAGTGAAAAGCTAAGTGAGAGGAAGAATATAAATAGAGAGAGGCGCTCCTCATTTGAAACATACAAACACACACTTGTGTAGTGCATGAGAGAGAGAGTTTTATCTACAAGGAGGAGAAGGACCAGTCTAAGGTTTTATCTTTTATCTTTTTTATCATCTATATTGAGGAAGCTTTTTTTGCTGGGTTTTTCCCTTTAGGGTTTTCCCAGGGTAAATTTGTGTTGATCTTGTGATATTGTTTCTTTCAGTGATCCTGTATATGCTATTGTTGTGAAATTGAATTGAATGCTGATAATCTAGCTTAGCATATAGAATCTTAACACAAAATAGATGCTAGTGTTTTTTCCTTGGGAGTTGTTCTTATGCAAGGATGAAGATCAATTTGCTATCATTCTGAAACATTTTCAATTGTGGTAAGTAACTATCCTACCTACGATAAGGCACTGTATGCATTGGTACAAAGTATTAAAAAATGGAAGCATTATCTGAAGGTTAAAGAAACTATTATACACACTGATCATCAACTGCTTCAATATTTACACTCACAAACAAAGTTACAACAACATAGGTACTTTAGGTAGAAGGGGTTTCTAAAACATTTTCACTTAATTATAAAATATAAGAAAATGGTTTAGAATAAAACAACAGATATGTTGTCCAGGCCTCCCATGATTGCATCCATCATTCTTTAAAATAATTCATTAATACAAATAAGTTATATTGAACAATATGCTAAAGACGGATTATAAGAATGTGTATGCTTCATTAATCCATGGAAAACAAATAGAAAAGAAGAATTTTTATTTGTATGACAACCTTTTATATTGTTTGGGAAATCTTATTATCCCACAAAAAGAAAGGGTGCATGTAATTCAGGATGCACATTCCTCCCACATTGCTGGTCATTTTGGAGTAAGTAAAACATTGGCACAATTGCAGAGCTATTGTTATTGGTCCCAAATGCAGTAATTTTTTTCTAAATATATATGGAGTTGTGTGATGTGTGCAACCATTAAACCTAGCAATAGAGACTTGGGGTTGTACACACTTATTCCAGTCCCTTCCCGTTCTTGGGAAAGTGTTTCTATGGACTTTGTTGAGGGGCTACCTTTGTCTCGTAAGGGGAGTGATTATCTGCTTGTGGTAGTGGACATGTTCAATAAAATGTGCATTTTGATGCCATTTAAGAAGAAAGTCACAGTTGAACAAAGAACTCATTTGTTTGTCTAGTTTGTTTGGGTTCATTTTAGGCTTATTGACTCCATTGTATATGATCAAGACTCCTAGTTCTTGGGAGGGTTTTGGTCAAACTTATGGGGGCTTATGGATACTAAACTTAAGAAGAGCACAACATTTCATCCATAGAATGATAGACATACAGAGGTGGTAAATAGAATGGTTATTTAGCTTCTTCGAGGTTACTGCAGTAAACATCCTAAGCTTTGGGATGAATAGATACAATACATACAACATGCTTACAATAAGGAAACACACTTTTTTGCTCAAAAATCCTTGTTTGAGATTTGCTTTCTATTTGCCTAAAACATTGTTGGATTTTACTTTTGGAAAAGAAAACGTGGCATGTGGACATACTTATGCCAACATAACTTTTAAGTTCATTCAACAGATCCAAGCAGTGCAACGAGAAGTTCAAGAATAGTTGGCAAAAAACTAGCTAAAGTATAAAGCAAGGCATGCTATCAGTTTAGTGGTCACACTGCTTTCTCAATCATTCAATGGGAACTGCAATGTGTTCATTATCAACATTCTATTAGTAAACTAAACATTAGTATAAGTTCATTATTATTAAAACTACTTTTCCTTTGGTTGATAAAGTAACTAGTTACAATATGCCTAACTGGACAAGGGGGATATAAATCCTTCAAATATTTCTCCTTATTGGATAAACATCAAGTCCATAGCCATTATGGGCTAATGGTTTAATTAACTAACTCACATGCAAAACTATATCAACTACATGCATCCAAGTTATCTAATGCAAATGCATGCTTACAAAGTGACTTGTAACTTCGTAGTAGGCCCAACAACCGTAGTGTCAAAACCTTCGTTCCTATACCACTTGCAATGTCCTTGACCCTTATAACAAGGAAAAAGGTTCTAAAAACCAGTTTAAGCACAATGAAAATAGATGAAAATAAGGTTATGACAACTAACCATTCAATTTTAATTAAAAGTCTAAATTAAAAAAAAAAAAACATTATTAAGGCTGCGACACTTAATTAAATAATTCGCCGCCCTTAGTTAAATACACTAAACTCTATCAACATTAATTTTAAGTTCAAATTCACATCCAATGCATGAATAATGCATCTATCATCATAGTGTTATTAAGGTCCTACATTAAATTCTTATACTTAGTAAAGATGATTGAAAACATAGTTTATAATTGTCAAGTATTGTGTCTTTAATTGTTTGCAGATTTAATTAGTTTGTGATGTTGTTCGGTGTGTGATTTCATATAAGCTAAACACTAAGGGAAACACACATCAAGACACATATGTTGTAACATACAACCACACCACAACCAATGCAAAACAAAAGACACCAACTACAATCACAACCCACAAAATCACCTCTTGATGGTTGTCCCCTACAACCATTTTTCATTAATATATTTTAGATTGTATGGCTTCCCCCCTCCAACCATCAATCAATATTACATTCAGATTACATTATTCTAACTCAGATATTCAAATAGGAGCATATCCATGCATAGAACATTTCCAATCTAACAACTGGTGCGCTCAAACTAGCATCGAGAGAACCGTTGGACCAAAACAGACATATCTTGGTCATCCGGAAATACTTTTTGATGAAATGAAATGTGATCCTTAATGGAAACCCTGTTTCGGTCATAATGGAACAAGTCTCACAACACAAAAATTAGCAGATGTTGGAGAACCAGAACATGTGGTTGCGCCCCTCCTAGTACCGTAGAGTCGTGGTTATAGTTTTTGAAGAAGAGAAAGAAGATTAGAATGGATATCATCTTGGATTCGAATCCTATGGAGTCCATTCTTCTTGTAACCAGATTGTGACATATAATAATCGAGTATATAGATAATTCAATTCAGCCACCTTTGCACATAATCATCATAATATTATGTTAAAACATAAATAAAATCATATGGGAAATACTTATCTCAAGATATGGGAAAATGACTGCAGCAAAACAACTTTCCTCTCATCAATAGACATAGTCAAGCCTTCCTCGCTTGAATAGGTCACCCTCGAGATGAGACCATCGATCAATGGGTGGAGACACACTTAGTCTAGCAACTCTCAGAACTATTTCTTATGTGAACTACAATGCTTCTCACTGCTACTTTCCTGTCCATCTCCACTGCCTATGGGATATGACCTAGCTCCCCATTCCCGTTTCTTGGCTTCCTATGTGGGAACCTAGAACAGTAGAGTTATAGAATGGAAGCAAATGGAAAACAACTAGACTAACTCTAAATATCAATACACTCCCGATACTACCAACATTCCCAACATGGATAGATAGCACAAATCACATGGTCCAAAGCTCAAGATTGGTTTCAACGAGGAGAGAGAATATGAATTTATAGCACAAGGAGGCCAAATCTAACCCAAATAGATCAACTCAAATTAGAGAGAGGTAAGCTTTAAGCTTCTTATTGAGACTTAACTTGAATTAGTGGAGTGGTGGTTTAGTGAAAAGATTCCCTTTCCCGAATTAGCACCATGAGGAGTTACCAAAAACTAAGGAGTGGAGCCATGAAGAGCACATGGAGACACACTAATGCATAAGGCGAGGGGGTTACAAAACATCAAGGAGGGCGAAATAGGTGAGTGAAGGCATCCAATATGGTCATAAATATCATAGAAGCACAAAAATATGATCATCAATGCATAATGTAAGAGTGGAACTATAAAATAGCTTGGATCCCCTGAAAACTAGGAAAAGGGCTCATCAATGACCAAAAACACATAAATGTGAGTGAATATCTTCCCAAGGAGGGTTCCCTAGGAAAGAGGGGTCCACTGAGGTGTGCAAAAGATGTAATATTAACTCCATAGTCCATAAATATTAATAACAGGGTCCATTGTACAAGGCTTGGGTGACCAAAATTATTAATGTCACCAAGGTGCAAATATGAACTAGGATGGACAAACTTAAACCAACAAGTTATAAGGTTCCAGGGGTGTCCCCATCCCCCCTCACTTTGTGAAATCCATGGTCCTCCGTACTCTTTTAGTTTCCTTTGTTGAGTTAGTTGTTTATTTAATCAATAGTAACAACATTCAATGATAGGAATGATGCCATTTATAACATTAATATTAATAATAGTGCCAAAGTCCCATGTCACATTATCAAATAATGATCACAAGTAATTAATAACATTAATCATGCAAAGGAACATAAGTCCACATTCATATAAAATATCATAAGTCCACAATTCAGAAGAACATAAGTCATATGAAAGATCGTAAATATGGGGCTTAACAATTGGGGTATTACATCTCCCTCCCCATTAAACAATGGATTGTCCTCGATGCATGTTACATACATGTCGCAAAATTTCAAAATAGATGAGGGTATGCTTCTCTCATGCATCCTCCAACTCCCAAGTCCCATTCTTAGGACTGTAATGAGTCCATTGGACCTTTACCTATTTGATTTTTCGATTCTGAAGCAGCTTGATCTTGATGCCCAAAATGACAAAAGGTTGTATTGGAAAATCCCCTTCCGGTTCCACCTGGATCATAATACATTCAAACACATGATTAGTACCATGTTCATACATGTATATATATCAAATAAAGAAAATAAATTCCCTCTACTTACTTGGATCACATTCCAATCAATTACATGGTTAGCATTAGGTATATATTTTTTCAATAAAAACACATGAAACACATTATGTACTCTAATGCAAGTGGGTAGAGCCAGGGTTGGTTGTGTAGCTTGATCTCTTAGATTCAGAGATGTCATTGTTCAGTTGTTTTTGTACCCCAGTTTTACTGTACACTCCTCCTAGATGGGGGTTGCAGGGGGACATCGCCCTCCTGCGGGCGCCCGGGGGGATGTTTGTTGGCCAACAGTTTGTAGACCCATGGTATTGGGTGATCTGTACTATTTTTCCATGGTATTTCCTCGGTAAATTAAAGCATTGTAATATGACTGTGCATTGTATTGTAATATTGTAAAACAATCTTTGTGATTGTGTGAGAGAGACTACGAGAGAGTGAAGAGGAAGTGTAGCTGGGTTGTTGCAGGTTGTATCCCTTCATTTTGCTGGATGAAATAATAATAAATGACTAGCAATTTCTGTGTGGACGTATCCCATATTGGATGAACCACTTTATATTTGTGTCTCTCATATAAAGTGTTTAATATTTGCATCTTGTTTAATTGTTTAATCGTTATTGCTCTGCGATCTTGTTTTTCTGACATTGGTATCAAAGCCAAAATGTATATTTGGATGGTAAACTCGCAGTAAAGAAGTGTTCCTGGTTCGAGTGGGAGCAATGGCAAAAGAATGAAAGATTAGGGTTGAGAAATTTAACGACCAAAACTACCAATTAAAGAAGATGCAAATGGATGACTATCAATACTAGAAGGATCTATACCTACCGTTGGGTGGAGAAACAAAACAGTCGGTGACTATGAAGGAAGAAGAATGGGAGGTGCTTGACAAAAAGGAACTGGGAACAATAAGACTGTGCCTGGCCTCGTTGGTGGCTTTCAATATTTTGAAAGAAAGTACAACGGAAGGTGTGATGAGTGCATTGGCTAAGCTATATGAAAAACCCTCGGCTTCCAACAAGGTATTTTTAATGAAGCGTTTATTTAATATGAAGATGTCAAAAGGTGGATCTCTTGCTCACCATTTAAATGAATTTAATACAATTACTAGTCAGCTAAGTTTTGTAAAAGTGAAATTTGATGATGTCATGTCCCCACCCTTCTTCCCGACAATGGAGATGACGTGACCAACACAGTTGCTGCTATCAAATGGACAATCTACCCCATGAACATGATAGTAAAATTGCATTGAATTAAAACATACACAGATGCATAACAAATGTAAGTATACAGCAAAAGCAAATCATCCATTCCAACATTCAACATGTTCATGATAATTCATAAAATAATAGTTTGCAGAGATTAAGCACAAGAATACTTATCTTGAAAAGAAGCTGGCCCACAATTAGCTATGTCGCCGCAATGTTCCACCCAACCATAGGCCGGTGTGCTCATCAATCTTTCAGCATCACTGCCACCCTTGAGTTGGGCATGATTTCCATAAGGAACTAGGGAACAACATGCTTACACACAACAAGACCATACATCCACAGTCAAGCCAACACACAGTTGGGTTTCATAGACTGTCTAGCCAATCCAATAAACAACTAGGTTTCACAGGTTGTTAAGGAAACACGCCAATATCATAGGGGTTCCTTGGACTTACTCAGCCAAGCCAAACTTCACATCAAACACACAGTCAACCATCTAACGGATGGGTTTTCTCGGGCTGCTAAGGAAACACGCCAACACGAGGCAATTATATCCAAACATAGTCAGACCATCCAACAGAGAGGTTTCTTGGACTTACTTAGCCAAGCCAACATAAGGATGCACACAACAACAAAATGCACATGCTGGGTATGAAGGAAAATGTTTGCAACAAAAAACAATTTGGTGAGAGGGAAAACAACCCTCCAATAGAAAATACAATTTCACAAAATGTCCATGGGCATTACAGGGGAAAAACGACCTCCCTAAACCCCAAAGTTGTAGATCTGAACTCATAAAAACGTCTATGGCACTATGGGAGCAAAAATGACCCCTCCAAACCCACAGATCGTGAATCTCCTCTGGTCATTCACACAATAATAACAAACCGGATTTCCCAGCTTGGAGAAGGTGAGGAAACGACTGAAGAACGCAAGGGAAGCTCCCAACTTGCTCACAGGGGAAAAAACGGCCTCTTCCGAACACCCAAATCATAGTCCCCTTCTTCCCATTCACTTAGCAGCACAAACAACGAATTCTGGGCATGGAGAATGAAGAAAACGACAGGAAATCGTGAGGGCGAAAGCTCAACAAGCTTCAGCTGCATGAGAGAGCCCAATGTCCATGAGAATGGGTGATGAATGAAAGATATGGGTGAATAATGGCCTGGGCATGCATTTTCAAGCATTTACTTGCCCAAGAAGTCAAAAACACGTTTTCCAAAAATGGGTGGCTTCCCAAATTCGAATTTGACTCCCATACTCTTTCCATCCCCGTGCATTAACTTCCCCAACTAATTTCTAAATGACTGGGCATAAAAAGACAAAAAAGGTAGATGACAACTCTATGGGTTTTCCCTTTGACATTTGGCTTTTCCCCATTGGCTCAAGGGTTTGATTGTTCCCTCCTCCCTATTCCTTGTGAAATCATGCCCCCGTCTCTTTAACGTTGCGACGCATAGCTAATTGTGGTATTTTTATTAATTGCATAGTTACATGATGTCTCAAAACGTATTGTTCCTGGCTAACACATAAGCCATCGACATAGATTTTAATTGCCAAAACATAAAACACTAAATCCATGGTGGGGCCTTTGCCTTGAGCTCCACACCACGATTTATTAACGCTATTTACAGCATATGCAATTCATTACCATGGGGTCAAAACCAGGGTGTTACAGATGATGATGTTAGGGCTCTTCTAATGCTGTGCCCATTGCCAAAAATATGGAATGGTTTGGTCATGGCTGTAAGTAACTCTATCCCAGTTCAAACACTCTTAAATTTGATGATGGTGTTGGTGTTATTCTTAGCGAGGAAATGAGAAGAAAAAACACAAGTGAGACATCAGGTAATGCGGTGACCATGGAGAGCAGGGGAAGACAAACGGAGAGAGGAAGGAGCCTAGGTAATCACAACAAGTCTAGAAAGGGAAGATCCAAGTCCAGATTTGGAAATATAAGAGTGTCGGAACTGTGGTAAGAGATGACATCTAAAGAAAGACTGTAGAGCTCTAAAGAATAAAGGAGACGGGTAGCAGGAGACTACTTAGGAAGCAAATGTAGCAGGTGATGCGTTATAAAATGCTTTGATTCTTGCATTAGATAGTATATTCAGGGGCTTCATGTCATGCTACACCCCATAGGAAATTCTTTCATGATTATGTTACAGGTTTTTGGATATGTTTTATTGGGAAATGATGAATCATGTAAAATTGTTGGAATGGGTAAGGTACGGATTACATTAAATAATGGAAATGAATGGCTAATAAAAGATGTAAGGCATATTCCTGTTATGAAAATAAATCTGATCTCAACAGGGAAGTTGAGAGATAGCAGGTGTTTGTCTATGTTTGAAAAAATGTGGTGGAAGATCACTAAAGGAGCACTGGTAATAACAAAAGGAGATATGATAGGTACGTTGTATTTATGTCTTCATAATATTGATTATTCTATCTTTGTAGCTTCCATAGAAACAGGTGCAACGTTGTGGCATCATAGGCTTGGCCACATGAGTGAGAAGGGGATGCAGATTCTCCACTCAAGGAAATTGCTTCCAGATCTGAAGCAGGTAAGTTTGGAATTATGTGAGAACTGTGTTTATGGAAAACACAAGGGAGTTAGATTTCTCAGGGTTGGGAAATAGAAGAAGAGTGAAAAATTAGATCGTGTGCATACAGATGTATGGAGACCGGCTTAGGTACAATCTCTTGGTGGCTCTCGTTATTATGTTACTTTTATTGATGATGCAACTAGAAAAACTTGGGTTCATTGCATTAGACAGAAATCTAATGTGTTTGCTACTTTTAGGAAGCGGAAAGCTTTGGTTGAGAATGACATAGAAAAAAGTTGAAATGTCTCAAATCTGATAATGGAGGTGAATACTGCAGCAAGGAGTTTGATAGTTACTTTTCATACAATGAGATTCACAGAGAGAAGACAATGCTAGGAACACCACAAGAAAATGGTGTGTCAAAAAGGATGAACATAATGATCATGGAGCGTGCAAGGTGTATGTGATTGCATGTCGGGTTGCCCTTTCAGTTTTGGGCTAATGTTGTAGATACTGTTGTTTATTTAATAAACAGAGGGCCTTCAAGCACATTGGATGGTGGGATTCCAGAGGAGGCATGGACACACAAAAAGGTAAGCTACTCATTTCTAAGAAGTTTTGGTTGTGAAGCATTTGTCCATATTGATAAAGAAAATAGAACAAAGCTTGAGACTAAATCCAAGAAATGTACCTTTATTGGATACAGAGTTGATGATTTTGGTTATCGCTTATGGGATTATGAAAATCACAAAATCATTAGGAGTAGAGATGTAGTATTCAATGAAAATGTTATGTACAAAGATTAGTTGCAGGGAAAGAAAGAGGAAAAGGAAAACATGGAGGACATAGTGCTTAATGAAATCAAAGAAAATGAAATTTCAAAGGCACCAGATAACTAAGAGTAACAACAAGTACCTCAAACTCCTACAAATGTAAGAAGATCTTCCAGGTTAAGTAAAGTCCCAGAACGATTCTTTCCTTCATTGTATTATTTATTGATGACTGATTATGGTGAACCATACTGTTATGAAGAAGCAATGCAGATGGAAACTAAAAAAAAGTGGGAGAAAGGCATCGATGAGGAGATGGACTCATTGGTAAGAAACCAGACTTGGGGTTTGGTTGAGTTGCCTGCAAGGAAAAGACCATTGCAGAATAAATGGGTTTACAGGTTGAAGGAAGAAGATGGAGGCAAGAAGCAGTACAAGGCTAGACTTGTTGAAAAGGGGTTTGCACAAAAAAAAGCTATATACTGTGATTAAATATTTTCTCCTATTGTTAAAATGATTTGAATTAGGACTATTTTAAGTTTAGTGGCAATAGAATATTTGGATCTTGAACAGTTAGAGGTAAAAACAACCTTTCTCCATGGGGATTTGGAGGAAGAGATTAATATGTTGCAGCCATAGGGTTATGGGGTCAAAGAGAAGGGGATTTTGGTTTGCAGGTTGAAGAAGAGCTTGTATGGCCTGAAGCAAGCTCCAAGGTAGTGGTATTTAAAATTTGATAAGTTTATGACAAACCATGGTTATAGTAGATGCAATTCTGACCACTATGTTTATTTCAAGATGCTAGATAATGGAAGATATATTATCTTGTTATTGTATGTGGATGACATGCTTGTTGCAGGGTCTAACATGCAGGATATAAATGTGCTCAAAAGAAAACTAGCTAAATCATTTGCAATGAAGGATTTGGGTGCTGCAAAGCAAATCCTTGGTATGAGAATAACAAGATACAAGAAAAAACACAAATTGACATTGTCTCAAGGTGAGTACATAGAAAATGTGTTGAAGAGGTTTAGAATGAATAATGCAAAACCAGTTAGTACCCCTTTGGCCAACCATTTCAAACCAAGTAAGGATATGTGTCCCAAGGCACAAGAGGAGATAGAATACATGTCCAAGGTTCCCTATTAATTAGTAGTTGGCAGCTTGATGTATGCCATGGTGTGCACAAGACCAGATATCGCACATGCATTGGGAGTTGTGAGTAGGTATATGAACATTCCAGGTAAAGAGCATTGGACGGTAGTACAGTGAATTCTCATGTATTAGAGAGGTACCACTTCTCATGCATTATGTTTTGGAGGTTCAGACATTGTTCTATAGGGATATGTTGAGGCATATATGGTTGGTGATAAAGACAACAAGAGGAGCACCACAGTGTATGTCTTTATTGTAGGTGGAACACCAATAAGTTGGATTTCAAAACTGCAAAAGGTTGTTTCGCTTTCAACAATGGAAGCAGAGTATGTTGATGCTACAGAGGCTAGTAAAGAACTGATTTGGTTGTAGAGGTTCATGGAGGAATTGGGTAAGAAGCAGGAGAATAGCAGGTTTTATAGTGACATCCAGAGTTCCATTCATCTTGCAAAGAACTCAACCTTTCATTCAAAGACTAAACATATACACCTCAAGTACCATTTCATAAGATCTGTTCTAGAAGATGAACTGTTAAAATTAGAAAAAATACATACTAGCCAGAATATTGCATACATGTTGACAAAGGTAGTAACCATAGAGAAACTGAGTTCCTGCTCGGTTTCTGTTGGCCTTCAAGTATGAAGGTGAAAATGAGAAATTTTCCAAGTCTAAGGTTCAAAGTATAGTCCAACAAGTGCAACAGCGGTGGAGTTGTTATGATTAGTCTCCAAGTGGGAGATTGTTGGTTGTGGAACGCGATCTTCCAGATTCAAAGATGTCATTGTTCAGTTGTGTTTGTACCCCAGTTTTACTGTACACTTGTCCTAGTTGGGGGGTGTGGGTGGGCCAACAGTTTGCGGACCCATGGTATTGGGTGACCCGTAGTATTTTCCCATGTATTATAGTATTGTAAAACAATCTCTGTGATTGTGTGAGAGAGACTCTGAGAAAGTGAAGAGGAAGTGCGGGGTTGCTGCAGGTTCTATCCTTTCATTTTGCTAGACTGAATAATAATAAAGGACTGGAAATTTTTGTGTGGACATAGACCATGTTGGGTGAACCACGTTATATCTATGTCTATCTTGTAATGTGTTTAATATTTGGATCTTGTTTAATTTTTTAATTGTTATTTCTCCGCGATCCAGTTTTTCTAACAACCAGTTCATACACAACATGTCATATTTTATCTAAGACTTCAAAAGTTCTACAGTATCTGGCACCTAGCTTGGAGCAATTTCCCACATTTAAGGAACTCTTCTTAGGTCTAACTTTAAAAAACACATGATCTCCAACTTGAAATTTTTTGGCAGTCTTCTTCTGATCTGCATAGATTTGTTGTTTGTCTTGAGTTTCCTTTAGATTCTTCTTTATCTGATCTAGATCTTGAGGGCTGAGACCCATAGGCTTGGATGCCAAGAGAGGAGGAGAATAAACAACATAATGGACCAGCTGTGAGAAAGACACGTCAACGAGATCTAGGATGTGAATAGCCTAAACAAAGAAACATCAAGTATATAGGCCACATGGAGGGGTGAGGTTCAAAGAGGGTTCTTTGAGCCTCACCTCTCAAACTATACTAAGAAAGGAACTCAGAATCAATAACCCAATAACTCAATAGAATAAGAGAAATGTAGGATGCCAAAAAATCCTTGAATGCTTTATTAAGAAGGCATAGTGCATTTTTATAACATTATTACAATGTGCCTTGGGGGCATGCCATGAGATAAAACCATGAGTTGTCAAATACCATGGATGGGAGAAGTACAATGTGCCTTGAATCGATATAGTGGAACAAAACCATGGGTTGTCAAATACCATGGATGGGAGAAGGTGTCCCTTCTATTTAATGCTTTTATGATGAATGTGAGAGGATGGCCTCTCCATTTAATGCTTTAATGACTTATACATCCGAATTTAGAACATACTCCCCTTTAAATTTAGGCCATACGCCCCCCTGAAATTTCAGGGGGGTCTAAGATAATGATCATCCATACACCCCCTGAAATTCGGATGTAAAATTCATAAAAGCATTAAATGGAGAGGCCACCCTCTCACATTCATCGTAAAAGCATTAAATAGAGGGGCCACCTTCTCCCATCCATGGTATTTGACAACCCATATACTTATCTTCTTCAAATTTACACTTATCAAATTTCAGTGGAATTTTCTGTTGTTGCAATCCTTCTTTTACTGGCTAATAAAGTTCATCTGTAACATTGGCTTCAATGATATTATTCTTTAAATCTAATGTGCTAGTGTTGATAGCTGTTACATGCATCGCATGTATCTTCCTACTAACCGCACCAACTACTTTATTTTCCTTACCTTTGATATGCTTGATGCCATTCATATTCACATAATAACTTCATCCAACTCCTTTGTCTCATTCAAATTAGGCTTCTCAAACAAATATTTTAACCTATCATGATTAGTTCTCAACTCAAACTTTTTACCCATTAGATAATGTCTCCACATATTCAAAGAATGGATGATAGTTGGAAGCTCTAATTGATAAGTGGCATATTTCTTCTCATGTTCCTTCAACTTTCTAGATTCATAATCGATCACATGTCCATCCTACATCAATACTCCACCAATTCCTTGCTTACATGCATCCATGCACACAACAAATTTTCCTTTAGGATCTGCAATCTTTAGAACAAGTGCACTAGTAAGCATTTCCTTAAGTCTTTGAAAACTATCTTCACACTTAGGAGTTCAGTTGAACTTTACACCCTTCTTCTACAAAGATGTGATAGGATAAGCTAACTTCGATAATACTTCAATGAACCTTCAATAGTACCCAACTAGTCCCATGAAATATCTTACTTCTGATACATTCTTAGGTGTTGGCCATTCCATAATGGCTCTTATTTTTTCAGAATCTATTGAAACACCTTCTTGAGATATGATATGCCCTAGGTAGTGGATTCTTCCTTGATAGAAAAAACACTTGCTTAATTTCACATACAACTAATGTTATCTAATCACTTGCATTACTAACATTATATGTTCGTCATGTTCTTCTTCTGTTTTGGAATAGACAAGGATGTCATCCAAGAATACAACCATGAATTTATCTAAGTACTTTTTGAAGACTCCATTCATTAAACACATGAATACTGCTGGTGCATTTGTTAAACCAAAAGGTACCACTGTGAAGCTTGTTCTAAATGTTTTTTACTGATATCTTCATTTTTAATTCTAATTTGGTGGTATCTCGACCTCAAATCTGTCTTAGAAAATACCTTGGCTCCCCTCAACTGATAAAAAATGTCAACAATTCTTGGTAAGGGGTACTTGTTTTTAATTGTTGCTTTGTTCAACTGCTTATAATTCCATCATTCTTCTTCACAAATAACACCATTAGGGGAGTTTTGAGGTAAAAAATGGGCCTCAAAACAAAAATTGTACCATTAAAATTCACTTTATAAAAACCAATAGGATTCAAGATGATGATGTCAACCATAAGGGTACAATTTCCAAAAAAAAATGGAGGAAAAAAAACTACTTTTTCTTTCGTATTTTTGACATATATCCTTATGGGTTCACCCAAATTTCGAGTTTGGGGACTCGTTGGATGCCGAACTTAATTCCGCATCCAACACATACCCACATTGCATACTTCTGAGGTACCCACGACACCCATTAAAATACATTTTTTTAATTGAAATTTTCATTTTTGGGTGTCGTGGGTATCTCAAAAGTATGCAGTGTGGGTATGGGTTGGATGCGGAATTTGATGCGGAATTAAATTCCGCATCCAAGGAGTCCCCAAACTTGAAATTTTGGTGAACCGATAATGACATATATCAAAAATACGATAAGAAAAAATAGTTTTTCTTTTTCCCCTCCAAAATTTAAAACTTTTATTTTATTATTATAACTCTTATTTTCTTATTTCCCTTATGAGGCCCATTTTATACCTCAAAAATATGATAAGAAAAAATAGTTTTTCTTTTTCCCCTCCAAAATTTAGAACTTTTATTTTATTATTATAACTCTTATTTGATTATTTCCCTTATGAGGCCCATTTTATACCTCAAAACACCCCTAATGAGGGGCTCTCCAAGGTGATACACTGGGTCTTATGTAACATTTCTTTAGTATCTCCCATAACTGCATTTGTAATTATTTTAACTCTAGAGTACTCATTCTATAAGATGCTTTAGATAAATGTCTTGTTCTTGGCACCAAGTCTATAGAAAAATCAATGTCCCTCTTAGGAGGCATTCCCGGTGGTTCTTGAAATTTATTTGTAAACTCTTGTAATATTGGATAATCCTGCAGTTTTGGCTCTTTTTCTTCTTTTGACTCTTCCACATGAATTGCATATAACTGGAACCCCTTTCTGAGACATTTCTTCAACTATAGAGTTGATACCTGCCTCGGGGATATGGGTCTAGGTATACCTTTCACTGTCACTCAATTACCTTCTTCATCCAAACAAGTATAAGTTTTATTATGACAATCCAGTATGGCATGTTGTGCATCCACACAATCCATGCCAATCAATACATCATATAACCCCAAGGGTATGATGTTTAAGTTTGCAAAGGTTTTCAATCAATTCATTTCTAAATGACACATCTTTACAAATTCTGTGATTTTCCTCTTGGCACCTGTAGGTAACTGTACTAGATTTGTTGTTTGAAGTTTACTTTTCTTCAAATGACACTTTTCAACTAGATTAGGTGCAATGTAACTATTGCTAGCTCAAGAATCAATCAAAATAGATATGGCTTTATTATCAATCTTACCTGCTACTTCAATCATTCAGGACTGGTGGTCAGCTTGCCTCCCATCCAGGGCTGCATAAATCCTCTAAACACCTCCACCTACATCTCTAACAGTTGAAGCCTCTTGAATGTTGTGATGGTTATTCCTCTTACGTGGGAACTAACTGGAAAAGTGATTCTCCTTGTATATCCAACATTCCATTAGTGGTCTTTTCCTTGAAGGCTCTTCCCTTTCATGTCCTTGTCGATAAGAATTATCGTTTTTTTAATTTTGAAGGTTGGAAACCTTTATTTATTGGATCCTGTTTATTCTTCTTCGTATCCTTCCAATTCTTTTGATTTGGGGCCTTGCTCTTATTCTATTCACATAAGTGTTTTTCCTTCCAGATGGCATCCTTAAAGTTCCTTGGTCTATCATACTGGATTTTATCTCTATAAGATTTAGGAAGACCACTTAGGAACCTTTGAATCTTTACCTTCTCATCTTTGATGGAGTCTGCATAATTTAAAAGTTCCAGAAACTTCTTCTCATGGGAATCCATAGTCATGCTTCCCAAGTTAAACTCAAAGAACTCTTCCATCTTTTTGTCATAGTAATGCTCAGAGAGGTATTCTTTTTAGAAGTACTTCTTAAATTTCTTCCAAGAGATTATGTCTTCATCGATGTCTTCTAATTTAACTAGTTGATCCCACCAGATAGATGTCTTTCCCTACATATGATATATGGCTACTCAGGCTTCCATATTAGGTGTGTACTGGTGCAACTGGAAGAAATCCCCGAGTCCTAACAACCATGCTTATGCATCTTCTCCTTGCTTTACTTCTCCATCAAAAGTTGGAGGCTTGATTCTTCTAAGCTCTCCTACTAGTTCATCCTTGGAAAATCTTCTCTTCTTGTATCCTACTAGAGACCTTTCAAGACTACTCTATGTACGGCTTGATGCATACCCCTTCTTTTTCTCTGAGTAATAAGGTCTAAAGATGATCTATACCTCACATAACCTCTTTTATGACTCTTCTAAATGGATCTTTGGATGGTCTTCAATGATTTTAAATCATTCATAATCTACTCTTGGATATGAATTATCCTTTCGTTATCCTCCCTACGCTTCCTCACTGAATCCTCCAAGCTTAATGGTTCACTGCTCCTCTTATGTCTAATTGACCTTCTTCCCTCAACAAAATCCTCTTCGGGGTTGTATGGTCCCTGTCCTTCCTCAAAATCCTCTTCGGAGTTGTATGGTCCCTATCCTTCCTCAAAATCCATCTCCAATCTCTGACTTCTGGCAGTTGGACTTGTACTTGTTGAATCTTTTGTCTTCACAGGTTTGATTAAAATATCAGTTTAATGGTGACACTACTTTTTCAATCATTCACTGGGAACTGCAATGTGTTCATTATCAACATTCTGTCAGTAAACTACACATTAGTATAAGCTCATTAATATTAAAACTACTTTTCTTCTAGTTTATAAAGTAACTAGTTACAATCTGCCTAACTGGACAAGGGGGATATAAATCCTTCCAAGATTTCTCCTTACTGGTTGAACATCAAGTCTATAGCCATCTTAGGATAACATTTTAATTAACTAACTCACATGTGAAACTATATCAGGTGCACACATCCAAGTTATCTAATGCAAATGCATGTTTACACAGTGACTTGTAACTTCGTAGAAGGCCTAACAGCCGCAGTGTTGAAACCTTCACTCTGATACCACTTGTAATGTCCCCGACCCTTATGAAAAAGAAAAAGGTTCTAAAATTTAGTTTAAGCACATCAGAATTAGATGAAAATAAGGTTAGTACAACTAACCATTCAATGATTAATCAAAGGTTAAGAAACATTACTAAGGTTGTGACACTTAATTAAATTACTTAATTAAATAATTTGTCACCCTTAGTTAAATACACTAAATTCTATCAACAATAATTTTAAGTTCAGAATCACATCTAGTGCATGAATAATTCATTTATCATCATAGTGTGATTAAGGTCCTATATTAAATTCTTATACTTTGTCGAGGTTATTGAAAACATAGTTTATAATTGTCAAGTATTGTGTCCTTAATTGTTTGCAGATTTAATTAGTTTTTGGTGTTGTTCGGTTTGTGATTTTAGTGAAGTTAAACACTAAGGGAAACACACATCAAGACACATGTATGATATAACCTACAACCACACCACAACCAAAGCAAAACAAAAAGGAACCAACTACAATCACCATCCACAAAATCGCCTCTCGACAACTGTCCCCTACAACCATTTTTCACTAATATATTTTAGATTGTATGGCTGCCTCCCTCCAACCATGAATTTATAATACATTTAGATTACATTATTCTAACTCATATCTGCAAATAGGAGCAAATACATGCATAGAACATTTCCAATCTAACAATTGGTGTGCTCAAACTGACACTAGGAAAACTGCTAGACCAAAACGGACATATCTTGGTCATACCGAATGATTTTTCGCTGAAATGAAAGGTGATCCTTAATGGAAACCATGTTCCTGACATAATGGATCAGGTCCCACAACACAAAAATGAGCATAGATTGGCGAACCCAAACATATGGTTTCGCCCCTCCTAGTACCGTAGAGTCATGGTTACAATTTTTGAAGAAGAGAAAGAAGATCAGAATGAATATCATCTTAGATTCGAATCGTATGGAGTCCATTCTTCCTATAACCAGATTATTACATACAATAATCAATCATATAGATAATTCAATTCAACCACCTTTTCACATAATCATCATAATACTATTTTAAAACATAAATAAAATCATATGATAAATACTTATCTCAAGATATGGGCAATTGGCTGCAGTAGGACAACTTTCCTCCCAACCGTAGACATAGTCAAGCTTTCCTTGCTTGATCAAGTCACCTCCAAGCTGAAACCATGGATCCACGGGTAGAGGCACACTTAGTCTAACGACTCTCGAAACTACTCTTCCGTGAACCACAATGCTTCCCTCTACTACTTTCTTGTTTGTCTCCACTGCCTATGGGATATGCCCTAGCTCGCCATTCCCATTTCCTGGCTTCTTGTGTGAGAACCTAGACTAGTAGAGTGATAGAATGGAAGCAAAAGGAAAACAACTAGACTAACTCTAAGTCTCAATACACTCCCAATACTACCAACATTCCCAACATGTATAGATAGCACAAGTCACATGGTCCAAAGCTCAATATTAGCTTCAACAAAGAGAGGGCATATGAATTTATAGCACAAGGAGGCCAACTCTAACCCAAAGGGATCAATTCAAATTAGAGATAGGTAAGGTTTAAGCTTCATCATGGATACTTAAAGTGAATTAGTGGAGTGGTGGTTCAGTGAAAATATTCCTTTTCCCGAATTTGCACCATGAGAAGGAGTTACCAAAAACTAAGGAGTGGAACCATGGAGCGCACATGAAGGCACACTAATGCATAAGCGAGGGTTACAAAACATCAAGGAGGGAGAAATGGGTGAGAGAAGGAATCCAATATGGTCATAAATATCATGGAAGCACAAAAATATGATCATCAATGCATAGTGTAAGAGTGGAAGCTAGAAAATAGCTTACAACCCCTAAAAACTAGGAAAATGGCTCATAAATGACCAAAAACACATAAATGTGAGGGAGTATTTTCCCAAGGAGGGCGCCCTAGGAAAGAGGGGCCCATTAAGGTGTGAAAAATATGCAATATTAACTCCTTAGTCCACAAATATCAAGAATAGGGTCTAAGCTGTTCATGATTCTACGCAGTAAATATTGAAGAAAAGAGGAAGACTGCGTTGGCCGAATTTTATTTTCGACGTTTCGAGCCACAGAGTAGGGCTCATCATTAGGAGGAAGTCTCTTGTGGTTAAATTAGTTCAAAAAAATAGGTTATTAATAAGTGTAAAAGTTTTTTAGGTTTTCTTTATATCTTTTCAGCTGACTTATTTAGCCCTAAATTTTTTTTATTATAATAATTTTTTTTTATATAAAGAATTAGTTGAAAAGTTTTTTGTTATTCTTTTTATTTAAATTTTTTTATTAAGAAAACATTAGTAAAAAATTTTAAACTTTTAATACTTAAATTAATTTTTAATAAATTTTTAACTTTAAATTTATTTTTAATAATTTATCTATAATAATTATTAAAAAATATTATCATAATTAAATTTCTTAATTTTTAAAGTAACTCTTTAATAACCTAAATAGTTACTTTTGTTAAGACTAGATTATTAAAATTCTTTCAAAGTATTAAACAAAGTTTTATTTAAAATTATTTATATAATATTTATTAGATTTTTCTTATTTTTTAAAAAACTTTTTTCATTTTTATTATACTTATCATAAGAGTTTTTTAGTTTAATAATTTTTTTATTTTTTATTTTTATAATCTAGATAGCCTAGTATAAATTTTTTTATTATTAATTTAATAATTGGAGTCCTTTGTTTTCTGTGTGTTAGTGTCTTTGAGATGGCGGATAATAGGGCGCCAACACTCATTGAGTTTAAGGCCATCATTCCTATTTAGGTTTAAGGGAAATTTTTCTATCTCTATAGCCTCCCTGATTTTCCGCCTTTTGTAATGTTCTTCTCTAGTGATAAGTTTAGTTTCTTCAATGCATATGTGGTGGCGTGAGTGGTGAGCGTGTTCAGCAAGAGTTGATTTTTGGTAGCGATCGTGCATGATGTCAGCACAATGTTCCTTGAGCCTTACATGGACAGAGCGTCCAGTTTCCCCAATATAGGGGATCTCACATGAGCAAGGAACAGTGTATACACCTTTCTGTTTCAATGGTTCTACTAGGTCTTTGGAGGTATCTAGCATTCTACCTATCGAGTTTGGAGGGGCAAAAGTGACACCAATGTTCTTTTTATGAAGAATCCTAGCTATAACATCTATTGTTCCTTTGATATAAGGAAGAGTGATAGTGGTTCCCTCAATGTTCCTATTCTGTTTTTGAAACCTGTTACGAGCTTTCCCGATAACTTTCTTAATTTGATATTTATTGTAACCATTCACTTGGAAGACGTTCCCTAAGTGGTCTATTTCAAGGTCTAGGTGGTCCTCATCCGAAATTCTGATGGCTCTAGTTATTAGTGTGTTTAACACCCCTATCTTCTGTGTTGGTAGATGGTGTGAGTCTGCATGTAGGTACCTATCAATATGGGTCTTCTTTCTGTAAACCTGATGACCTAGGGCCTCACCATTTATTTTTGTGATGAGAACATCCAAGAATGGGATTTTGTTGTCCTCTTCTACCTCCATGGTGAACTTAATATGATCTGATATGCTGTTCAGATGTCCCAAAAACTCCTCCAAGCTTTCTTTCCCATGTGGCCAGTTTATGTTCGTATCATCCACAAACCTCTTCCACCATTTTGGTTTTAAAGGGAAGGACCCAATAGCAGATTTCTCAAAAGCTTCCATATACAGGTTAGCAACTACTGGGGAAAGAGGGGATCCCATAGCAATACCCTCAACTTGTTCATATAATACACCTTTAAAGCTGACGAAAGTAGATTTTAGGCAAATTCTAACTAGTTTTTTTGTTTCTTCATTGGTTATCTCCCTGACCACTACAAGAACTTCATCCACCGAAATCTTTGTAAAAAGGGACACTACATCAAAACTGGCTAGAATATCCCCCTCTTCTACCTTAAAATCTTTCATTTCTTTTACCATGTGTGTAGAATCTTTAATGTAAGAGGGGGTTTGACCTACCAAGGCTTTTAACTTTTTTGTAAGAAACTTGGCTAAATAGTAAGTAGGGGATCCTATAGTGTTCACTATGGGTCTAATAGGAACACCTTCCTTGTGAATCTTGGGTAAACCATAAATCCGAGGAACAGATGTATCCTTCGAGATTAATTTCTTCTTGGTGTTCTCGTCAAGAGAGGATTTTTTAATGGTTTTTGTAACTTTCGTTATAATCTTCTTTGCGGGATCCTTATCCAGCCTTTTGTAACATCCACTTGTTGGTAAATGCTCAAGCATTTTTTTATCATAACCTTCTCTATCCAAAATGACCATAGCGTTCTCTTTATCCGCTTTTAGCACAATAATATTTTCATTATTCTTCAAACTTCTTAACGCCATCCTCTCACCTGGCGATATATTGGTCTTGGGTGGCCTTGCTTTTCTAATGGCAACTGCACACTCTTGCCTAGCTTCCTCAGCTTGGGTTTCCGGGAGATTCGACACAACGTCTTCTACTCTACAAATTAAATCTTCTAGCGGCAATTTTTTGGGAGCAACAACAAAGTTCATCCCACGTTCAAGCACCTTGGTTTGTTCCTCACTCAACGCGGATCCAGAAAGGTTGATGACGCATGACCTCGCTCTTCCATTCAGCTTGTTGTCTGGTTTTTGAGTTTTCAACAATCTACCCAGTTTTCGTTTGTGTTTAAAATTCAGTTTTGTGGCTAGCTTCTCACTTCTTTCCGTAGAGGCAACCTCTATGTGTGCCCAAATGTCAGGACGCAGACTGTTCGCAAGGTACAAATGGAGTTTGTAGAGGGTTTCTGAGATAGTGTCAATGTCCCTGCGTGTTCGGCAAATTTCTGAACGTATCAATGCTGCACTAGCCTCTTCAAAGATTTGGTGGTTTCTGTTCATTAGGGTGTGTTTTATTATTGTGAATTTCAGAATGATGTGCTTATCTCGGCAATTTTTAAGAAAATTTAAGTTTTCTATTTTCTTCACCAATTTGCCCCATAACTTCTCAAAGGACTTCAGGTTGTCCAACGCATCCCTTCCATGGAGGGATTGAATTAAGTTGTTCATGATTCTACGCAATAAATATTGAAGAAAAGAGGAAGACTACATTGGCTGAATTTTGTTCTCGATGTTTCAAGCCACAGAGTAGGGCTCATCATCAGGAGGAAGTCTCTCGCGGTTAAATTAGTTCAAGAAAATAGCTTATTAACAAGTGTAAAAGTTTTTTAGGTTTTCTTTATATCTTTTAAGCCGACTTATGTAGCCCTAAATTTTTTTGATTATAATAATTTTTTTTAAAGATTAGTTTTAAAGTTTTTTGTTATTCTTTTTATTTAAAATTTTTATTAAGAAAACATTAGTAAATTTTTTAAAACTTTTAATATCTAAATTAATTTTTAATAAATTTTTAACTTTAAATTTATTTTTAGTAATTTATCTATAATAATTATTTAGAAATATTATCATAATTTAATTTTTTAATTTTTAAAGTAACTCTTTAATAACCTAAATAGTTACTTTTGTTAAGACTAGATTATTAAAATTCTTTCAAAGTATTACGCAAAGTTTTATTTAAAACTATTTATATAATTTATATTAGATTTTTCTTATTTTTAAATTTTTATTGTAATTATCATAAGAGTTTTTTAGTTTAATAATTTTTTATTTTTTATTTTTATAATCTAGATAGCCTAGTATAAATTTTTTTTATTATTAATTTAATAATTGGAGTCCTTTGTTTTCTGTGTGTTAGTGTCTTTGAGATGGTGGATAATAGGGCGCCAACACTCATTGAGTTTAAGGCCATTATCCCTATTTAGGTTTAAGGGAAATTTCTCTATCTCTATAGCCTCCTCGATTTCCCGTCTTTTGTAATGTTCTTCTCTAGTGATAAGTTTAGTTTCTTCAATGCGTATGTGGTGGCGTGAGTGGTGAGCGTGTTCAACAAGAGCTGATTTTTTGTGGCGATCGTGCATGATGTCAGCACAATGTTCCTTGAGCCTCACATGGACAGAGCATCCAGTTTTCCCAATATAGGGGATCTCACATGAGCAAGGAACACTGTAAACACCTTTCTGTTTCATTGGTTCTACTAGGTCTTTGGAGGTTTCAATGGTTCTACTGCATCCTGGGTCTTCTGATGGGACTCTCCACCTGTTTGGGGACTGAATATTTTGAATGTGTATGGATTTTGATTATGAACTATTTGAAAATTGACTTTTGTTGGAAGAAGACAACTATGAGGGCAAACCTCCAGGAGTGGAAAAGTAAAAAATTTGTTTATGAATTCCGTTTTTCCCTTTCTGGGAGGTATGGAAGGCCAAGAATACATCCCTGCTTGCTAACACACTACAAAGAGTGGAGGTTTTGTTTATGAATTCCGTTTTTCCCTTTCTGGGAGGTATGGAAGGCCAAGAATACATCCCTGCTTGCTAACACACTACAAAGAGTGGAGGTTACCTATGCCAAGATCCTCTCCTCGGTCTTAGATTGGAAAAAAGTGAAGCCAATAAAAATTACAAGGAACCTCTCTCCTCCTCCGTTCCTGAAATATATGCCCTTAATGCTCTTTGATGGTGCCTCTGCAAATGGATTCTGTGGTGCAGGATTTGTCTTAAATTTGGAAGCGGGTAAGGTGATCAAGGGCTGGCTAAATGCTGGTAGGGGATCTAATACAAGAGCGGAAGTGATTGGATTATGGAGTGGACTCTTTGTGGCAAGGCTTTGGGGTGTAAAGGATCTCTATGTGGCTGGATATTCTCAAGTGATTATCCACTGGGCATTAGAGAAAGCCCAGGTCCAATATCTTGAGCTATTCCACTGGCTAAATGACTCTAGAAGACCAATGAGAGACATCAATTGTTGTACTTTCTATCACATTTTCAGAGAACTGAATGTGGATGTTGATGTTTTGTCTAAAACTTCGCTGGGGGAATTCTATAGGAGAATCCACCTCTCTTACTTTGTGGATGGCGATTGTCTGAGTAAGGACATGATAAATATAACTAGTTAATTCTTGCCATCTCTCCGCTATTGACTGGTGTATTGAGCTTCCTTTAATTTCTTGTAGTCGTCTATCTCTATGAAAGTACTGCTCTGTAAAAGATTTGTGAATTTTATATCTGTGCAAGCTATCGTGCTTATCTCGGTTGCTTAGCATGGGTGTATGTGTCTCGCCCTTGATGACCGGGTTGATCCATATCGATGATTTGTTCTGGTTTGTGTAGCATCGTGTTGTTATGCTTTCTGGTCTGTGTAGACTCGTGATATGAAATTGTCATGTCTGCTGATCTATGTATCTGTCAGTTGGCTTTGTTTCCATGGACTGTAGTGTATTGGCGATTTTCAGCCTCTCAGAAGTAGCATTTAATTTAATAAAATGTTGTATCTTTTCAACTTTGAAAAAAACCCAAGTGATCATGTTTGGATATTGTTAAAATATGCAAATGTTATACTATTGCTCTAAACTGGTGACTAATAAGTTTTAAGATTTATAGTTATGGGATTTTCAGTAGTTCTGAAATTTGTCAATTCACGGTTCACATATGGGCTATTTGTTTTGACATTTCTAGACTTTGGAAAACTATTTTGCAAATCGAACAAATTTTCCAACTTCAAGAAATTTCTTGGCATAAAGTTTCCTTCTAGATTTCATTCCATCTTGGGATTTATGCATAGCATTTTATCAATGTTTGTCATCATCAATTACAACATTTTTTAAAGTGTCCCCATTTATTGAAAACTAGATTTATGAAAACTAGATTTATGTTGGTAATCATTAAATACCCTCTAATTAGTAACATTGTCTAGCATTGGTGGGATGAAAAGTAATTCAATAGAAAATCCTTTAATGAATGGAGAACATTTAGAAGAAAAATTAGGCAACATATCAACAATTACATATTTAGAACAATCAATTGAAGTAATATTAAAAACATGAAATTCATAATTAACTTAGAGATATCTCAAGATGATAACTTTTCAAATTAGGTAATAAGCAGTGAACATAATTTTTTACCTATATTAAGATTATCTTTGAATGATCAAACACTTCCAAAAGTTTCAACTTTAATTCCACTACCTTGTATAGACCTTGAATTAAGGCCTCGTACTTAATGGTGTTGTTGGTACATTAAAATTGTAGTCTATAGGAAATAAGATGGTGTTTTCTTTGTTGTGGATTTATTAGAATAAAACTAGCTCATGTGACTTAGATACATAAAAAGATAAAGTCCAAATGTTAGTATCTATGTTTAGGTTAATCGAAACATTACCTTCTACATTTACTATGTTACAATTATCATTTTCTTTAGCTCAAGTGCAATGAATGAATCCGCATTGTTTGCCAAATTCCAAGGGTGATTCTTTTAGCGAATAATTCCCCATTTTAGTTTTAAGAAAACAATTTTCTAGAATTGAAAGTGTGAATAATATAGGTTCATTTGATCCTTCTAATTATATGAAAATATGTTTGTTATGAGATTCCTTGTCTACATGAACTTGCTTTTTCACTCCCTTCCCTAGTAGCCACAAATGGGACCAATATGTAGCAAAATATCCCTACAATTTTTGTGATCAATCATTGCAAACAACAATTTGTAAGACACGGGTTTATTAACAGGAATGATTTATTTGATTTGATAAACGTTTGGACTTGATTCTAGAATGATCAAAACATATTTAAGTTTCCTAATAAATTTCACATATGATTGGACTAACTGTATAATTTGGGTAGAACATTTGGTTGGGGTAGCATTTATTTTACTGAACACAGAGTAAGGCTTCATCTTGAAAACGATCTTGAATATACTAAGCAGTTGTATGTACATTATGATGAAATATTTCTAAGGTTAAAATAAAATGTGAGGTTTGACACTTAACATCATGTGCATCAACCTTTTGTTTTACCTCATCGTTAGAATCTCTTATAACAACTTTTCACTTTTTTAGCATATTAACCACTATGTTTGAGAGTAGTTTAGGTGATGTGCTAAAGGTTTTTAAAATGAGGTATCTTTGTTGTTGTCATATACTGCATATGCCATATATGGAAACATTGGCCTTTTTTCTTCTTCGTATCTTTGAGTAAATTATAATCTATGTTCATTATTGGTAAATTTGGCATTGCTATTTTCTTTGGTTTAGTAGGAATTACAACTTTTTTGCATGTTGTAGTAGGTTGTGGAGGAGTAGAGTTTGAAGGACTAGGTCCTCTACTTCTAAGGTTGTAATCTATGGATATTTCTTGGGTAGTCTGAATTTATTCTATTTTTTCCTTTTCTTCATCTTGCAATCCTAATGGTATATCCCATAAGAATATTGTTTCTTCTTTGGTTAGTTCTTCATTTTATACAATTTCCCCATGCTTCTCCTCTTGGGAAAGCATTTTAGATTGCTTTCCTTTATCAAGAAATTGATTTACAACCAAAGTTATAGAATGCATTCACCATGGGAAGGCCTTTTTAGAATGTTTTGCTTGATGATATGTGCAATAGTTATCCATCCTTCTTCTAAATTTAAATGAAAACTTGTAGGTTTAGGAAGATTTAGGGGTGTGATTAACTTTATATTAAATGGTTTATAGGTCCTTTGATTTGAAGTGCCTTCAAAATTAATTTTTTAATCAACAATTTCATTGGACAACTTATTGAGTAGGCATAAGCCCATCATTGATGCCCGTGGGTTCCTTATTTTGTAGATCAATGTTTGTGTTTGGGGATGGTTTGGATAAGGTAATGATTTTTTTACTAGTAACTGGTAATTTAGTGTCCTTAGCTCTAGGATTACTAGCTAGACTCAACATTTATTTTTCCACATTTGTAGCTTCCTTAAAATTATTAGCTAGAGGTTTTAAAACTCTTTATACAAACATAACAATCAATGTATGGAAAGAAGAAGTATAATATTCATCTACTACATTCTCATATGGTGGTGAATCTATTGGGAATTCATTGAGAATTGGTTTAAATGTTTTATAATTTTTCCTTTTGTCCATATTTATGACAATGCTTCTTTCAAAAGCGTGGATAAAATTTATTTATCTCCAATTTTCCTATGAACTCATTTTTAAATTCATCCCAATATGAAATTGATCTTAATTGTGAGGTTTAAATACAATGTGGAAGATTATTTTCAAAAGCATAAGGAAATAGTCTGCATACCACATATTCATGTTCAACATTAATTAATTGAATGACAATGCAATTTTTTTATTATATATTATCTTTTGGAGAGTTCGATTTGTTAGGGACAATTTTGATAAGATTATATTGATGATGCTTTGGAAAATCATGGAGTTGACTTGTTGAATTCAAGTTACCATGGGCTCTTCAAGCTAGTAGATTAGGTTGATTTCTATTTAGTTGTGTAGCTACAATTATTTTTGCAACTTCTTAGGCATGTACAATGAATTTGGGTTGATGTCTTGATCTGAAGCACTTGAAAAATGAGAAAATTAAATTAGAGGAGTTGATGGAATTGTGTTCAAGGGTTGAAAATATTCGTCAAGAGTAAGGTCAGGTCGATCAAATCCTCCATAGTATTTACTAAGGTTTTTGTAGGACTTTGAATAATCTTCTTAGTAGTTATTTCTCGTTTAGGAAGTAGGGGAGAAATTGGAATTTACCAATATTTTTTGTGTATGCTCTAGCAAGGTGATGAGCTTCATCAACCTCCTAGTTGGGAATAACATAGAAAGTTTGTTTTCAAGAAAAAATGGAAATTTTGAAATCAACAATAATATCTTGAAAAGTTTAATCAGGGTTATAATATTCACCTTGGGTAGAAGTATGATTTTGATGTAAATTTATATTATAAGATTAAATATGAAAATAAGTGACTAAGATGAATCTCTTTCAACCATTCAAGACCCTCCTTCTAGTTCAAAAATAGTTGATAGGGTTGAAGTTCTTTATGCAATCAACATGGATTCTCCACAATGTGAATCCCAATTATACCTCACATTGTTTGGAATAGGGCATTTGCCTCATATTTGGCCCAACAACCATTACATGTTTTCAAGTAAAATTCCAAGGAATGTAGAATGTGAATGCAATCATATTTTAAACACAATATCCAATTTTACTCTAAATGATTTTTACCACTGAAAGTGCCGAATATAAAACCAACTAAATTTCTACAAAGTTCTTCAACAAACAATTATTGATTTAATAATGCAAAAACATAAGTAACCAACCATTAATTAAGAGAAACTTGTAATTAAACAAATGATTATAATTATGTATCCACATGATACAATCAAATGAGTGAGAAATAGATAGAAACAAGATTGCTTTATTAATTAGATAAAATTCTACACATTAAGAAGCATTCTCATAGTAATTCTAATAAGAGTAAGAAAAAAAAGTTATATACATGTCACAACATTTATACTTGTTCCCTCAACAACTTGCCAACAATGGTTTCTTCTCATTAGAATTTTGTAAAGCAATTTACATAAACCTATAATTAAAAGCATTTTTAAAGTATAAAGAATATATTTACCTAAATTCCATGACTTGTCATTTCAATTGATTTAATTCTTGGATGCCTCTCTTTGACTCTTCGATTTCTTTCACATTTTTTCTATTTTCCCATTTTTGACTATTTAACAGAAGTAGGGTTAATGCATTTAAGATTACAATTTTTTTCTGAAGAAAAATAGTGCTTCAATTGCTTTCATGTGGACCAATAGGTATTTGCATTCTTTTGTCCTATATTGTTGATGCATACATGTAGGTATTTTTTGTTGTATTGTTTTAATAAGAAATTCCTAATTGTGGTTTTAATATTTTCCATTCTTTGTATAGTTCTTGATAGTGTCATTTTTCAAGTTTTATTTAATTAATCCATTCTCATAACTATAATCTGCATGATAGACTTTACTGGATATTACAATTACTTTAGTATGTACAACTTATTTTCAATATTTGTTTTTATTGACTAGGGTAATCGACAACTGGTGTTGGGATGGTACTCGCATGAAACAGGGTCCAGGGATCCATTTCTGCTACCACTATTCCCCTAGGTTCCCCACACCCACTCGCAAGACATGGGACATACATAAACCTGAGTGGGATTTTGATCTTGTGACCTCCTTTACAACAAGTGACTTCATATCAAGTGACGCCAATGAGCCACACCCGTTCGGGCAAAGACCAAAGAGGAAAAACTTAGTTTCAATTAATGAATACAAAACTTACTATTTTGAGGAAGGCATAAATTAATATTGCTAATTTTTCTTATTTCTTAGATGATATTTTAAAACAATTTAAGATGGTAGCTTCACTAAAATAACAAGTATAGTCACACAAGAGAACAAAATATTTATCTTGGGAAACTCTCATGGGGGAGAAAACCAAACAAAACTTCCTAAGTATAGAACTAAACCAAAACAATGTAAGACCCAAGACAAATGCTTCTCTCTTCTTTCTGTCGCACTTCTTCTTATCTATCTTGCAAATTTTATTGACTGAAGTGAGTACAAATGAAGGAGGTGCCTCCCTATTTATATTTGAATCTTGTCTAGTCCTAAAACCTAACTGGTCTGACTTGTGCATATGAAGTTTACATTGATTCTTTCAATGACTCTTACATGACCAATTACACTAGTGACAACTCCCGAAGGAGGAATATTTTAACACTCCCTCTTAACTAGGAAGGTATTGTATATCAACAACCACTACCACCACTGTACATTTGATTGGTGAGTCTCTATATGTCATAGGAAGTTTTGGAACCGCATCATACATCTTCATCATCAATCTCAGTATGAGAATACTGGATCATCTTCTACAAATTCTTCTGCAATATCAGTAAGTGGATACTGAGTCTTCTTCTAAGTATTCTTCTGCAATATCAATATCTGGATACTGAGTCTTCTTCTTCAATATCATTATGTCGATACTGAGTCTTCTTCTGCAATATCAATATGTGGATACTGAGTCTTCTTCTGCAATATCAGTTTATGGATACTAAGTCTTTTGAGTCTTCTTCTGCAATATCAGTATGAGGATACTAAGTCTTCTTCTACACTATCAGTATGTAGATATTGAGTCTTCTTCCTCTTCTTCAATATCACTATGTGGATACCGAGTATTCTTCTTCTTCTGCAATATCAATATGTAGATACTAAATCTTCTTCCTCATATCGGTATATGAATACTAAATCATCTTCTTCCATATCAGTAAGTGAATATCGAAGCATCTACTTGCAACATTAGTATGTAAATACTAAAGTAACAACAATAACGTCATTAGCATGTTAGTGCTAAGACCTCATCATCAACAAATAAATGTTATATTATTATTTGTACATTCGGTAAAGTATTGAAACCACCTCATCAACATCAATATGAGAATACTGAATCTACCGCATCAATCGTTAGTATGAAAATACTAAAACTACCTCATCAACATCAATATGAGAATATTGAATCTACCGCATCAATCATTAGTATGAAAATACGGAATCTACCTCATCAAAGTTAGTATGAGAATACTGAATCTACCACATCAATCATCAGTATCAAAATACTGAAACTACCTCATTAACATCAGTATGAGAATAATGAACCCGCCTCATCAATATAGAAATATTGAAACTACCTCTTTCACATCAGTATGCGAATATTGAACCTGCCTCATCAGTATAGGAATACTGAAACCACCTCTTTCCCTTTGGCCTTCTAGAGCAGCATCACGATGGGTTCTCTGGTAGATCCACCCAAGAATTTTTTCTGATGTACTAACCCTTTCGATCCAACAAGCCTAGTTGGATATATGGATCTCCCTGGGGACCAAAAAAGACTTGTCTGGATTACTAATCCTTTCGGGCCAAACAAGCCTAGCCAGACATACTAATCCCCCTAGGATAAACATTCCTCGTTTGACTTACTAACCCTTTCGGGCTAACAAGCCTAGAGAGACATACCCTACCCTAGACTGAGCTACCACACCACTGCAACAAAGATCCTTCTACCTCTTCTACTCTATCTTTAGAAGGAGGTCCTTTCAGACTACACCAAACAATCACCATAATATTCCACATTTCAAACATGTCCACCTATGAAAGCATTAACAAAAATACACCAATATTGTCTCGAAAGTATTCAAATTTTCCATGAGACAAAGGCTTAGTCAATACATCTACCACTTGTTCCTATGTAGAAACATATTTGAGCTTTACATCTCCCTTCTATACCATATCCCGGATGTAGTGATATCTAATTTCAATATGTTTCAACTTATCATGAAACACTAGGTTTTCTATCATCTTGATACAACTATGATTATTGCAATGGATATCAGTTACTACTACCTCTTTATCAAATTGTTTTGCCAACATCTTGCGAAGCCATACTGCTTCGCTACAAGCTGAACATCTGTTATGTATTCAGCTTTTGTCGTGCTGAGGGAAATATTGGTCAGCTTTCTGCTGAACCATGAGATCATGCCTGATCCCAAACTGAAATAACATCATGAAGTGCTCTTTCTGTCTTCGACACTTCCTACCCAATCTAAATCTGTAAATCCATGTAATCTGATCTCGCCATTTGATACATATCTGAGACCATAAACATCCCCTTTAGATACCTCATCACATGTTTTGCTCCTACTAACTGAATATGTCTAGGATTCACCATATACTGACTTAAAGTGTTTACAAAAAAACATATATCAGGTCTTGTAATGGTTCAGTACATTAGTGAACCAATAATCTATCTGTATAAAGTAACATCCACTATCTTCGAAGAATCATCATTCAAGAGTTTCAAATTTGTTGTCGTCGGAGTAGTCTAGTCTTACAATTTATCATCCCAAATCTCTTTAGGATCTCTACTGCATATTTTCCTTGGTTTAGGAGAATCCCATCTGGATACTGCCACACTTCAAGACCTGGGAAGTAATGCATCATTCCAAGGTATTTCATCTCAAATTCTGCAACGAGCTTCTTCTTGCATTCGTTGATGGGATTGTCTTCACCTGTTAAGAATAAATCATCTACATATAGTAATAGTATCATAAGCCCATCATCCTAAACTTTGGTTGGAATCTGCTTTACTCTTTGTAAAGCCTAAACTCATCAAGAAACCATCAATTCTTCCATACCACGCTCTGCGGGCTTGCTTCAGCCCATATAATGCCTTCTTAAGTTTGCATACATGAGTTTTATGGTTACCTATCTCAAAACCTTGCAGTTATTCTATGTATACTTCTTCTTCTATTACTCCATTTAGGAAAGTTGTCTTCACATCCATCTGATGTAACTTCCACTTCATCTTGGATGCCAAGGCAAGGACGGTTCTATTGAAGTGTACCTTTCTACTGGTGCAAAGGTCTCCTCATACTCGATTCCTCCTTTATGAGAGAACCTGCAGGCTACGAATCTTGCCTTGTACTTCTCTATAATGTCGTATGTTGAATGCTTTATTTTGTATATCCATTTCTAGGATACTATTGAATTGTTCTTTGGTCTTGGTACTACTTCCCATACATCATTCTTTATTATGTATTGGTATTCCCTGACCATGGAATCTACCCATTCCTTTTGCTTCATTGTTTCTTCAAAGCACGTAGGTTCTTTGTCAATGAGGTTGCACATCAAAGCCACATAATTGAGGTATGGCTTTGGCTTCTTTCTTTATGTGATGGTTCCTTCAGGGACACCAAGTCTTTATGCTTCTTCAATTACTTCTTGTTCCCAAGCATGCCTTCTTTTGCGTGAGATCATCTCACTAGCAAGTTCTTCAAGTCTATGAGGTTCTATCATGTCATGGCCCTCAAGTATTTGTTCTTCCACCTCATTTCTTACTGGTTTAGAAACTTCTGCAGCTCTAGGAGTTTCATGCTCCTCTTCGAATTCTTTGTCTTTCCTTGATTTCCTAAAGGCTGTATCTTCCTCAAAAGTAACATCTCTACTTAGCTCATTTTGACGGTGCCCTAGGATATAGATTCGGTAAGATTTCGATTGCTCACTATATCGCACAAACAATCCTTTCTTCCCTGAAGGATCCAACTTTAATCTCTTCTCCTTAGGAATGTGTATGTAAACCAGACAACCAAATATTTTAAGGTGATTGACTTTAGGATTTTCTCTGGTAAACATCCCTTCTGTAGTTTTATTTCCAAGGGAATTGTGGGAGATTCTTTTATGCACATATACTGTTGTTCTAGTTGCTTCTGCCCACATATACATAGGTATGTATTGATCATGGACCATGGCTTTTACAAATTCCATGATAAATCTAATATTCCTCTCTGCCACACCATTTTTGTGGATTGTAGGGAATGGTGAGCTCCCTCTTAATCCTAGCTTCTTTGTGGTACTCGTTAAATTCACTTGATGTGAATTCTCCTCCATTATCTGATCTTAAGGTCTTGATCCTCTTTTCAGAGAGGTTTTCTACAAGAGCCTTAAACTCATTGAACTTCCCAAATACGTCATCCTTGTTCTTCAAGAAATAGATCCAATTTTTGTGGGAGTAGTCATCAATGAAGGAGGCATAGTAAACATACCTTCTTAATGAATTAGTTTGCATTGGTCCACAAATATCTGAGTGAACAATGTCTAGAATCCCTTTTTCTTTACTGTTATTGCTTGGATAAGGGTTCTTGGTATGCTTTCCTTGTGCACATCCTTTGCACACTCCTTCATGGTTTATCTGAATCTCTGGAAAGCTTGTCACCACCTTTCTCACAATTGGTAATGATTTGTAATGTACATGAGCAAGTCTTTTGTTCCATAACTCACGTGGGCTTATGGTGCTAGTCATCAATGTTGAGTCTACATGTCCCTTTAGTTTGTAGAGTCCTCCTTCAGATCCAATCACTACTGCATCATCTATAGTTTTTCCTTTTATCCACATAAGAACTTCACCATCTACAAAAGCAACTCTAAAACCTTTATTATCTAATGTTGATATAGAAAGGAGATTCTTCTTTAGCCCTGGAACATACAGGGCATCCTTCATCTTTATGGATTTTCTTGAGTCCATTTTATAAGAGGCTTCTCCCATCCCTTTGATGGGATATTGGTAATCATCTCCAAGCATTACTTTGTGTGGAGAATTCTTCTGTGCAAGACAAGACAATGAACCATTGTAACCTGTCATGTGCATGGAGGCACCACTAGCTACTAGCCAAGTATCATTACTAGGTGATACTGAACCTACGAATGATGAGATTAAGACATATTCTTCACATGAGTCTTCATCTTATTTAGTTCTTTCTTCTTCTTCTTAATCAGTGTCTTCAACTGTATGTGCCTGGAATATTTTGTTCTTCTTCTTGAGTTGATCTACCCTCATGGGACAGTTTATGTAGATGTGTCCTATCTTGTGACAAGTGAAGCATTCATAACCTAAGAAGTCATTATTGAACTTCTTATTGTTCTTAAACCCTTGTACTTTCCTGGGAGGATGATAATAATTCTTCCTCTTGTTCTTGCCTTTGGTATGAACTGTTAGGGCTTGATCTTCACTTTCATTTAGTTTCTCTTCTTTGACTATTATCATTTCTTCTTCTTGAACACATTCTTCCCACAATTGTAGGAACTTGGTCAATTTTCATCTGGAGCATATTCCTTGATTGAAAGATTCCCAATCTCTTGGAAGACCATTAAGGGTGGTCGTTACAACTTCTGCATATTCTACCATGTCTCCAATAGCTTATAGTTTCTCCTTCATCTGGGATACTCTTGTGAAGTATGAGTGTATGGTTTCTGACTTCTGAGCCTTCACACCCTTGAGTTCATTTCTCAAAGTCATTTTCCTATTGATGTTGCTTCCTTCAAATAGGTTGGATAGGGCATCAAACATTTCCTTTGGTGTTCTCCTTGAAGATACTTGAGAGATCAAGTTATCTTTGATGGAGTCAGCTATGATTCTTTTAGCCTTGATCATATCCTTCTTGTGCTTGGCCTTAGCTTCATCTCCTTCAGGTTTTGCAACTTCATCCTTTATGAATCCTTCTAGATCATTCTCTTCTAGGATGAGGATGATCTGGTACTTCCATGCTCTAAAGTTCTCAGAACCCTCAATATTCTCATCTATCTTGGTATTCTTTTTTATATTTAACATAATGAGAAACTCAAATGGAAATAGGAGAGACAATACTTACTTGGAGAAGACTACTCTTGGCTGACCTTCTTCGGGATGACCTAGGGTTTGATGGTAAAACTCTAATTTTCCAGTTGGAATCACTTGAAGGGATGAGTTTTGGAAAATATGTGCCTCCCCAAGGTGAGCTAGATTGCATCTTCCTTTTTTTTGAGATTGATGATGTACCTCGAAAAACTTGAAGCCCTAGTTCTTCCTGGCAGCAGTGTTGGACCCCAAAATGAAACTTCTCGGAATTCAGTTCTGTCTTCAGAGAAAGATGTGCCCTTCTAGGGAGAGTTGAATTAACCTTGTTTTCTATTTGATCTGTCGTGGGAATTGTTTGGAACAATAAACCTTAGATGTACAATGTCTCCTTTCAGGGTGCCTCTGATATCATGTTAAGTTTTCTTATTGCTTAGATGATATTCGAAAACAATTTAAGATGGTAGGATGAATGAAATAAAAACAAGTACAGTCACACAAGAGAACAAAAGAGTTATCATTGGAAACCCTCGTGGGGGAGAAAACCCAACAAAACTTCCTCAATATAGAACTCAACCAAAACAATGTAAAACCAAAGACAACTACTTCTCTATTCTTTTTGGCGCACCTCTTGTTCTCTCTCTTGCAAACTTGCTTGAGTGAAGTGAGTACAAATGAAGGAGGCGCCTCCCTATTTATACTTGACTCTTGACTTGTCCTAAAACCTAACTGGTCCGACTTGTCTAATTGACAGGGCTGACTTGACTAGTAGGACACCAAAATAGTATTTATTATAATGATTCAAGGGTGCTATTGACCCGACTTAGATATGGAGGTTTACATTGATTCTTTCAATGATTCTTACATGGCCAATTACCTCACTGACAACTCCCAAAGGAGGAATATAATTAACACAACTATAATATCTTTCGAAGTTACAATATTTTAACAAATATACCTCGTTGACCCCTTATCGTAATTGTGGGAACAATCCTCATACACAAAATTTGGTTAGTGTTGTAAAATTGAGTATAAAAATGATGAATCAATTCATAAGTTTCAAAGAAAAAAATTAATATATTTGAAAATATATTCGAATGTAACATGCGCCTGATTTTTTAAAATGGGAGATGTTTATTTAAAATGAACATTGGAAATACCCAATACATTGGTCGAGGAAATTTTAACGATCATTCCAAATTTGAGAAGGGATCGATATAGTAATAAATCATGCTTTCTAAATCAGGATAAATTTACTCTTTTCATGTTTTTAAATTGGGCCATAAATAATAAAAACCTACCATTCAAGTGCTTTTGAGAGGGGCTCGATCAATAGATCAAATGTTGGAAATACAAGTTCTTGGTAAAGCTCACTTTGTCAAAAGGAGGGAGTTTACTATTTAAGGGAGTTGATTGATTGATTATTATTTGAGTTAACCATGTCCACTAAGGATTTCATAGCCACCTTTTATGGAAAATTATGGTCAATTGTGGTTATGTGCTCCCATTATTGTTGGTTTGTCTATCTACTCAAACCTATTTAGAAATGGTTCTTCCAAATCAATCTATCACCATATCACCAAATTGTTATGAATCATTGCTCATTAAGATTTGCATGTTATTTTTAAGTGCAAATAGTGTCGATTGACACCACCATTCTTTTGGAATCCCATTTATCAATTTTGTTGTTTTTTCACTATTCCAACATGGTATCAAATATTCCTGGTTCACGCCGTTAGGGTTTTGCAGAGTGCTTGAGTTCCATTGACATTAGTGTTCTTGCTTAGATGAGTTTTATGTTAAGTTTTTTCCTTTTGAGAGAACGGTGAATCATGTATTCAACCATTGTTTTTGATCCGTTATTTGTAGACATCAAGCAATATTTTCCATATCTCTTTGATCTGATAATAAGCTCATCAATTTTCCTTTGGAGCATGATCTTTAACTTGTTGATTGAAAAAAATGTTGGATGTTAAGATAAACGTTTGATATCATTCTCATTCATGTATTTATGTCAATTCTTTCTATATCCATGTGCCTACGAGCTGCGTAAATTGACATTGTAGTTGAAATATCAATGCCCTACCACATATTCTGAATTATTGATGTTAGTAGATTCAATGGGCCATGTAATAAAATGATTTAGTATATGTTTTAATTGAGAGTTAACCACACTTCTTGAATGGAGTATCTATTTCAATTAAGAGGAAACTACACTTATTGAATGGAATATTTGTTTCTACTGAGGGTTTCTTACACTTGTCAACTGGAGCTTCGAAGGCATAGACTAGGATCCATAGACTTGCATCAACTGAGCATTGTCTTGTATGGATAATTGTCTAGAGGTCTATTGACAACATTGAATCATTTCATTTCTCTATTGGTTGGAACTTTGGTTCATTGACTCTTCTCTATGTCTGACTTATGGAGCCATCAACTTTGGGCATATGATCAACACTATTTAATTGAAGGTTGAATTATGCATGGTTTATTTGCATTAAATGATTGGAATTTTCCTTGAGCATCAACTATAATTATGAAGTATTGGTTGATTATGTATTCTTGGATATCGTACGTTGAAAGTGTTTGAGCAGATTCAATTGTTGGTGGGTTGATTTTGAGGTCGATTGATGATGTGTATCTTTGATTAAGTTGAAGCCTTGGATTTTCAAAAAAATGAAATAGGTTTGCGACAAGAAGGTTATTGCATTGCAAGAATATCATGATCAACTCCATGAAGAATTGAATGACTTGGATATTGTTGTTTCTCAATGATACACTGAAAATTCAGGATTGAAAAATCAATTAGAGATAGATCATACCCAACTAGATGATGAAGCTTCCCTTCTTCATACTACTATTTTATGGAGGATTTATGAGAAATCAAAGAAGATTAGTTCCTTAGAAAACACTATGGAAACCATATTCTAGAAAATTATGGATTATTTTGAAGATAAGTTAGATTTATTTGAAGATATGGTGGAGGAAGTTAAATTCCTATTTCATACATAAATGTCTGCATTGAAGACAAAGATTGGTAGAGTGGAAGACACCAATTTTGAGATAGAAAATGAGGTTTCCACATGTGTACCTCTATTGATGAGCTCTGTGAAAAAGTTGTATTTCATGGACCCTTAAGTGCCGCCATTAAAATATGTTGTGAGCATCTCTTAGTGGCACTTCCTAGCTTGCACTTAGTGGCATGGATGCCTATGGAAAAGATGCCACACTACACCTATATAGGACTCAAGCCACTTAGTTATGTTATGTGTCTTTTTATACTTAGTTATATTTAAGTGTGCCCTCCAAGCTGACACACCATCTTTTACAAGTGGGTTGCATGCAACACAAGGGAGTTCCAACTTCACAAGTCAACCTAATGTGTGGGTGAGTTTGGTGCGCACCCAAATCAATGCATGCCTCAATATTCATGCATGTATCTCTATAAATACTCTATGATACCATTTCCTCTTCAAATCTCGGATAAATAATGTACCATGCTCTTTCCCACCTATATGTGTAGCTCGATTCATGTCACCTAAACAAGCCACACACTTAGTGCACTGAGCTCTAGGATTTTTCTCCTCCCATTCCCAAATCATATCTTCATACTTCCATAAATGGTCCTTCCATTCGTAGTTGTTCTCATTATCCAACAATCCCTTTCAACTTACCATATACTTGTGCCAAGTCTTATTATTGTTATTTACAAATAGGTTAGCCAACACTTTCTCCACTTTGTATTTGGATCTATCCAAGATCATGACAGGAGCACAAAATGGTCTCAACCTGCTAGGATTGTCTCCATCAATCCTATAAGGTTTCAACTGACTCACGTGGATAGTAGGATGATAATATTTCAGGTGATCCAGTAGGTTTAACTTGTATGCAATCTCACCGATATTCTCAAGTATCACAAAGGATCCTTCAAAGTTCCATAACAATACACTTTCCTTCTCAATAGATGGTTCAAAATTTTCCTTCCCTAACTTCAAAGGACTTGGTCACCAACTTGAAAATTCAAATCATGTCTTCCTTGGTCTTCCCAATGTTTCAGGGTCTCTAAATTGCTTTCATTCATTGGATGCCATGTGCTCTTTTCCCTCTGCCATTCCTTCCCTTCATGAATCCCATGGCAGTTAGACTCTTCACATATAATCCCTGCACAATAGTGTGAGGTTCCATTTGATATTTCCTCGTAGCTAGCTCAAATGGATTATACCCCATCGCTAAAATCTTCTGCATGTTATAAATAAATTGTGTGATGTCTAACAGATATGGCCAATCTAATTTATATGAGCACACATAGTGTCTTAAATAACCCTCTAAAAATTTGTTAATATGTTATGTTCACTTATCATTCTATGGATGATATGTAAAACTCATCAACAACTTGGTTGCCACAATTCTTAACAACTTTGTCCAAAACCTCCCTATGAACCTTGTGTCCCTGTTTGACATAATGCTTATTGGGAGACCCCACATATTCACTGTGTGTTGAAAGAGAATCTTTGCTACATCTTCTGTTAAGCATGGAAATTTCATTGGAATGAAAGTGGTGTACTTAGAAAGTCGATCCACCATGAAAAAAATTCCATTGAACTCCTATGCCATTGGCAGCTGAGTTATGAAGTCCATGGACACACTTTCCCAAGGATTCTACTATACTGGAAAAGGTTGGAGCACAGTTGGAGTTGGCCATCATGCATCATATTTTCTGGTTTGTCTTGTTGGAACACTAGGAAAGTCTTGGCATACACCTCCACATCACATTTGATATGATCCCAATAGTAACCACACTCCAACAAATCCAAAGTTCATCGTTTCCCTAGATGTCCTCCCCAAAGTGAGCCATGGAAATCCCACAATAGTTCTCTCCTTAGGTTTGAACTCTTAGGAACTTACAAGAGTCCATCAAAATATAGTAAACAATTCTCTAGCAAAAAATTAAGCACTTTTCCTTCCTTCACTTGCTTCATAATAGTTAAGGCAATGTGGTCACCACCTATTTCCTCCTTAATATTTTCTCACAAGTTTGAGAGAAATTGTGAGTGACTCCCATCTGGTAACATCCCATGCTCATTATTTTTTTCCAATGAAGTAAGTTGTGCCTTCCTACTCGAAGCGTTTGTAGCTTTGTTTAGTTTCCTCGTTCGATACTCAATGGTCATGTCAAATTATGCCAAGAAGTATTACCACTGTGCCTTCTTAGGTGACAAATTTGGTTGTGTTTTGAAGTATCTTGTCACAAAATTTCCCTTCACTACAAAAGGCTTTCCTAGAAAGTAGTTCCTCCATACTTACAGACAATACGCAATTGCATTCATATCCTTCTCATGAATATGATACTGTTGCTCATGATCCTGTAGTTTCCTACTCTCGTAGACAACCAAATGACCTTCATGTATTAATACTCCTCTTATTTCATATTCTGAAACATCTATCTACACGCCAAATAGATTTTCAAAGTATGGCAATCTCAATACTGGTGCTATGACAAGTCCACTCTCTGGTTCACATAAACCTACCTGACAATTTTTCGACCAAATCCAAGTTCTATCCTTTTTAAAAAAATCACTTAGGGGTGCTAAAGTCTTAGAGTAGTTTGCAACGAACTTGTGGTAGTAATTTTCTATCCCCATAAATATCCTTACTTCATGCATAGTTCTCGAGTCCTCCCAACCCTCAATTTCCTCAATATTCTTAGGGTCCATGTGGATGCCTCCTTGACCAACTCAATGGCCTAGGAATGGGATTTTAGTTTTCCCAACATGCACTTTGACTTCTTCAAAAAATGTTGATGTTGACTCAATGCTTCAAAAAATTCTTACAAGTACTTCTTACTCTCTTACATGTTCTCATTGAACACCATGATTCCATCTAAATAGATAACAATCGACTTATCCAAAAAATGGTTTAAGAACATCATTCATGAGGGTGAAAAATGTTGCAAGAGCATTACACAACCCAAAAGGCATCACCAAGAACTCATAGCTCTCATACCTCATTATGCAGGTTGTCTTCCACTTGCCTCCTTTTGCAATCATCATTTGATAGTATATTTTCCTCAAATACAAATTTGAGAAATATTTTCCTTATCCAACTTGTTGAAATAGTCCACTACCAATGACACCAGATACTAATTTTTAATGGTATCTTGTTCAATGATCTGTAGTCTAAGCAAAGGCTCAATTCTGAAGTGTCCTTCATTGATTGAAAGAGGACTGGTGCACCATAGGGGGACCTTGAATGTTGGATGATGTTGGATTCCAACAATTATATCAATTTGTTCTTCAAATCATACAACTCTCGTTCTGACAGTCAATCAGGATCCTTTACTGCAAGGTTGGACTTGGGCTCAAGATTGATACAGTGGTCAACTTTATCCTAGGTGGGAATCCTTAAGGAAAACTATCTGGCATTCGATTTTCATACTCCTCCAACATGATGATAACTTATAAAGGAACAAGTGTCATTGTTTATTCCTCTATCACTTCCCCAAGAAATGTTGCGATGTATATGTTATCGCAAATATCTTGCACACATGTGAAATTTTCATAATTTGCATGATAAAGCATCCTCAACATATATAGCATGCATCCAAACAAAGAATTCTTCACTATATCAAGAAGCAACATGAGTCCATAAATTCCTAAGAAAAGTTAGAAGATACAATTGCATGGCTTAATAACTGTTAATAAGTGCTACACCACGTGTCACCAGTACAGCTATTGTGTTGCGGTGTGGAGGTTCCTTTGATACCCGTGCAACTAACATAAATGACAGGATCTCACCCACCAAGAGTGCATTAAAGACTCATTTAAAGATACATTACATACAAATAATTCGAATTTGGCTCTTCACACACTTAGTTTCCCTAAATGGCCTTATTTGTGAACTTGAGAGCTAGATCATGAGATCAAGAGGTTCACGTGGATATAGTTATTTCTTGGCCACCTCTTTTCCTATAAAATAAATCCATGGGCATGCTTATTGTAAGAAGAAAGAAGAGAAATATTATGTTGCAGGAATTGTGCTTGAGCTCCCTTATATCTCATCTCTTCCCCCTTTGCTAAGCATTCACCAAGATCCCTTCCATCCTTCCTCCAAGGGGCAAGTCTTGTTCTCACCAGTTCTTTAGCCATTTGACATCTAGTGCAGACAAGAAAGGCCTCCCTTAGTGAGATAGTTTCCCTCCATTTGGAGATCACATCTCCAAGGTGTTGTACATGCTTGACCATTGGGAAATATACAAGTGGTTTAGAACCTATTGGTTGTTGGAGTTTTAATTTTCACCCCCTTATTGTTTGTTTAATTTTTGCTATTATTTTCTTTGTTTTTAGTTTATTTCACTAAGAATGGTTTGCAGGATCACTTGGAGAACTCCCCACCCAAAAAGGGGAACCTAATACTGAGGCCTTATTGTAGTTTACATGGCCTTTCCCCCCACAAAGTGGGATGGATCCAAGGAGTTACAAGTGTTACTATTGTTTAAGATGGATAGATATCTTGTATTTAATTATGAAATATTTATATATATACATGCTTAGATAATAGTAATATGAGATGTTATAGTCATAAAATCAAAGAGTTGTGCTTAAGTTTTCTTTATTAAATAGTTATGTGGAAAGTATTTCAAGGTGATGTATTGTTCTTGTCATTAGAGGAAATTTGGGGTCTAAAATGGGCCTTATAAGAAATCGTGCCAAAATAAGTTTTTGTGAGTTGGAATTTAAGAACCAATAGAATTTCAATAAAATAAGTCAATCATAATGGTTGAATTCACATATTTGTCATTAAAAAAAACTACTTTTTTTGTTCGTATTTTCAACATATCTCATTGTGTTTTTACTCAAATTTCGATCGGGAGAGCTCGTTGGATGCGGAATTTGATTCCGCATCCAATGAGTACCCACACTGCATACTTTTGATGGACCCCGCTACCCCAAAAACAAGAAATACCTGAAGAAACGTGATGATGACATCATCATCACGTTTTTTCAGGTATTTCTTGTTTTTGGGGTAGCGGGGCCCATCAAAAGTATGCAGTGTGGGTACTCGTTGGATGCGGAATCAAATTATGCATCCAACGAGCTCTCCCGATCGAAATTTGAGTAAAAACACAGGGAGATA